>VXBL01004529.1:2501-25960 GCA_013400195.1 Aramus guarauna
TGGGCTTCACCAGCGGGACGGCGATGGGGGTGCTGAGGGCCTGGGCGCGGGGGGGGGAGCCCCGCCGAAGTCCTCGTGCTCGTCCGTGCTCCGTGGAGGGATCCATCCCTCCTTGGGATCGTTTCCCTCCTCCTCCCTCCCTTCGCCGCCGTTCTCTGGAGCGTCGGGTTTTGCGAGAGGACGGTTCTTTGGGGTTTTGGGGTGAGCCTCCCCCCAGCGCTTTTACTCCCCCGCAACGCACCTGCGCCGGTGGCTGCGGGACCAAGGTTGCTGCGGGTGCTGCTTTTTGGGTGAAGCCGGTGGCCCCAGGGAGGGTTTTGCCCGACCAGTCTGTAACGCTGGGGCTTGCTCTGTGGTTGTGCAATGGGGATTTAGGGTTCACCCCCCCCGTTTTTGTGTTGCCCAGCCGGTGTCCTCCAGTCCTCTGCCCCCCGTTACCGATTCAGCACCGCTCTCCCCGTCCCCCCACGCAGGGAGGGGGGCACCGGGACAGGCAGCGCGTGGCTGCGGCGGCTTGGGAGGAGCAGAGAGCGGGTACGAGCTCCCTAAAGCCCGGGGCCGGCGTCCCGGGTGCTCCCCAACTCCGTCCCCGTTGAACCCCTCCTGAGGAGAAGCTGCGGTGATGACAACCACCTCGTTTTGCTCGCGTCTGTCGTCAGCCCCAAACAGGGGCTTCGTGCCGATGCCCTGTGGGGAATCCCCCCCCCCCCCCCAGAGACCCAGGGGGGGACACGGGAAAAGGCAGCAGCGGCTCTGGGGAAGGTCTGGGGCCAAAGCTGCTGCCGGCAGCCTGGCTGTAAGCTCCTTCTCCGGTCGTGTCTCCCCTTGTGGAGTCTCAGCTCCCGGGTACGTGGTGGGTGCGTGGGGCCCTTGCTGCGGGGACAGGGGGGTTCCATCAGGCACCGACACTTGGGACAGGCAGTGTCGGTGCTTTGTGCCCCAGGGAGGCCGGTGTCCCTGGGGCGAGGGCAGCGCTGTCCAGCAGAAGCTCGCAGACACCTTCCCGCTGCGTATCCGGGTCCCGGTACAGAGAAAATAGGGAGCGTCTGCGTCTGCCGGGTCTCACCCGGTGCCCCTTGGCTCAGGGGAGGCTGTGCCGGGGGCGGTGGGGAAGGGTGAGCCCCATCCTGCGGCACGGCTGGGGCGAGAGGACGGGGACGACAATTTTTAGCCTCATCTTGGCTTTCGCTTCCAAGGACTCGAGGAAACCTGAGCGGCTTTGGTGAGCCGGTGTGACAGACGGGGCTCTGGAGCCCCTGGGAACGTGTCGATGTTCGGAGGAGCCGGGGAGCCAGTGAGCTCCGGGCCGCCCCGGAGCACCAATTCTGTTTGCACAGCGGCGGCTTGTGCTCCCGAGGGGAATTACAGGAACCGCGGGGCCGGCGTGGTCTCTGCGGCCGAGGACAGAGAGGGGTAATCCAAGGGCAGCGGACGCAGGACGGGTGTGTGGAGGGAGCATCCAGCAGAGGATTAATTTTTCTCCGCTCTCAGTGGATCAGTTCCATTTAAAACGCCTGCGAGTGTCGTTAGCGAAGTTGGGCCGCGAACGATAGCGCTGAAAGTGCAGCGTGGCTTCGCTTCCTGAAGGCCTGGGGATCTCTTTCCTGCGGCTCGTATCTGCCCGTCCATCCGTCCAAGGAAGCGCTGAAGAGGGAACTTCTCTTTCCTCCCTCCGCTGCCAGGGCGGTCTCCCGAAACGTCTTTTCATCTTCTGTAGGCTCGGCATCGTTGCTCACGGTTATTATTTATTCGCATTGTGGTGATGCCCAGAGGGCACAACACGGGTTTAGATGCTGAACAAAGACACGGCAGCAGGCAGCCCTCGGTTTGCTTTGAATTAAAACTTTGTGGAAGTCGCTGAATCTTGGGAGCGTGTTTAAGATGAGGAATTTTACATTTTACACTGCGCTGGTTTATAGCGCTTTTTCCATCAGCGGGCTTTTAAAGCAAAATTATATCAATGAGCGGGCAAGGCTCGTGTCCTGTCGTGTTAGCATTAGGAGCCGTTCCAGTGGGGAGGAGCTTCTCCAGGCGGTGAATATTAGTGGAAAAACAGCATCCCCGCTTCGATGGGAGACGGCGCCCGCTGTCTCTGCTGCGGTCTGCTGGACCTCGCTTCAATCGCTGATCCAGGGTCTGGATCCGGATCCTCAGAGGGTTTCTCTCCCTCTCCCTCTCTCTCTCTTCCCCTGTTTGATCAGGCACGGGCTTTAGTTGTAAAAAAGGATGGAAGTTGCAAGCGTGTTTGCTCGGGTTTGGGTTAAGGCAGGTGAAACGTGGGTGTTTTCTGGGAGATGGTCTCCGGTCAGGAACCTGCAGGGTCGCGGGGGGGATGTCGGACCCGTCTGTGGTTTAGGACTCCGCTGCGAGGTTGGATGCAGCGGCTGCGTTAGCTTGGCTGATGACAAACCCCAGCGCAGGAGCTTCGCAGTGGGGTACGGCAAGTTTTTCTTCCCGTCCTCACCGCAGTAACCGAAGGATATTCCTGCTGCCTCTCTCCTACCGGCGCTGTGTGGGGTTGGTGCCTCGATTATCCGTGTCGGGGGAGACGAAGGGTCTGTCCCCAGCTCAGCAGTGCGGAGCTGTCAGCTGCTGTCCTCCAGCTGCAGCGTTGCATTAAATCCTTTATTTTTTTATTTATTTATTTTTTTTTTTAGCAATGACACTTCATCTTATTTAATAATGTATTTCAAAATATGGAAACAATGGGAACTATTTCATAATGGATAAAACATATCGTAACGCTTTAATTTTCGCCTTTGAAAGGCGGCTCCATTCGTTTCTGCCTCTGTTGAACTGTTCGAGTCCGGGTCTTCCCCGGCAAGCCGGTACCGGCACACACGTGGCAGAGCTGCTTCCTCCGTTCCCATCAGGATTGCTCATGGGACGGGGTTCTCCATGAAAACAAGCCTTTCCCCTGCCCTGGATTTTGAAGTGTTTCCAATGACACGAACTTTTGGGTTTGTTTTTGAGCACCAAGCTTCTATTTACGGCAAAGGTGGAAAAAAAAAAAAACAAAACGGTCCTCGCATTGGAAAATAAACGGCAGCTGATGGAAACAATGGTTGGGAAAAAGAAACTGCAGGGACCTTTACAGCACTTACTAATTCTTACCCCAACAGGAGGCTTGAAGATGTTTGCCCCCAGCATCCCTCCCCGCACCCGCCTGTTTTCATCTCGCCGCAGGCTCGCTGCTTCCGGCGACTCCGGTCTCGCCAGCGCCGAGCCGAGCCGTCCCGCAGCAGGTCAGCGGGGAGCTGGGAGCCAAACCCCAGCATGCAGAGAGACGTGCTGGGGGCCGGGGGGTGTTTGGAGCAGCAGAAAGCTGGGACCTGGGTGTCCGCACCCCTCGCGAAGTGATCTCTGCCCGCCAGCTGCGCTGCTGGACCAGCAGAGAAATGGGTCAGACCGCAGGGTTTTGATGTTTCTGGCTGGTTTCTGGGCGAGTCTGGCGGGAGCCATGCATTTACCCTGCGCAGGGACCGGTGGCGTCACCTTAAAGATAATCTGGTGGATGTCTCGGTGTAATGGGGCTGGGGTGTCCTTTCCTGCTGTCGTGGTGTCTGGAGAAGTGTTTTGCTGCTGGTGCCGAGCGTTCGGGATGGTTTCACGGTGCTTGGGGCATAACCAGAAGCACCGGGGAGAAATGAAGGAAATGGAGGAAAATAGGGAAGAAAATAGACTGGCTTTCCGAAGGACCGCGAGGCTCCTCGGAAATGGGCATTAAAAACGGGCTCTGGGTTTTTCTGATGTTGGAGGGCACGTAGCAGCAGTCTGTGGACTGGGCCGGGTGGGATCTGAGAGACCTTTCCCGTTTCTGGGATATTTCTGCCATCGCAGGACCGAGCAAAGACCCGGCCCCTCTCCCGGTGCCGGAGGGGCACCCAGGCCTGACCTTCGTCAGGAGCCTCTTGTTATTAGTGCAAAGGACGTTCACAAATTGCATCATGCCGAGATGGAGGTTTTGTTAAATTGGACTAGTTCCGAGGACTTTTCTTATTTCCTTGAGCGTTGCCACTTGGGGAAAAGTCCTTATTTCAGAGGGGAGGAGAGCGTGGAGCAGCGCTGAAGACACTCTGCTCTAATTTTACTGCGCTTCTGTCTCCGATTCCCAAGTTGCTGATCGCACCTGAAAGCTGGGAAGAAAGTCCAGAGACGGAGACGTGCTCTCTGCGCCCGACAGTCCAAACCGTGGAGGTTTGTCTGGGCCAGACCCCCCCTCCGGAGTAGGACAAACGCCGCGTGTCGGGCTGCAGCTCCCGGGGGGATCGGCGAGGGGTTGCCCGCCCTCGTGGGATGAGCAGAAGCCGCGTCCTTGGAAGCAGCCCCCTTTTTCCCAGGAATGTGTTTTCACCCAGGTCGCGGGGTTTTGTCAGTCTGGCTGTGCAGCCTTTTTGAGGTGCTTTTTAGAATCAAAAGGACTCTGGGAGCAAATGACGTTTCTAGCTGAAGGTTAATTATGGGCTGTCGTTAACTGCGGAGCTGTAGGTTCATTTGAGCTAGGTGCTTTTTTAATTTGCCATTTTTTTAAAATTGCAATTCCTGCTTGCAAAGGCCTCACGCTCAGCCAAAATTAAGGAAACTAACCGCGGGCACCTGGCTCCTGAAACACTCCCAGTGATTTTCCCTGAGTCCCCTTTTAAAATACAAAGGAGCAAGGAATCCAGGTCTTTTATTGCCCGTCATCCCGTTAACATTAACGAGACTGGCGTGCACGAGGAGGAAGTAGGAGTTACAGAACTGGCTCCTCAACTCAATTGTATCGGGCTCATTATTAGCTGATTACTTGGAAGGAAATTAATTTCTCGTCCTCGCTCCTGGCTGTCTGCCCGTGGTTTAGGGAGGACGCCGGGGTCCTGCTTGTCCCTGGCCTCCGCTGTGAGCCCGGGGGCTTGGGGGGAGGCGATGCTGGCAGCTTCCCGTGCCATGCGTTTACCTGTGGTGCCCATCAGACTGTCACTTGCTGGTCCTCTCTTTTTTTTTTTTTTTNTCAAGGGCTTCTGCGGAGTACAGGAGAAAAAGGGCTTTCTAAATAAAATTGATTTTTATTAGCGCGTTGCTGTGCCCTTTGTGCAAAGCAGACAGATCTCTGAGCGGGCGTACGTACCACAGAAAAGCAAAATTACGGGTTCAACAAAAATAAAGCTGCAGGATGCATTTTAAACCACAGTTCCTGTGTAACCCAGCACTTGAGAGAGAGATTTCAACCTAAATTATTTTCATCTTGTGAAGTTAACGGCTGCTGTGGGGTGGGAAGGGGAACTCCGAAGCGCTCGGCTTTTCCTTTGCCACCTGGGCTGGGAGGCTGCAGCCCGGGGATGTCCTCCTCCGTCTCGGTGGCACGGATGGCAGGGAAGGGGAGAGCAGGGGTCTGCCAGCCCCCGTGTTTCCTTACTCTGTGCAGCCCCTGTAAGTAATTCAAATTCCCGCGGCGCCTGCGGCAGCCCGGGATACGAGGCACCTTTTACTTGGGGATTTGGAGCAGGTTTGGCAGCCTGTGTCCCGCCGCCAGCGGGGAGATCGGAGCGGGTGTCTCCGTCAGGCTTCGGGACCTGTAGCGCCGGGTACCAGTGATGGAGGGGGGGGTCCCTGTCACCAAACTACATGGAGACGGCTGGAAAAAACACCCCGAGTGGGACCTGCCGCAGGCCCTCTTTGGGCTGAACTGGGTGTAAACTGGTGCTCCCAGCATCCCCAAAACCAGCGAGTCCCCATGCGAGGTCTGCGGTTAAGTGAAGCACGGTGAGAGCGTTCCTTCTTAATTAACATCAGGCAAGTATTCAGGTCGGATGGGGCAATAAATAAGCCTGGCCTAATGTGCCCTGTCCGCATCTGTACTTAATCTCTAGTGGTGCGTTGCCAGGAGCAAGGCTCGTACAACTTGGCTGGTTCAAGACGCGGTTATTGTTAAAAATCTGCTTTTAAAAGAGGCACCGTCAGAAGGGAGCGACCGATTTCTTTCAGCTTGGAAAAGGTACCGAGGTCCCCTAGAAAGCCCCGCCGTCTGCGGCGTACCAGCTGCTCGAGAAACGGAGGAGGAAATGAACAGCGCTGCTGCTGCTTGTGTGTGCTCACACTCTGCAAATCACGTCGATTTTCCTTTTCGAGGAGACGATTCATCTCCACAAATTATTGCTTTTTTTAATTGTTCTCTGCAGCAAATGCTCCGTTTCCGACCCGATCAACTGCCAATTAGAGCCAACTCTGAACAGCAAAACTCCTGTTTCTAAAACTGGGCTCGTTTTGTTTTTTAAACAGCCGGGGTAATTGACAAATAAAAGCCATTTGAATGTATAAAATGTTCATTATCTCCGTGGGGTGCCGAGCAGCAAAATGTAAGGCAGATTTCCCTTTTATTTTGGTGTGGTTGTTGGAACGGCTGTTGCGAGGCTGCTCGGTTCGCGTGGTTCGTTAGCGTGCGGTCCCCTTGCCCAACACCCTGCTTCTTTTCATTGATAAAATTAAACCGAGCGCTTGGGCTACGTGTGTCCCACGAAGCGGGGACTTCATCTCCCCACTGCGAGCCCCTCGGTTCCCAGCAGCGGCCCCTCACTGCAGTGGGAGACCCGACTTGCCGGCACACCTCGCTGCCTGGGGATGTGACAGTGGCTGTCTGTCCATCCGGACCGGTGACCCTCCGGCTCTCGGCTGTCCCAGGGGAGCAGGCAGCTGCTCTTCTCCCGTCTCTGCCTGCTCCAAGCGTCCAAGGTTTGGCTTTAAGAGCAAACACCGTTTCCCTTGCACGCCACAGAGCACAGAGAGTGGTCTGCGTGGGGGGGGATGAAACCCTCCGTGGTCACCCCGGCTTCGCTGCCGGGACCACCGCTCGCTGCTGGCGTTGGCATTTGCTTTCCGTCGCTCAGATGGGGCAGATCGGTGTGGTCTGCTGGGGTTGATGGTGTTAAGCCCAGGGCTGCAAAGCAGCATTAAAGGAAGTTGGGGTGAGTACCTCCTCTGCTCCGAGAAGCTGTTGGGCAGTTTTACTGGAGGAGGAGAGTAGTCCGAGCAGCTTCTGGAGCCTAACTCTGACTGAGCTCTGCTTTCTCTTTCAGCAAAGTACCTTAAAGATGGATATAGAAGACTGTAATGGACGATCTTACATATCTGGTATGTCTGCTCTTGATTTTTGCCAGCTATTTTGGGTTGCTAACGTTTTAAGGTGCTCATCCTCTGGGTATGAGCTGTCCTGTGTGCTCGGTTGCTTTGCCCGAGGCTGTGCTGCTATCGCCGTCACAGACGGAGCACTGAGGAACAGTATTCAGAACATCACCGTGTTTCGTTAAGTATCTGAGAAGCGTTGTGATGCCCACGGCATCATAAGCTGCTAGCTTAAAATCCGGTACCTAGGCCGAGCCTTGGAAGTTTAGGCTGAAGTTTATGTGCTTCTGTCTTCACCTGCTGATCTGGTGGGTGGCTGCCGGCACAGCGTGGCACGCCAGCGGGAGGTGAAATTTCAAGCCTCGCTGCAAGCTGAAAGGAAAACGTACTTCCACTGATGTGCAGTCCCAGTGCCGAAAGGTCTCGGGGAGGTTGGTCCTTCCTTCAGGGCTCCTGGCTGCACTCCCGGGTGGTTTAGTCCCGCTCTCCGGCACGCTGGATGCACGATGCTGAACCCGCGACTGGAAGCAGTGCGATATTTAAGACCCTCGCAGGTGATCTCAGCCACACACTTTGCCAATTCCAGCACTGTTGTTTATCAGTGTGTGTTAAGATTAAACCCTGGCTGAGTTCCAGATGTAAAGCCCTGAAATGTCCGTGGGGAGAGGGGGAGGTGGCAGCGGTGGCGGCATGGGGCTGGCCTGGATCTGGGTGCCGGAAGCTGCCGGTGTGCCAGATAGCTCCGTAACCAGCAGGGTCGCACGGACTGGAGCTGCCATGCTGGGGGTCGCAGCCGCAGTGACCGTCTCGAGAGGATCCCGGTGGCACTGGGGGGATTTAGATTATCTGGGCGCCTGCAGAAACCCAGCTCGCAGCCGGTACGGGCTGTAAGTGAAAGCTGGTTTGGTGGGATTTGTTCTTATCTCTGCAGGACTGGTGTTTGCGGTGTGAAACCCCCTCGGTTTGTCCATCTTAGCTCAGGAGAAGAGGGGGATTAGAGTAAGACCTGATGTAGGTTTAAGAGCGGCAAAGCCAGAAGAAACTCCGGCCATTATCTAATCCAGTCCCAGCGACGTGCGAGGCAGGAGGACGTCTCTGCGCGAGCTGGGGGGTGGCGGGGATGAATGGCTCGGCGGGGAGGAAGGTCAGAAGTTGAAGTGCATGGGAAGGGAGAGAGGACCCCGGCTGTTCTGACGAGCCGTTGCGGCGGCCCGGACTTGGTGCATTGACAGAGCTGTGCGGGGGGACCTTGCGCAACACCCTTTGCGTAAATCACGTTACATCTTGCCCGTCCTGACAAAGTTCATCCTCGGAGTTATTGTGTGCTCCTCCTTTCTGTGAAGATTTCCTCCGATCCCCGGAGGATCCCTGCTTGGCTTAGATGCTTGGCTCTTCTCGAGGCGCTCGCTGCAGTTTGCTGCTCGGGTTTTGGTTGCCAGGATGTCTCCGTTAAGTAACAAAATACTTCCCCGAAGCTGGCCGATCGCTCTGTGCCAGGGCGGCTGACGGCTGAACGTGCCTGCTGCTTTTTCGGCTTCACTCGCCTTTCAGCTCAGCAGAACCGCGTCCGCCCAGCGCTCACCACCATCTTCCAGTGGAGTTTGGGGGAGTTTTGCTCGGCTCGGAGGTCCAGGTTGCCTGGGGGTCAGGGCTGGCCTAGCGAAGATCGTCAGGGTCAGGGTCAAGGCCTGCCAGTTAGCCGCTTCAGGTCGCTGAGCTGCTGCGGATCTGAGATGACTAGAGGAAACAAACAGCGGAGCTCTCAAAACTCATTTCTGTGAAATATTTTCAATTAAACAAACTCTTTAAGAAGAAAAAGCTCATGTTTGTCAAATAGTGAGGTAACTGAAAGCCCGGAAACTCTTCATGAACATGAAATACTTTTTCTCCTTTGAATTCTTCACAGGAAAATAAGTCAGTTTTGAGGCAGCTCTGGTAGAGACAGTCGTTACCGCAGAGGGGGTAGAAGAAGGCGGAGGCGGGCGAGAGACCTCTCCGTGCTGTGCACCGGTTCCTCGGGCTGTGAGTCCTGTAGATGCTTAACCCAAAATCCCGGCACTCGGATGGTGCCGGTAACGGCTCTGCCGCTCTTTGCTTGTGCCGGCCCTGCCTGCTGGGCAGCATCGCCATTTCATGGGTGGTGAGAAGGGCCGAGCACATTGACCCATCCAAGCACGGCCCCGCGTAGGGGAAAGCACCGGAGCAGCCTCATCAGCCGCCCCGCGTGGGCAGGGTGGGATCAGATCCCCATCCTGCCGCAGTTTCCCGTGGGATCCTGCCCTCCCTCGCTCCAGTCCTCTCCCTGGGATGGACAAGCACCCTCGGAGCTCTGCCTTTGCGTTGTTGCAGTGATGTGTGTGCGTGGCAGAGGCTGATGGAAGACGGGGGATGTTTTCAGATCACGTTGCCCCCATGCTCTGCTCCCCAAACCAGCCCAGGTCTCCTCCATTTTACCCTTTTTCATTTGGGTGCCGGGGACTGAGAACAGGGTTAAACACTCCCAGCTCCTTGGATAAGTGGGCTACAGACAGACGAAGTGTCTCTTGTGCGACATTCAGGTTTCCATTTGTTTTTTTTTTTTTTTTTTTAAGAGCAAATGAAATGTGACCCAATATTTCCTGAAATCTCAAGTCTGAAAAGTTATCAGAGAGGGAAATTGCTGAGAGACTGTTGAAACCCAGGCGCTGGTTGTTCCCAGGGGTGGGATAGTGCTTTAGCTCTCGCCGTCGGCAGCGGGCAGCCTGCCCACCCTTCCTGGGGCTCTGAGCTGCTCGCAGGAGCTGTTACTGGGGGTCCCAGTGTCAGCCCCACGGAGGAAGAAACCTGTCCTGGTGTGCGTGGGTGATTTTTCAGAGCGGGGGGTCCTGGCCGAGGGCAGTGCGGATCTGCCTGGGTTCGACACCGATCCCTCCCGGGGGGGCAGAGGCTACCGGCAGTGCAAAGGTTTGCGCTGGCCTGAGCCCTGTTTTGGGGAGGGCTGGGCGCCAAGGATCGACTCGGGTATCCCTTGGTGCCTGCAGTCTGAAGGAGCTTGGGGATCCTTTGGGATTAGAAGGATCCTTTGGGATCCGAAGGATGAAGCTGGCTGGCAGAGGAGCTGAGCTTTCAGCTGAAGATGGGACACCGTGCCCTGCCTTTATACTGGAAGGGACCAAGCAGAAACCATGGGGTTTTTTCTCCTTAATGTTTAACTTAGGTCAAAAACCCCAAACTAGAATCTTTCTCTAATACATCAGAGATCGGCAGTGGCTGGGAACAGATTGTCAAACAGCACAGCGGGGTTCTTCCTGCTGGCAGCATCACCTGGGTGCTTTGGTAGTGAGCCCCAATCTCCTCTTCAGGGTTAAACCGGCCCTGGGACCAGGATGGTCTTTTTTTGTAGGATGGGAGCTGCACGCCAAGGTAAGCTCACCTGGAGACGCTGCCTAAAATAATTCCTTACAGCTCCAGCGCGAGGCCGTGGTCTCGTGTGTCGTGGCTGTGGGCTCTGGCCCTTTGATATGGATATGTTTGTGTACATGGAGCGTGTGAAGGTGTGAAGTGCCTCCCTTCTGGGCTGAGCATCTGCTCCGGAGCCGCTTGGCTCTGGCGTGCTCTGGGTCTGGGCACACCGGGTAGCTGGGGGGGTCTCACATGAGATGCTTTTGCTCTGTTTCTGGAGCTGAGGACCGAGGTTTCGGTGTCCTCGTCCCTTGTCGGAGCCCAAATGAGCTATCGCTGACTGTAGGCTGATGTTGGGGACGATGCTGTTCTCCCTTCAGTCATCGGGGTCTCTATTTCCCAACTGATATTTTGGGTCCTGTGCCTGATTGCTGACCCCGCGGCATCAGAGCAGAGACCCTGCAGCATCCCCAGTCCCCCGCCCCATCCCTCCTTAGAGCATCGTCCCCGGCCGGCTCGGCGCGGCTCCGTACTATCCCATGCCAGGGAGCGGCACAGCCCAGGTTCCCGCTCGCTGTGCCGCCTGACTGTAAAATGACGGTCGTTTCCCTCGCTTCCAGGAATCTGCTCTTCCTGGAAGGTGAGTGGCTGCGTGCGCCCTGCCAGCGACGCAGACATGCACACGCAGCCTGGGCTCCAGCGCTGTTTCCAAGGAGTTGGCTGTGATAACACTCCAGGGTATCTCCAGCAAGGTAGAATAATGCGAGTTAAACGGGAGCGGAGGGAGGGAGGGAGGGGGGAGGATCCTGAAATAACTCGGTGCCGTCTCCGCTCGCTGTCTGTGTGCGGAGGACAAGGGGTGCAGGGGGCTGTGCTGGGCAGAGGGACTGACTCTGGAGGGTGATTTACAGGCGACTGAAATCCCCTGCGCTGGCAGGGAGGAGAAGGAAGGAAAGGCCTGACACCCCCCCCCACCCCGAGATGCCCGTGGAGGCGAATACGAGCGAGGTAGGCTCAGGACGCCTCTTGTGATGTACCGAGACCCTTTGAGAGGGCCGGTCTCACCCCACACAGCGGCTGTTCGGTTTTCAGCCTCAGGACGTGGCCCCAGCTTGCAGAGTAACCACAGGGCTAGCTCCCTCTGCGCTGGGCTCGTTGTTCAGCCTTCTCGTTAACCTCTTCTGCTGGGGCTGGCAGCGCACGTAAGCTTCGCATGACTCAAATTCGCTGGCAGCAGCTTACCAGCCTCCCCGAAATGCAGGGAGGGGAGAGGGAAGGGTCCTCAAAGTCTCTCCCACTGTGACCCTGGCAGGAAAGAAAACCTCTTTAAAATGCCGCCCGTGGGGAGTCGGGAGGGGTGAGGGTGCTGCTGGGGTGTCCCAGCGTGGTCTCAGCCGAGCAGCGGTTTAGAAGATGCTGTCTCACCGAGGGTAGTTACCAGAAATTATTCCCATGCTCGGCAAGGCCGATGAGCTCAGCGTCCCAGTAGTCATCAGACAATGGGATGAACTGGGCTCGGGGAGCACCGGGAGAAGAGTTTCTCCAGATGCGAGTATTTAGAAATAACATTCCCAGCTGTGCCAGAGACGCTCACGGAGCTTCTGCACTTTCCATCATGAAACTCCGCTGTCCCCGTCCCTACGGCATCGCTGAGGAGCGGCCACCGCAGGCAGCTGCCCAGCTCTCGGGCACATGATGGGCAGGGCTGGCAGGGGACTGGGGGTTTTCTGTGCGCTGGCAGCCGGCAGGTCTCGCCGGAACAGAAACCTGCTAGCCCCCGAAGGGGGAAAAAATGAGTCTAGCCTGCCGCGGAAATGCCTCGGGCTCGAGGTGATCTGGTAGGCAGCTGCATGGCTGAATTCGCTTTCCAGTGTGAATGGGCAAAGGCCTGTTTGCAGGGACTGCAAGGGTCTGTCCGGGGTGGGCTCGGCTTCCCAGGGCAGCGAGCGTCTGCTTGGGAATTGTCACTTCAGCGGGGACTGTCGGGGAGGGGAACCGCGGTGCCTGGCGAAGGGACAGAGCGCTGGGGTCAGCCCAACGCGGGTCGTTCTGGTGGGGGATCGATGCTTGTGCGTGGGGTGGTGGCCTGGCTCCCCCTGGCCTCGCACACCTTTGCACGGCAGTGCTGGCCGGAGCTCCCGCGGAGCCCTCCAGCGTGGTGTGGAGTGCCGACCCCTCTTCCCTTCTGCGACCCCTGTGCCGTTTGCTCCTCCCTCTGCAAACCAGTGAGGAGAGCAAACGTGCTGCCGCCGTCGGCACGATGCTGGCTTGGGGCTGTTGGATCCGAGGAGGTCACAGCTGGAGGACTGGGGTCCAGAGAGCATCGAGCTCCTGTCTATGTTCATGCTGGTGTGCGTGGCAGACGGTGCCGTTGGGGTAAAAGCCATGTCCTCCAGCCCCCCGAGGGGCCCACCAGTGGCCCCTTTCCGAAGCAGAGGTGCTGGGAAGAGGGCTTGGCGGGGTGAAGCTGGTGGGAGCCCACAGGCTGTGCTTCAGGCATTACTCACTTGTGTTTCCCTCCTCCCAAAGGTAGTGGGGATTCCTCTCTGGAGAAGGAGTTCAGCTCGGCGATCGTGGGACCCACGGTGAGCACACCCAACAGCCAGCACTCCTCCCCGAGCCGCTCTCTCAGCGGTGAGTACGCTGACTTACTGTAAAAAGCCGTGCCAAGGTCTGCCTGGTTTGTCCCCAAACCCTGCACTCTCTCAGGCGTGACATAAATTTCACCTTCCCGCTGTGACGGATTTCTCTCTGACTCTTTGTTTTCCAACCAAAGAGGATAAAACCCTGCTTTGGTCTCCGCACGGAGCGGCTGCCCGGTTACTGATCCTGGGCACCGGCTGTTGCTGAGGCCGGAGGTTTTCACATCGGCTGTGGCGATGCCGAGGAGTCAGGGTCTTTCCTCATGGTTGTGAATTTCACCTTGACTTTCAAGCAGCCGCGTGTTCCAGACCGTTAATGATCGCAGCTCAGGAGGGGCCTCAGAGCCGTCGGTTGCTTTGGAATCAGTTATTTTTTATACCTGTCTAGATAGCTGTGTGGGAAACGAGAAGCTGCTCCGCTTCCTCTCGCGTGGTAGCTGGGGCAGGTCAGGGTCTGCGGC
Organism: Aramus guarauna; assembly: GCA_013400195.1. Lineage (NCBI taxonomy): Eukaryota > Metazoa > Chordata > Aves > Gruiformes > Aramidae > Aramus > Aramus guarauna. The sequence goes on from VXBL01004529.1 coordinate 16,084, forward strand.
ACGCACAGCAATTCAGGCAGCAGCAGAACAATGCCTCTCCGTGAGTGAGTCTGTTGGAAAGTTACTTGTGTGGCTGCGGTCGGTTCGGAGACCCCCTGGGCATGTTTGGATACACCGGGAGTGCCGCGGGGTGATGGAACGCGCCAGCGGCCCCCAGCCTTTGCCCAGTCTGTGACGTTTTGTTTGGGCACCAGCTTTGCCTGCTCCTGGGGAAGCTCCTCTTCTGCCAGCCCTTGTCACCTTGCCATGGCACCGCGGAGCAGGTACGTGCCCCCCGAGGTCTTGCCCGGCCGTGCCTCTGCCTCCGTGTGCTCTCGCCTGGCAGTGCTGTTGGCAGAGCGCCGTCAGCTGAGCTGGTGGCTGACACCCGACAGGGAACTAATCCAGAAACAGGACCGGTGTGGGGAATCTCCCGTGCACAGTGCGAAACTTTCCATCTCCTTGACCGTCTATGGATGGAATACTCTGTTTTTCATTTAAAACGAATGAAACTGCTTTTTAGGTTATATCTGAGAACCTCCCCCAGTAAAACAGGTCCAATTTTGGAGTTGTCGCAGTCTGCCCCTCGTCCTGGCGTGCCGTTTGCTCCTGTGGCTCGCGATGAGAAAGAAATGTGACGTTTTCCTCGTGTGTTGATGACCAGCACAGCCCTGGCCGAGCTCGGCATGGCTGGTCCAGGCTTAACTTGCAGAGACGCTATTTACGTCGCAGCCTTCTCTTCCGTGGGCCGTATGTACCAAGTCATGTTGACGCGTGAAAAGAAGGAGCACTGCGACGAGATAAACTGGCAAATCCCTCCCGGAATTGTGCTGTTGGTATTCCAGAGCTGACAGTTGGGCCATCTTTACCAGATGGACTCGACCACCACTGAAAAGACCGGCACTGTGCTGATCTTCCCTCTCTCCTGACTTCCAGTGTGCGATGGCCTCTTGCTTTTCTGCAACAGAGAAACTCCCTTGTAATTTATCCGCGTGGGCTTCCAGCAGTTAGGTGATTGGGACACCTCCAGATAGGGCCTGGCGTTTGAAGGTTGCTCTTTCTGAACCAGGATAAAATAAACCCCAACCATTAAATTTTCAGAAGGGGTAGTGTTATGAATTGGCTCTGTTGCCATTTTTTTTTCCTTTCATTACTTGCTGTTTATTTTATATTTGCCTTATAAAACCACTTAGAAGCTCTGCGAAGAGATGAAATCTTGGCTTTTTCACAGAGGACGGTTCTGAGATGTAACGCAGCCTTTTCGCTTGATCAGAAGCGAATGGAATCGAGCACGTGGACTGACTGAAAGGACAATAACGATCCCTTCCCCTTTAACAGCAGGATGCGAGTGATGGTATTGCCTCTGATCTGACTTGACTTCACAGCTGGTTCATCCAGCAAGCATCGTGCCCCAGAGGAGCAAGAATATTATATAACCTGTTCTGCCAGCAGAGACTTCTCTCCAGTGAGGCCGGACTCTGCATTGGTTCTGAAAGGAGAATTACAGAACAATAGTTGGCCTCCCTTCTATGCCCAGGAAAAAAATAAGTCCCCAGGGGAATGGGGGGGGAAGAAAAAAAAAAAACAACCGAAAAAAAACCCAACCCAACCACAAAATCAAAGTGCAGCAAACGTCAACTCATCCAGGCAGCTCCTGCCACCGAGAGAGGAGCTTTTCACTTCATATTTGTGCACAGAGGCATCTGTTCGCGCCGGGTCTCCTGGACGCTCCCAGGGGAGCGTGGTGGCACTGGCCAGCACATAAATAAAGTTCTGCTCCCTCCCCAAAAGAATTCTTCAGCCGCAGAGTCTCCTCCCGGTCTGCATCCAGCGGTGGCTTTGGCCAGTGGCTCAGCAGACGGCCTGAAAGTGCCGCCGATTGCCAAGGCCGGGGGTATGCACAGTTCACGTTGCCCGGAGCCTCCCTGGGAAGGCGGCATTGTCTGCTGCGAGGATCCAGGAAGGGAAGGAGGGGAGTGAGAGCCAGAATTCCTGGGCTCTTCACCCGGCAATAAACCTCACGCAGTCTCGGGTGAATCACTTCCATGCTGCTGCTCCTCGTTAATCCCCGCTTGCGAGGCCGTACCTGGCTCCGTCGAAGGCGGCGCGGAAGAGGAGCCGTCCTCTCCGGGTGCGTGGCCTGGCTTCTCGGGGGCCGTGTGTCCACCGTTCCCAGGGCAGCGGGTCTCCCCAGGACCGTCTTGCCGCCACCGCTTCTGCTCTCCGGTGTTTGCACGTCCTCCTTGCCCGGTAAGCGACCCAAAGCCTTCCCACTTACCCGCCGGGACGGATTGTCCCTGCCTCAGCTGATGGGAGAATTTGTTTGGAGCCCCCCGGGTCCTGAAAGTTGAATTCTCTGGCTGGTTTGGTACCCGGGATGGTACCAAGGTTTGTCTTCTCGAATCCCCTCCGCTGGTACGCTGCGGCCGTTGGCGTGCGCCCTGGACCATGGGCGAGCGTTCACGCTCTCACAAAGAGCTGAACGAGCCCCAGGGGTCGAGTCAGCACCAGATCTGGAAGCTGCTGTGGTTGTGCTTCGTTCTCACGCCTGTCTCCAAAAGGCAGCTTGGACTCTGCAATCTCCTACCCTCCGGGCAGCAGCAGAGTCTCCTTTGTGTATATAAAGTTCAGTTCCTCCAGCCCCCACAGTTCTCCTCTTAAGGGATTGGGAAGAGCCTCCTGCTTTAAATGGAAGAAATAAGAATCTGATATTTAAAGGGATTCTGTAAATATTTTGTTTAAGCCCGTGGGCTCGGTGCATGGCCATGCGGGTGACCTGGAGTCGACTGTACTCCATCTTCCTCCTCCTCCGGCCTGCCAGGACCAGAGCTACGGGAGCAGGTAGCGGGTGCGATCGGCCGAGGAGCAGCCGCCCCCAGCCAGGAAGCCTCCCCAGGGGATTCCCTCTTGCTCCCGGCTGCTGGCGATGGCTTAAAGTGGGAGGAAACTTTCCAGTTCAATCGTTTAAAGCCTGGCTCTCCAAACAGGCGACTTTTCACCGAGGCTGAGGGTGTCCCGGCAGCAGCTCTCCCTCGAGCAGAGGGCACAGCTGGCGTCGCGAGGTGGGACGACCGCTCAGACGCTTGGCCAGGGGAGGAAGCGTGCAGGATCTGGGTGGACAAGTTCATCGGGAGGTAGCGGAGGGAGGAGAGGGAGAGGTTTCCCCCCGTCCTTCCCTCTCCCGGTCCCCGCAGGGCTGCAGCTTGCTGGCAGCGGAGGGAGCGGAGCAGTCGCCATCGTCTCGGGGAGTGTTTGATTTGTGGCATTCCACAGATCATTAGAGCAGCCGGGAATGTAGGTCAGGGCTGGCGCATCCATCCCCTCGCCAGCCTCCGCTCCTGATGCTGCAGGAGGAAGGAAAGGTAGCGGTGGGAGGGAAACCTGGGGGCTTCGCTGTGGCACGACACCCACCTCGCACTGAGGAGACCCGCCTGCTGCCCTGGCCCTGTGCCCCTCCATCGTCCAGTTTTGGTGGGCTGCTTGAGCCGCTGTTCCTCCGGCTCCTGCCCTCTCTCTGCTCTTGTCTGGACCAGAAACGCTGCAGGGTGGCTGCTCCCAGGAGTCGCCAGCCCTCGGTTGTGGGACCTTTCCCCGGTGGCATCGCTCACATCTGCTTCCCTAATTTCAAACGTGCTTTCTCAGGGGTTTTGGTGCCCAAATGCCGCCCCACAAAGTGCCTGTGTGTTCGCCCCCTCCCCACGTTTGCCGCGATTCCTGTAGCCTCTTTGACGGTTGAGGGAAGGGGAAGAGGCAGAGCTGTCTGCAGGGCTGCTGGTGCGGCGGCCGTCAGCCTGCCCGGGGCAGGAAGGGGGTTTTCAGGCAGCACCATCCTCTTCGGTTTCTTTTTTCTGCCTTTAAATAGTCGAGGGATCCCAGGTCTTGCAGGAAAGAAATGTCTTCTCTAGTGAGCCAGGATTTACTGACTATTCAGAAGACCCGCGTTAGGTGCTCTGTGGCAGTAGATTTTGTGCCTTTACTGATTCAGAGAGTCAAAACTTGGTGTCTTTGCTTCCTCTGCAGTACTTTAAAAGCACGAGTGGTTTTTCTTTCCCCCTCTGCCTTTTGAATCCAGGGAACTAAATGGTTTTTTCCTTCAGTCGGTCGCCTTACAAGGTGGGATGCAGAGCAGTAATCTTTGGGGTGTGCAAACAAGCCGTCCAGCCCATAACCTACTGTGATCGGTGTTTGATGTCCTTGAGCAGTCACCAAAATAAGGAGATGCACTTTTATTGCAAACAAATTGCTTAATGCATCACAGTATTTCTTTTAGGAGTAAGTCTTGCCTAAGCTGTGCTCCCAACTTCTTTAACTTAAGAAGTTTTTGGTTTTTTCCTCCACTGACTGTTTTATCCCCTCTGCCTCCTCATAGCAAACTCTATCAAGGTGGAGATGTACAGCGATGAGGAAGCCAGCCGGCTGCTGTCACAGGACGACCGGATGCTCGAAAAGGAGGACAGCGTGATCGTGGAGGACTCGCTCTCGGAGCCCCTGGGCTACTGCGACGGGACGGGCCAGGAGCCGCACTCCCCCGGGGGCATTCGGCTGCCCAACGGCAAGCTGAAGTGTGACATCTGCGGGATGGTGTGCATCGGCCCCAACGTGCTGATGGTGCACAAGCGCAGCCACACCGGTGAGTGGTGGCCCCGAGGCCGGTGTTGCTGTCGGGGCAGGGGCAGGACGGGCTGGAGGGAAGAAAATTTCTGAAGCTGGGTGGCACGCGTGTGTTGGCTGGCGGGCACCGATGCTGCGGGAGATGGGTGTCAGGTCCCAAGGTGCTGACCCCGGTGACAGCGGCCAGAAGATGCTGGCAAGGAAAGGTCCAGGGAAGCGCGTGTAGCCGGTCTTTCCTCGTCACTGTCCAATCTCCAGCAGCAGGTCTGTCACTCCCCAGGCTGGGGGTCGCATCCAGAGCACTGCGTTTGGTGCTTACTCTGGGCCTCTCCCTCTCAAACGTGCTCAGCACTGCTGAACCCGTGAATGCTCCTGGTGTCCCGGGCTGTTGATTCCAGAGCTTGTTCCTCCGCAGCCTTGGAAAATGCTTTTAATGGGGAGATTCACCCACTGCTCTGGTTTTGCAGGAGAAAGGCCCTTCCACTGCAACCAGTGCGGAGCCTCCTTCACCCAGAAGGGAAACCTCCTGCGTCACATCAAACTGCACTCCGGCGAGAAGCCCTTCAAATGTCCCTTCTGCAACTACGCTTGCCGCAGGAGGGATGCGCTCACCGGCCACCTGCGAACGCACTCCGGTGGGTAGCCCTGCGGCCACGGGCTGGGAAGGGAGGAGGCGGCAGGGAGGGAACACACAACCGTGATACAGAACCGGGGCATTGAGCCCAGCTTGCGAGAGCGCCAGGCTCGAGCTCCCAACCGACAACAGCCAAACTCCCTCTCCTATCGGCTCCCGGCTTGCCGCAGTCGCTACACCGCTGCCGCGGTGCGGAACCGACCTGCCGACGGCAGAGCGTGTGCCTGGGGGGGGTTGTGTCGGTGTCTGGTTAATGGTCTGGGAGCTCCGCTGACCGGAGGGATGCCTGCAGGGTTTTGTGCCGCTGTGTTCCAGTCGTTCCTGGGGGTTATTGCATCTCTTTCTTACAAAGATAAATGTTTAATAGCTTTTATTGAGTCGAGATAGGTCCCACCCTTGGGTGTGCCCTGCCCCAGTGAAAATGAGCGCTGAGGGATTTTGTTCGTGTGTTGTTTTGACATTGTCCTTTATAATATGACATTTGAGATGTGGTTTTCACCCTCCGGTTCCGTGATGTAACAGCTGGCGGGGGCCACGGGTGGGAGTGAAGTATGCCAGCCGGCCCCCTGGTTTGCGATCGTTTTCCCTTGATTTGCGTACTGGCGTGTTTCTGTGGTGCTGCCGGGACTTTCAAAGTTCATGCAGATGGCTTTGAACACCTGTGACTCTAACCTTTTGAGTGCTGCATGGAAACGAGCGTTGTCTGCTTCCTTGAAGGAAGAGACCTTGTCCCCTGAAGAGCCTGTTCTCATCACAGCCTTGCCCAGGAGCCCCAAAAACCTGCTCGCCCCTCTCGCAGCCTGGCCCCAGAGCCCCGGTTTTCTGTAGGTTTCTGCCCTGTGCCCGTCTCGGCGGGAGGGCGCGATGCTCCAGGTTCGAGCTCCCATCTTGCTGCAGACGAATCTTTGCACTTTGTCATCTCCTCCCCGCATGCACATCTGAGACTTTCCAGAGTATGCCAGGGAGAAATCTGGGTGGTTTGACCCCCGGCGCCTGGAATGGGGCTGTTGGTTCTCACCTGGCATCTGCGTGGGAGGAGATTCGGCGTTTGCAGGAGCTTCCCGTCCATTATATTGTGTCTCTGGACATCCCCACTGCTAAGGGACAAAGCTGCTTCTCGGTGTAGAACTGTTTTCATCTCTTGCCTGGTTCTCCAGCCTGGCCAGAATATGGCAGCGGCATTTCCCATACCGAGGTGATGGGGAAAGAGTCTGGCCCTGGGGGAGGAGGTGAGGTTAGCAGCCTCTGGCTTTTCCAGTTAATGGGGAGAAAATGCTAAAGAAATCCTTTGCCCACATTTTTTCCTTATCTCTAAAGGGGAGGGAAAAAGAGAAAAAGGAAGAAGGCAGTAGTTGGAAGCAAAACCCCTCATGTCATTAACTCTAGAGAGCAAAGAGCATGTGTGTTTCCTCCTGCCCCGCTCGGAGGGTGAGGAAGGCCAGGTTCCGGTGACAGCCCGGCTCCCCTTGGAGCGCTGAAGCACCGCGACGGCTGCTCGGACCAGCTGAGCCGCAGCCGCTCCACCTCCAGGCCTTCGGCTCTCCTGACAAGTCCTTCAGTCTGGAGCGATCAGCATCATCCCTCTTCCTCCCCTCCGCCCCCGGCCGCTCCAAGTGGCAGCGGCTTGGCCGGCGCTGAGTCGCGCTCCATCTTGGGCAGCGCCGCATCGGCTCGGGGAGGAGTCACCGCGTGGTGGAGCGGAGAGCTTTGGCATCTGTCCGCTGTGAGCTCGCCTTGCCGGCAGCTCTACCCTGCGCCCCTCCGGGGTGCCGCTGACGTTAGGAAGGTCTCTAGTCTTGGCTTTGTTTAAACCCTCAGCGTTGGAGTGTGGGGTTTTGCGGCGTTAGGTGGCTGAGCCCCGTTCCGGGAACCCTGACTCGCTGGCAGCCCGAGGTTCGCGCGCACGGATGCGCAGACCCGAAACTGGGGACGCGCTGCTGCATGTCGCCTCGTGGCAGCAGCTCCTATGGCTGGCGAGACCCCGCTCCGAGCCTGCCTTCCGCTCGCAGGGGCTTTCTCCTGATTAACCTGCTTTGGGGACCCCAAATGCGTCCAGACCCAGGAGCCCAGGGTCGTTTCTGGACTCCTTGGTCCTGTCACCTCTTGGGGGTCAGAAGCCCCCGCTTGGGCTGTGCCTGTCCACCGCATTCGCCCTCGCTGAGGTGAGTCCTTGGCCGAGCTGTGCTGACATCTCCCCGCTGCCAGGCAAGGAAAATGGTCGCCTTGAGTCCTTCAATCAAGAGACACAGAAATGGGACAAGCCCTCACAATATATCAAATAAAAATTAGTCTTTATGGGAGCTAATTACTAAGAAAAACCTTCATTTAATGTGGATTTCACAGGCGAAGGTCTAGCGGTTACCCTGCCTGGGTGGAAGGCAGTGGGGCTTGGCTTTCCCTCCCTCTGCCTTAACTAGAGGCATGTGCGTTTCATGCCATCCCCATGAGGGACACCAGGCTTTCATCTCGGAAGATGTGCTGTCCAAAAAAGTGAGGTATTAAAACCCAGATCAAACACTCTGCGTTGCTCTGAAATAGATCAGAAGCTGCAGCCCACACCCGGGACAGCTGAGATGAGCCGCCGGTCCCCCGAGACCTCCCTCCCTGAAAGTCCTCGCCGTGCCGCAACCCAATAAATAAACGAACCTGGAGCTTGTGTTCGGGGGGAGCTTTTCTGTTTGTTGTACTTGGTCAGAAGAAACTTCTCCTGGTGGGGCCTGGGAGCGAGGAGAGCATCCCCCTTGCTCGTGTTTTTGGGTATGATGTGGGTGAAGAACTTCAGGGATCCTGAACAGACCTCGTCGCTGGCTGGAAGCCTCTTGCTCGCACCAAGTGACAGAGGGATCGATTCCGTCCGAGACACCAGCACGTGTTGCTGGGTAAATGATGGTGTTTTCAAAGAACAGGCTGAGAAGTAAAAGGAAAAGTGACTGATGGCAAGTGGGAGCCCGGCTCAGGACGGAGCCTCCTCCCTGTCCTGCAGCTGCCGTAAAACCCTGTCCCTGAGCCGTCGCTGACCCAGGACGCCCAGCGCAAGCCGTCCTGGCAGGAGCCTCGACGCCGGGAGTGAGGGACAGCTCAGTCCCCGTCCCAGGCTCCTCTGTGCCCTGCTGTCCCCCTGCGCCGCGGGCAGCTGCCTGTCCCCAGGGCCCCGAAACACAGGCTGAGGCAGGAAGGGAAAGGCTGGGTCCTGAGGAAATAACAGAATCCCCGACTGGTTTGGGTGGGCAGGGACCTCCCAGCCCCCCCAGTGCCACCCCTGCCATGGGCAGGGCCACCCTCCACTAGCCCAGGTTGCCCAAAGCCCCATCCAACCTGGCCTTGAACACTGCCAGGGAGCCAGGGGCAGCCACAGCTTCTCTGGGCACCCTGGGCCAGGGCCTCAGCACCCTCCCAGGGAAGGATTGCTGCCTCACAGCCCATCTCCATCTCCCCTCCTGCAGCTTCAGGCCATTCCCCTTGGCCTGTCGCTCCCTGCCCTTGTCAGCAGCCCCTCTCCAGCTTTCAGATAACTTCAGGGAATCCACGTGGAGCTTCCCTGTGCGGAAAGCCAACCCCGATCCCAGCGCAGCCATTGGGAGCTTTGCAAAGTACAAACACAGGCAGAGGTTTGGGCGGTTGTTTTGTTTAGGAGTAACAAACCTGAGCCGTTTGAGCATCTCTTAACTTTAAAAGCTGCGCAAGCGATGGAGGCTAACGAGGCATAATGAAATTTGGAGTCGAGGCTCTCGCATCTAAATTGCTAGATTTTGAGGAGTGAATTCCTAACACACATTTTTGTGTTCGTACTCAGAGGCTAGTGGTATCCTTGCCTCCCTTGGGACCGGAGTAAACCAATATTCAGCTGCTCTGCGACAATGCTGCTGCCTGGGGAGGGCCGGGAGAAGAGATTTACACTTGTCATCGGCTTCTCCAGATTGATTTCTAACCCGGAGCTTCAGTGGTAAAATCCACCGCGGCTCCTGGACTCCTGGATCTGCCTGCGGCTTGGCTGAGCTGCGGGGCTGTGACCGGCCAGGGTGTGGATGCAGCCGGTCTCCTCGTTGACCGCTGCTGTTTGGGGCTGCCACGGTGGTCTTTGAGCGGGATCCGGTAGACGCTGTCGCAGGAGGAGGTGCTGGCCTCGCTTCCCCGCCGCCGTGCAAAACACTTCACGTGAATCCAGGCGACAAAGCTGGGGTGGGGGGTAAACGCGAATTCACCGACAGCCTGAAAATGCAGGGTGTTTTTTGTTTTTTGTTTTTTTTTTAAAAAGTTAAAGGTTAAACCACAAGCTGCAAAAAACCCCAAAACAACCCCTTAAACCTGACAGGAACAGAAAGAGCCTGGTCCAGGCGGGTGGCGGCAGATGGCACGCTCCTCCCCAAGCTTCGTGCCGGAGCTGGACGGAGCAAGCGTGATGCAGGTGGTGTCGGAGCGGAAGCACACGGCAGCTCATGGGCTTCTCTCGGGCACCGTGGTCCCTGGCTCTGGCCTGGTGGACCACGTCCCCCTCCCCAGCCTGGCGTAGCTCCCCGCTTTGGTGTCCCACCTGTGTGGGGAGCTCCTGGGTGAGAGCCATGGCCGGGGAGAGGGGAGCCCACCGCCCTCTCCAGCTCAGCTTCCCTGCGTTCGCCTTCCCCCCCCCCCCACGTTAGGCCATCTTCCCCTTAA
>VXBL01004539.1:0-17524 GCA_013400195.1 Aramus guarauna
GGGCGGGGCGCGGTGCACGCCGGGAAGCCGCCGCCCAAGATGGCGGCAGGATTGAAAAGTTGTTGGTGTCGCTGAGGCGGCTCCGGGCGGGCCGGGACCGAGACCGGGAGTAGGAGCCGGAGCCGGGCGGGCCATGGCCGCCGCCAGGCAGTGAGGCTGGGCTGCTGGGCCCCGCCGCTCACCGAGGCCGGGCGAGCACGGCCGCTGCGGGGATGCCCCAGGGGGGGCCGGGGCCGCCGCTGCCGGAGACATGGAGGAGGAGGGGGGCAAGAAAGGCAAGAAGGTGAGAGCGGGCCGCGCCCGGGCTGTCCCCGGGGTCTCTCGCCGCTGTGCGGGCGGAGGATCGCTAGCGCTAGCGGACGGGTGTGTGTGTGTGTGTCCCCTCACCCCCGGGGCTGCCCCGTCCCGGGGGCCGTGGCTGGGCGGGCCCTCTGCGGCCCGTGGTCAGCCCTGGCCCGAAGCCCTCCCAGAGGTGCCTGAAGCCTTTCTTGGTTTCTCAGGCCTCGCCTCCTCCCCCGTGGTGGCTTCAGGCTCGGCCGTGTCTGAGCTGAGAGTCTCCCCATCGGTGTGGCTGCTCCCAAGGCCGGGGCCTGGCTTCCCCCTCCGCTATAAACCTCCTTCTCAGGGTACTTAAAACTTCAAAGTTGCCGTGGCCTCGCTGCCTTCTAGGCACCGCTCGTGCTCAGCCGTGGTACGGGTCTGCTCCCATGGCTCTGTCGGTGTCCTGGGGCTGGTTTAACCTTCTGCTTCTCTGCCCAGGCTGCAAACGGGATGGCTGCTTAACGACACGGCTCGAAACACGTTCTGTAATGGCGGTGAATTGTCTCGTCTACTGATTGTGCTGCTAAACTGGGAATGCTCTGTGGATATGCACCTGACTTATGTTTTTGTATATGTTGAGTCAACTATAGTCAGGAGTGCTGTGCTGTGAGCACCTCAAGGCCCAGCGAGCTCTGTCTGTGTTTTCTGCAAAGGGGCTGCTCTAATTTCTCTTGTTTAAACCTATTTTTACCTCACGTGGGGGAGGCGAAGCTGGAGCTGAGGCTGGGATGCTGGCTGAGAGCAGCGCTCCCCGAGTGGGTGGGGGGTGGCTCTTTCTCTGCAGAAGAAACCCTTCCCTTGGTTTGATGACATAAGTGGGGGGAAACAAGCTATTTTTAGTTGGTTTTGATTGGGGGCATCTGTAATAACTGTGATCTCAGAAGGTGGCAGCAGAGTCTCCTGCTGAAGCTCTGGTTTGAAGTGATCAGAATCAGCAAAGAATGAGAAATATTGCATTCCTTTTTTTTTTTTTCTTCTGGAGTTACCGGACAGACTTCCCACAGCTGGAAAATAAAACCACCGATGTCCCCTTGCGATGTCTGGTGACCTGTGTGTGGTGTGACAGGATCAGCAGCACAGGTGGGAAGAGAAATTATTTGTCTGGATGCGTCACGGTCCTGCTTTCAAGAAGAAACAACTCCAGCCGCTCGCTCCTGGGGCTGCCGATAATTGTAGAGTAACTTTAGATGGAAGGAACTGCCCGTTCTTTGCGGTAGGCAGTGACTGCAGGGCTGGAAGTGGTGCTCAACTAAAATACGTAGACAAGATGTGATAGGTTGTAGAAGTGAAATTAGCTCTTGTCTCTGCTGAAAAATGTTTTTCTGCTCTTTGGGGAAAATCTGGTGCGGGTTTTTTTTTTTTGCCTTGGAAAATGGGACTTTCCAGAAATGCTCTTTCCTTCTGGCCGGACAGAGCGCTGTCGTACTGGCCAGCGTAATCTGGGACCTTCGCGCTACTGTCCGGGCGCTTTTAGTGTGAGCAGGAGCAGCCAGCTGCTGTGGCCGTGGCTCCTTGGGGCGGTTGGGGGTGGCAGGGACCTCTGGAGATGGCCCAGTCCAGCCTTCTGCTGGGTTTTGAGTTTCTCCAAGGGTGTGAGGGCTCTGCCATCCATCCAGGCAACTTGTTCTGTGTTCACCCTCGTGCTAAAGAAAGTTCTGGGGTGGTTTTTTCTTTTATTTGAATGAGACTTGCTGTATTCTGGTGTGTGCCCGTTTCCTTGTGTGCTGTCACTGGGAAAAGCCTGGATTCTTCTTTCTTCCCCCACCAGGTCCTCGTACATGTTGATGTGATTTCCCAACCTCCTCCAGGCTGGGTGATCCCATTTCTCCTCACACGATAGATACCCTGATCCCTAAACTCTGCTCCCGCATGTTCCAGTCTCTTGTGTACTGGTGACCCCAGACCTGCCTGCTCCAGGTTTTCCCTCCGCTTCCCTGTTGCGTTGCCGACGATCCCAAGGGACGAGGAGCTCCCAAGACCCACAGGAGTGGAGCAGATGCCTGTGGCTCTTTTTGGCTGTCAAACCTGGTTAATGTGGCTACGGAGATGGGCGTATTCCTCCGCTGTGCCGCAGCGGTTCCCAGCTGCAAGGAAAAACTCTTCTTCCCGTCTTTTTACGCACTGTGGATTGTTCCAGAAGGCAGGTGCTTGGCCCTCAGCCAGCGGCATTATGGGCTGAAACGAGGCAATTGAGTTTATTTAGCGCTTCTCCGAAAGGGATATTAGGGCAGGTTTGGTCAGGACTAGGGAGAAAACCCTAGCCCTGCTTTGGGGCTAACTCTAGCTTTAGACAAAGCCTGTACTTGGTAAACTAGAGTGCTGGAAGTCCTGCCAGGTGCTTGTGTTCCCCAGCTTTCCCTTCTGGTGGCTCGTGCCTTTGAGGTTATCCCAGCCGGAATACGACGGTACAAGACGGACGCCTGTGCCGTGAGGCTGCGCGGCTTCCTCGGCGCTTACCGGTGCCGTCAGCTGGGCTGTGGGAACCTGCCCGGAGCTGGAGAGCAGTTGGTCTCGCGCCTGGGAGCCTCAGGCAAGGATGGATGTTCCTTGCGTGCTCCTTCCTGGAAAGAGAAGGGGTGGAGGGAGGATGGAGCCAGATTTCTTGGCTGCCCTGGTTGTTGTTTGCCTGTAGAGAGGGTTTTTCCTGCTGGTGTCTGTCGTAGAAGCTCTTGTAACATCTCAAATCTGTAGGATGGCTGCCAGGCTGCTGCAGGTGATCCAGTGCAAAGTACTTGTGTGGTTTTCCCAAAGTAATTCTCTGTGGGTGGCATCAGATGTTAGCATAAAATTTCTGACTTTTCCAGTTTGGATATGCCCTAGATCTCTGATGTCGGCTCGATTTGCCTCTTCCCAGGGGTGAATTGAGCCGCTTCTGCGTGAAGTCTGAGGCTTCTTAGAGCAGCTGCTTCAGCAGTTGCCAGATCTTCCTCATAAAGCTGATCTCGATCCGTGGTGCTAAATTCTTTGTGGTTTTAAATGCTGGTTAATATTGGGGATAGTGGCCAGTCCAGCAATTCCTTCTTCCCCAGACCGCTGGGAAATGTCTGCCAAAACTGAGCTTGTAACTCCTAAGCGCGCTTTGCTCCACGCCAGAGGACTTGGGCAGCGGGGTCATGTTCTGCGCTGGTGTGTGTGGAGGGGAAAAGAAAGCTGAGAAGCTTCTGAGGGGAAGCAAGTGGTTATTAAATAGCTGAAATCGAGCTGGCTCTTCCTGAAGCTGGGTGTAGGGTGAGTGCCCAACCTTAATATAAAACAAAATATTGAGGGGCTGAGCTTGAAGTCACAGCTTTACAGGAGTTTGTTTGCAGGACAAGTCACTTGAGCTTCTGTTGCTATCCTGAATATCCAGCTTGTTCATGCCGGAATTAACTGCTGGGCTTTGAGAAGCCCCTCGCCTGCGTTCCTGTCTGATGCTCTGCGGCTGCAGGAATGGTTCTTCCATGACTTCACTTATTTAGGCCACTCGAGCGAAGGTGGTATCTGTATTTTTAGCTTGCTGGGAGGTTTTTAGGCTAATGAAAACGCACATCTACTCAGACCCTACGCTGTGCGTAGAACCTAGGTCTGTACTTTTCCCCGTGGCTTGCTCTAGCTGTAGAGCGTTCCTGCAGGCTGCCTGTCACCCGTTGGTCTCATCTCTTCCAAGACTCAATGTGGCAGCCCTGGCCTGATCCCCTAGGAAATTTGTAGGGCGAGCTGTGACTCCTTGTGACAAAGCTCCAACTAACGCCGTCTGGTCGCTTCAGGCCTTGCTCCGAAGCCGTGCTGTGGAAGGTTGCACCAAGGGCGTGACGAGGAGTATTTAGCCCCTTTCTCTGATCTCCATACCTGCGCAGGAGTCCGAGCTGTGATCTGAAAACCTTTTTCCGGAGTCGGCAGTCCCAGGAGGTGTGGCGGGTGCTGCTGCCTTCTCCTCTGCTCCTGGCGTGTCTCTTGTCTCTGCTCGTGAGCAGTTGTGACTCGTGGAAATGCAGCAGAAGCTGCCCGGGCATCTGCCGTGCTCGTGAACAAACGGGGCCCGTGTACCGCCCTGATTGCGGGGAACTGGTGGAGGGGGAGGAAATCAGAGGGCTGGCTTTCAGTTGCTGGGAGGGCTGGGGTAAGGCCGGCTGCCCCGGTCCCTTGCCGCGGTTTGGTGTGCCGGTGGTGCGGTTTGGTGTGCTGGCACTGCCGTCCAGGCATTGGCATGTTGCAAACCGCTGTCTCTTCCAGCGTGGCACTGGTATGGGGGGCACTGCTCTTAAGAGGAGCCTGGCCTCTGAGCTCCCCTCACCGACAGATCTAGTTTGAAGCGTTTGTGCCGATTAAAATAACACAGTTTAAAGTACAACTGTGGTCCAGCTGTGAGAGATCCTCTTGAGAACCCTCTTGCCAAGCCTCAAGACGCACCAGGCTCCCGAAGCGGATGCAGATGGGTTGTGAATCGCTGGCCGAGGCGCTGCCCTTCCTGCTCTGTGCTTTAATCCAAATGCCCAGGCCCTTCGGCTGCTGCGAAACTGGGCGAGCTCAGCCAGAACAGCATTTAGGAGACTCTCCTGCTCGGAGAGCAGTCTCCGGGCTCCCTCTGGAGCTAGAACCTCGTTTGCTCTGTACCTTAGCTGATGCTTCCAGACACCAGACCTGTCTGAAGTGGCTAATGCTTGATCTCTCTCCTGCTTTGTGCAAGCCTGGCTGGGGCTCGTGCAGGTGAGAACAACCAGAGATCCGTGATGCAGCTCTCCGACGCTCTCTGGGTTTCCGTTGCTTATCCCGTTAAACATTAACGGCCACAGTTACAAACCCCGGTGCCGTTTCAGACGGAGCTTGGGAAAGCTCCCAAGTGCAACTCAGCATTTCCCTAATCGCACTCAAAATCTCTGCCTATGTTCAGCAGCTGAATAAGGAGTAAATCTGGCATCCCTGTTCCCTCTGAAGGGATGATGTCTGGGTTGGGAACCGGGCTTTTCATTTTGAGAGCTGTCTCATGATCTCAGTCTTCGTGGGGAAGCTGGCCGACTCGCTAGACTGGGTTTTAGCAGCTGCTCTCCTTTGAACTGCTGGTGCTTGGCTTGGTGCGGGGCTCAGCGGGACAATCCTGTCCTTGCTGTTCTTGGCTGCTTTTGGCCTCGCTCCAGTTACGAGCAGGGAGTTGCTCTTTTTCTCTTCTCAGCGTTTCCTCCTGCCTCTGGAGGAAGCCAAAAAAATCTTCTGGAATATGAGGAGCAGAGGCTAAATGGAGGTGGGATCATCTTGGCTTTAGGCTTGAACTAAAATGGAGGTGGGATCATCTTGGCTTTAGGCTTAAAGTCTGGAGCGGGGGGGTAATGTGAGGTAAAAGCTGGCCGGGTAGGAAAGGAGCAGGAGAGATGGGGCTGTGCTGCGCTGGCCCCAGGCAGGGCAGGTCTTGTGGCCTGCTCGAGGTGATGGCATCTTCCTTTTGATGCTGCTAAACCTTGGCTGCTTGGCACAAAGGTTTGGATGGTTCTGCTGGACCTTGTGGTGCTTGTACTTGTCCAGCTTGCAGCAAGGAGTGATTTTAAAACAGTTACTTCAGAAATTAAGCTTAATAGTGCTGCTGGAACCAGGCCTGTGAAAGTTGAGCAAGCCTGTCTCCTCGTAGGGTGTGTTTTAGTCTCATCCTTGCCCTACTTGGAGACCTTCTGCCTCGTCTGGGGCAGAGCAGGGACCTCTGGTGTCAGGAGGGACGGGAGGACTCTGGGGAAACGTCTTGGTGTTGTCCTGCAGCATGGTGCTTTGCTCCAGGCTCTCCCAGAGGTCTGGGATGCTGGTGAGGTGCTGCCCTTGCGTGGTGGGTGACCTCCTGAGGTGGTGGCAGCTGTGGCGCGGGGTATCTCCAGCAGCCCCTCTCCTGCTCTGCACCTCGGGGCTGGAGGGCCAAGAGTGGCTGTGGATGGGTGTGGACCTGCGGGTGCAGGTAGGTTTGGAGCACAACTGGTGTGGCTCTTCCTCAGGAGGAGCTTACCCTGAGGACCAGAGGAGAGCCTCGGTGTCCTTACTGCACTGCTCGTATCCTGATGAGCTTGGGACTCTTGTGGTTGGTGGGATTGTCCTGCGCGTTCAGTAGTTGCGTGACCTCAACGGTGTACTGCTGCTCTGGGCCTCGGGGGGCCAGGGAGGAAACACAGACGTGTCTCAAACACAACACGCATCCCCAAAATAGGGATCCTGGCAGCTTGAGAGGCTGCTCAGGCCCCAGTGGTTGACTTGGTTGAACGTTGGACGCCTGGCATTTTTTGGCCGAGGGCGGTGACCCTGTGGTCAGGGTGAGACTGGTGGGAGAAGCAGCCCTGCTCCCCTCCTGCCCAGCTCCTGCCCCTTCCTTGGCGCTGGCTCCAGGACTCGTCTTCTGCACACCCGGCTTCCTGCACTGCCCGGCCTGCGCCGTGGTGGGAGCGGGACAGCCCTCGCCTCTGGCAGGCAGCCGCTAGTAAGAGGGTCTGCTCTCAGGGCCGTGGTCTGCCTCGAGACGAGGGAGGTTGTCCCCAAAACCAGTGAGGGCCATCAGTAGGTACCGACATGGTGGCTGGGAATGGGGATACATTCCCGCTTTGCTTCCCTCCTTGGATCAGGGACGTACTGAGCCGGTGCCGTGGCTGTAGCTGACCTTTGAGGTTCAGGAGCTGCTCTGCAGACCTGTCCTGCAGCAGGATCTTCGCAGCGTGGCTCCTTCATCCTTGGGTTGACCCTGCTTCCCCTGTCTTAAACTGGGAGAGGCAGCAAGCAGGTCATCTCGATCAGCGTTAGGAATAAATCTACCACGCTGGGGTCTGCCTGTGGTGTCTCCTCGGGGCTGCCGCTCGTCCAGGCTGAAGGAGGCTTGGTCTGAGTTATGCAGCTCTTCTGGGCCTGTGGCCATCCCCACCCTGAGCACCTTCCTGGCTTTCCCAGCCTTCCCCCGTCCCCATGAGATGGGCGGATCAGAGCTTGGCATCCAAGAAATGCGGCGCCTTCCTGGGTGGAAGCGAGTGAGAGTCTGCCGGCTACGTGGGGCTGGCAGGGTGCTGTGTGCCTTGCTCCGGATACTGCCCAGGCTCTGCCTCTGCCCGGCTGCTTGGCCGCAGACAAACCTGAAATGTTCTGTCCTCGTTTCTACCCTTCCATAACTGATGTTTTCAGTAAATGTTGCCACCTCACTGGTGTCCCTTTTCTAGATGACCAGAGCTCCCCAGTGCAGGTTCCTGGGGTCTGATGTCCATCCCAGCATGAAGACGGACTTTCTGATCTTGACCTCGGCAGTAGCTCCCTGCTCCTCTTCCCTTTTCCTGTGCAGCCTTCTGTCCTCCCCGGTGCTGCCTGGCACCAGGACGTGAATAACGGCTGTGACTGGAGGCGGATTCCCTGAGATGGGAGGCACTGGGGAGGACAAAGCTCTGCTTCAGAGTCACAGCAGTATTCTGACTTAGAGGAAACGCCTCCCAGCTGGCCGTGACCTGTGAAATCGGATGCTCTGCGTTGGTTGCTCTGGCTCTCAGCAGCTACGAGGGGGTGTTGGGTTTGTATTTGCTTTCACCTATAAGGGTGTGCAATAATACTTGCCCAAACAGAGTACCAGCATGGTAATGAGGTGTCCCCACCAATGTTCTTCTGAAAGCTGGGGTTGATGCTTCCATGCAGCTTGAACATGTTGTCTTCTCCTGGGTGGTCACAGGGAGTAGAGGGAGAGCATTCTGGCTGCTGCTGCTTCTTGCTACCAAGGTGCCTCTACCCCTGCTGCTTTCCACCTCTGTGCGTGTCCTGGTTGTGGCTCCTACGAGTTTTAAGGGTGGAGGGAGCAGCATGAGGGAGTCACCCTGGTGGCAAGGGGCATGGCTGGGGGATCAGAGAATCACAGAACCCCAGCCCGGTTTGGGTGGGCAGGGACCTCCCAGCCCCCCCCAGTGCCACCCCTGCCATGGCCAGGGACACCCTCCACTAGCCCAGCTTGCCCAAAGCCCCATCCAACCTGGCCTGGAACACTGCCAGGGAGCCAGGGGCAGCCACAGCTTCTCTGGGCACCCTGGGCCAGGGCCTCAGCACCCTCCCAGGGAAGGATTGCTGCCTCACAGCCCATCTCCATCTCCCCTCCTGCAGCTTCAGGCCATTCCCCTTGGCCTGTCCCTCCCTGCCCTTGGCACCAGCCCCTCTCCAGCTTTCCTGGAGCCCCTGCAGGGACTGGAAGGGGCTCCAAGGTCTCCCCGCAGCCTTCTCTGCTCCAGGCTCAACCAGCCCAACTCTCGCAGCCTGTCTCCAGAGCAGAGGGGCTCCAGCCCTCCCATCATCTCCGGGGCCTCCTCTGGACTTATCCCTTTGGGGAGTTCATCCACAGCCAGTGATGGGCTCGGGCATGAGAGGAGTCACTTAATCAGGTTAAGACTTCACAATCGTGGAAGCTGATGGTCCCACTTTGGACCTTCAGCCTCTGGGAACCTTCACTGTGCACCAAACTGCTGCTTTGCTGCCGAGGCCAGCATAGGAAAGGACGAATCCTGTAGCAGTGCTTAATGTAACACAGATTTTTCCCCAGGCTCGCATGCCTGCTTTGAAATAGTTTTGCTGTTGTGGGTTTTGCTCGGTACAAAATAACTCTACCATGTAATTGGGTAAATACTTGCTTTGCTGTTTGGTTCGGGAACGGCAGACAAAGCTCAAGCTGCCTGCAACGGCATTGCTCACGCAAGACGCCGGCTGAAGTAATGATACTGGTTTTCAAAAGTGTAACATGTCCTCTCTCTAACTTTCCATGACGGAAGCCCTGACCCAACACGAGTCTGGTTCCAGCCCTGGATAGAAGTGTGAGGTGTCCCTGACCCTGCAGCCCCGGTCCCTCGTGATTTGTGGAGCGGCACTGGAGCCTGTGACATCTCTCTTTCGCTTGTGTGACATCCAGAAAGGAGATAATGGTTTCTATTTCAGAGGTGCAGCCTGTTTCTGTGCTGGTGGAAGCCCGAAGCCATGTAGGAATAGTGCTCTGGGATGAGATGGTGCCTCTTTAGTCCAGAGACCTTGAACTTGAGCGGTTTCTGTATTTCCAGCACGCTGCCCTGATGCATGGGGACTCGTCAGGCTGGCTGAGCCGGCAGACACAAGCTCTGCCCTGTGGCATGTGTTTCAGCCTGAGGCTGATCTCCACGGATCCGTGGTGGGTTGTGGAGCACGGCTCTCCAGGGATATGACCAGGAAGCCCCCAACTTTGCTGTGGGATCACCAGGATCCCAGGTCCTGAAGCGATAGCTGAGCAAAGACTTTGTGATGACTCAGTGGTGGCTCTTCTGCAGAGCCCCGCTTCATCACCCACCAGGTAGCACCACACTCCCAGGGCAGTATTTCAGTCTCACAAAACTTAATATCAATTTATTTTGCTTTTCACGAAGCTGTATCAGCCTCCAGTGTACCTTTTGATACTTTTGCCCTAACATTTAGTTGCAGCAAAAAAAAAGAAAGTCAATCAAGGTAGAAGGTGCTCTGCAGAACCACAGAGTTTAAGCTGACCAAACGGGGAAAGTGAGGTACGAGGTCCCTCTTATCCCAATACCTGAGCGGCTCTGTGCCCCAGGGCTAGCTGGGTGCTTTATCTTGGCTACCGTAGGGAGCAACGGTTGTAGCCACTAAATGCTTGTAGGTGATCAGAACGTATTTGTAGGGGACGCGGATGGATTAGCGTTGCTGTGAAACTTCGCTGAATGCGAGGCTTGAGGTTTCCAAAGGTCTTCGGGTCTCACTTATGCTCAGCCCACAGAAGGGGCTAAAAATACAGCAGCAAATGCCGCTCTGCAGGGGAGCGGTCTCCAGAACTGGGCTCTGGCAGGAGTTTTCTAGCAGCAAAGCCGTGGTGGGCCGATTCCTGGGAAGTTTTCCTTTGCCCATTTCAGGTTTGGATACCAATGCTGCGATGGCAGCTGTGGTTTGTGGTGCCCAACTGCATTTGTACCTGCCTGAGGTCTTGGCTTCCAGCGCTGCTGGTCTGATGGCTTCTCTGGTGGTATCTCCTGCTAATCATCTCTAGCCCGTGCCCTTCTAGACACCTATAGTAGTTGTCCAACCTGACCCACGCAGGTGTGTTTTAGCCAAAGTCAGGGTGGGAACGAGGTGCTCTCACATAGCAGTGAGTATCCCAAGAGCTCTGTGTGACCAAGGTATTGTTCTGTGGATGTAGAGCAGAACAGGAGTAACCTTCTCCTCAGCCAGTACACCTGGTGGGTTAACGTGTTTGAAATGTAACTCGGCAGCCGTTGGAGTTTGTAAATCTTCTCTGTTGGAGTCACAGAAGGGTTTGGGTGGGNGCAGAGGTGCTCCAGCCCTCACATCATTAGGTTGGGTGACTTTGTCCCATTTCTATTCTTTCCAAAGAAGCTTCATGTTCCTCATGTCTAAGTCCAAGAACTTAACCTGTTTATTGCACATGTCCGTGGTGTGCCTGTGTCTGGAGTGGTACCTCCGGTGGAGAAGCACGAGCTTTTGACTGAGGAGGTAGATCTTGGCGAGTGTCTTGGCACCGGCAGCTGTTAGGAGAGAGGCAATGACAGGCTGATGACATCACAAGATGCGCTGCAGACACAGTCCGTGCAGCCGGGCAAACCCACTCTGTGAGTCTGGCAGAGCTTTGGAACGGCTCAGCGGGGCGAGCCAGGAATAGGATTTAAACCAGGAGGCTCGGATGCAGGAGAAGGAGCTTGAGGGCGCTCGGTCAGTCTGATTGCGGAGGTTGTGTACCCATTTCTGATGGGAGATGGAAGGACAGGGGTCAGACGCTCTGCACTCGGCTGCAGAAACAGCTTATTCCTCCAGGCTGAAGGGTGCACGGCACGGGGCTGCCCTTTCCTCCTCCCCAGGAACTGGGAGACTCGGTGCTGATGGGACCAGCCCAGACACTGCTGAAGGACTTCACAGGCAGCGTGGGGAGCCTGACATAGGGATTTTTTTGGCTCTTTTCACATTCACAATCTCAACCTACAGCTGTTTATTGTCATGCCTTGCTTTCAAGACACTCAGATTGCCCCAGATGCAAGGCAGGATAACCAAAATCCACTGCATCAGCTCTACTGGTATTCCCGAGGGACGATGAGCTTCTGTAAAATCACTGCAGCAGTGCTGGCCATCCTGGTATCACTGTCTTCTGGTGCCTTAAGCACAGGTAAAAGCAGGACTAGAGGATGAAAAAAAATGGAATTAATTACGCTCTGTAGCGTAAGGGGAGTTTGTGTGGTTTTTCGTAAGGCAGCTCTCAGTTCCGGGTGGCTGAACTGGGCAAAATGGGAGGTCTGGATCTGACCCGGAGCAGACTGGAGGCAGCTATGGTCTCAGGTGGGTCAGCCTCTGTATTTACAGGGCAGAGAAAACTGTAAATAAAATAAAAGAACCAACCCTGAAATAAATGAACTTTGGCAGGAAAGCAGTGAAAGGATTTATGGAAACCGATGGAACTGCCAAGCTAATTGCGGAAGCCGGAGTATGCAGAGCCCAAAGGTCAGAGCCCGGCTGACCCGCCTGTGGGCTGTGCGTAATGTACTGCAGCTGAATTCCTCTGGGCGGGAATGCCGATGGTACAAGGATTCCTAAATCCCTGGTTTCTCAAAGCCTTGGCAAAACTTTAAGTAAATAAATATTCTTGAGAGTTTGGCTCCTAACAGAGGAAACGTCGGGAGCTGGCCTGAGTGGTGGTGAAGGGTTCTGAGCTCTCCGTAGGCAGCTCCGGAGCTTGCCGTCTTACATGTGTGCCTGAGGCCGGGCAGCCTTGCCCCAGCTCAACCATCAGCAGCGCTCCGCTGTCGCCTCGGCTCCAGACGCCTGCCTCATCCTGCTCCTCCGGAGGGGAACTCCAGCTGATGCAGAGAGTTTTTCAGGTCCGCTCTGGCCGCAGCTCCACCAGGCAAAGGCTCTTGCCCTGGCTTCTCACCTCCACCTCCTCCACCTACCCAGTCTGTCAAGCTTTTTTTTTTTTAGCATAAAAAACCTGCAAGTTTTGGTCTGTTCTGGCTTGTTTTGCTTCCTAATGTGGCTCTGGCCATTATATGTGCAGCTACGCTGCCGTACCGGAGCAGAGTGAACCCCAGAGATGGGTGGGCTGGGGCAGTACCCCCTTGCCTTGTCACCTGCCCTCCAGAAATGTACAATCGTGTCCCTGAGAGCTGTTGTCTTGCAGCGTGGCTTCTCTCTGCTTCATTTCAAAACAGCTCGGGGGTTGCGTGCCAGCAGCGCTTTCCCTGTCTGTGCTCGCTGGACGGCTAAACCCACGCAGGGACGGCACAGGAGCCCAGCCAGGCGAGGTTATGGGCAATATCTGGCAAGCCCAGATCTTGAAAAAGAAAGATTAGAGACTTCTTGAAATGTCTCTGCAAATTTAGTTTTGACTTGCATAAAGTTCTGCTCTACTTCATCCTGTTTTACTGGCTTTGGTGCCAGTCAGAGGAGATACTTAAAAGCAATGTTTTCCATAAAGTCCTTCAAATCCTTTGCTTAATCTTGTCTAACTAATCTGCGTCTGCAGACTTGGTCACTAGCCTTTTAATAGTCTCCTCTTTGTCTCCCCAAAACCTTTTTGTGTTTAGTCAGAGGCGTAACACCAAACCCTTCCAGCGTTGATACAGTAAGAGTTCGCCGAGCAGACTTTTCTTAACCAAAGCAAATATTCTAAACTCTAAAAACTGATGTAGAAAGTGCGCTTCATGCTGCTAGGTGTGGACAGCGGGCTAAGTGAACTTCAGGGCTTCCCCGCTTTTGTTTTGTAACCTTGTTAGGTTAGTAAAATAAAGTAATTTATGAAAAAGAGGAAATGGCCGCTTTTCCTGGTTTAATTTGAGGTGTGAAGCCTCTCTTCCTGCCTCTTGTGCAAGCAGCTCTCAAATGTGGAAAATCTCCGGAGCCTGGCTGGGCTGGCGGTGGTGGGATGTTGCCTTCGTGACCCACCGTCCCACATGGGACCGTTGGGTCATGCCTGTCCCTGTCTCTTCCAAGGAGGAGCAGGGCTTTGAGGACTTCAGCGGTGGGCTGGAAAGAGACGATCCATTCCATCCCTCAGTAATTACTGGGAGGGTAATTAGTAAACTGTGTTGCTTTGATGTTTCTGGTGGGGACTGAAGGAGCCGCGCTGCTCAAGGAGATTTGGGGTTTTACTTTCCAAAGCATGCCTCTAGTGACCTCTTCTTAGAAGTGTTTTCCGGCCGCCAATCACTCACGTTGCTCTTGGGTGGGGGTGTTTGGGGCTCCGCATCCTTTTCTTGCAGGAACCCAAAACTGAGGCCTCGTTGGTGCTGTGCTAGAGGGATTAATTAGTAACATCATCAGGGCGTCTGCACAGAGCAGGAAGGGCTTTAGGGCAACATGGGTTTATACGCAGCCTGGAGAGAGCCAAAGGCATCGGGAAGACCTGGGTACATCACTGGTGGGTGGAGGAACGAGACCTAGCATTGGAAGGAGGTTCCATCTGAACATGAGGAAAAACTTCTTCCCTCTGAGGGTGCCCGAGCACTGGGACAGGCTGCCCAGAGAGGTTGTGGAGTCTCCTTCTCTGGAGAGATTCCAAACCCGCCTGGACACCATCCTGTGCAACCTGCTCTGGGTGATCCTGCTCTAGCAGGGGGTTGGACGAGATGATCCCCAGAGGTCCCTTCCAACCCCCACCAGTCTGCGATTCTGTGACTGGGGGTGAGGAACAGCAGCACGGAGGACACACCAGAACGCAGCTCAACAAACATGGCCTGTGTTCCTCTGTGAAACGTTACTGCCATCAGAGACCCCTCTTTTTTCAGCTCCTACATGCGTTGGTGGGTCCGTAGCATGGGAAGCGTGGTGTGCCTGGCAGAACAGAGCGCTAGACAGGAGGCAAAATAAGAGAGGGTTGAGGACTTGGTTGCAATGCTGAGCTTTCGTGGTTGGAAGTCACCTGAGATGACTTTGACCTGGTCTGGCAGCTCGGTGCTGCCCAAAGGGGAAGGTCTAATGGGGTGTGCCTCCCTGGATGTTCTGGACAGCCTGGCCATGCAGAAGGATACATATTAAGAGGACAAAGAATTTAACCAGTAAAAGTTGGGTTTGCCAAGTCCTCTTCAAAGATGCCGTGAAAGGAAAAAGGCTGAGGTGCCTCCTTGTAGGTCAAAGCTTTTTGTTATTTACTGCTGGGAAAAAATGCAACGATGCCTGGAGTTGTCCTCGAAGCTGGAGTTAGGGGAGCAGCTCTGCCCTCTGCTTTTGGGGAGCTCGGGAGATGTTCCTTGGGGGGCCTGCCTGGGACTGGTGCTCGGTTACAACCGGGAAACCAGTGCTGCTGCACCTTCAGCTGGCTTCATTTGTGGTGAACGCTGGCTGAGATCTTTGTTCACGGGAGGAGATTGGGTTTGGGAGAAGGTAGTTTTAGGGTGTCTTAAAACAGCTTGGGAAGTCACCTCTGAGGCTTTCCAGGGACACTGTGAATTCCCCGTGTCCTGAACAGGACTAAAGGGACAGATGTCCTGAGCGGTGATCTGGAGAACCTGTTCTTGAATGGGCTGCCCAAAATAACAATCCTGGGATAGTTTTTCCTGCGGCTATGAAGGCATCATCAGTCCACCGGCCTCTGAGCTGGTACACGCCTGGATGAGCAGCCGGGCAGAGGCCGGCTTGCAGCATCCTCAGTGCTGTCTGACTGCAGAGAGTCCTTCGCTGCACGGCTGTTGGAAGCCACCTTTTCCCTAAGGACTCCCGAAGGAGCTGGTGCTACTACCGCATCCTTTGTTTTTTATGGAAAGGGGTGCCGGAGGGTCCTTGGTGCCCCCCGTGCTGCGTGCGGGGAAGGACAGAAATGCTTGAGGGTGAGTAAGCTGCAAACCTGTTCTTAATGCGGGGATTTGGGCTCCTTGGACTGAAGAAAATGAATAGCAACGCATCCTGGAGAACATGCTAAAACAAACCAGACCTTATTTCCTACTGCCAGAAGCCTCCTGAGATCCTTTATCTGACAGTCTAGACAAAAACCTGTCAGGCAGTTTACGTCTACACCAAGCCAATGCAAAGGTTATTTCCCTGAGAAACAATCCTCTCAGCAGCCAGCCATGAACTACGTGATTACAAGTCTGGGGGTTTCACCTTTCCTCTTTCAGTATGCAAAAAAAAAAGGGAATGGTTGTCCAAAAACTGGAACTAAAGTGGCTGTGCTGATAGGGCACAGAGGAGCTTAGACGTTCCTACGGCCGTTGCTTCCTTCCCTTCTCTGAGGTCTTCGGGCTTGGAGTGGTTGGTGTTACCAAATGCTTGTTTTATTTTGTACGCTGTGTCACGGCTGAACAGTCTTTTGGTGACCTTAATCATTGTGTGGCTTTTCCAGACTGTGCAAGAGTAAAGCCTTGCGTCAAACGCTCTTGAGCTTTGGGATAAAGAGGTTACCTGCTCTACAGGTTGACACATGAGTGCCAGCGGAGCTTGAGACAGATCTTTGCAGGCTTTGCGTTGATGTGGAAGCTTTGACTGTCTTGCCCCAAACCCTCAGTCCTACGATGCTCAGTCTCAAAGCTTCTTGCCTTGACGGTGGTGACATCTGCTGTCAGATAGCCTTCATCCCATAAACTCCATTTTTGTGTTCACACAAGGTGAATCCACTGCCCTGGCTGTCCACGGAAGATGCCAAAAGGCCACGCTCTCTATTTTTAGGACAGAAAATTCTCAGATGCTTTCCTTGGCGTCTGTGGAACCAAAGCTATCTGCCTTACTGGGGTCTTGGGTGGTCTACAACTGGGAAGAGACCTCAAATGAAAAACACTGGTAAGCCAGAACTTCACCTTCCCTGTGGCTGTCTGGTGGTGCTGTCTGTGCCCTGCTGCCTGACCTCACTGTGGTGGCCACCCACCTCCTGGACCTGATCTCTTCCACATGGGTGGCCTTCACCTCTGCTCCTGAGGCTTTCAGAGGCAGCTGGGCTGGGGAATGTGCTCTTCCCGTCCTTAAAATCATCCCTGCAGCCGGTGAGTTCCCGGGAACACCATTTAATACACAAATTAAAATGGCTGCATGACTCCTGGCTGCTTCCATGGCCTCGTTCACCATGCGGCTGCATGACTGGCTGGACCAGCACAGCTGAGGGAGGCACAGAAGTGGTGGGAACTGGGAAGAGACCTCCTGGAGCTGGTTTTGATGCTGGAAAACACCCGTATGTCAAGTCTTCAGGTGCTTTGGGGAGGCATGTACAGCAGCCTCCTCCTTGGGGGTTTGTTTGGATGAAACTCCAACTTCAGCATGACTCTAGAAGCTGGACTTAAGGAGAAGACCCTGGACATTTAGTTTTGAACAGAAAAAAGCTGAGTGACGTGAAGCAAATGTTTAAACTCGGAAAGAAGATGAGTGTTCAAAATCCTTTCATTCTGATACCTTGGATAGAAATCGGGGATCGCTCCGCTGCACCTTGCTTGTAAAGGTCTAGGGTCCTAGACCTAAAGATTCACCTCTTGGCATAAATACACGTTTATCTTGTAAGCAGCTGATGGTAATAACATTGACTAGAAGGGGGCTTAATGTGTGACTCGAAGTGATCTGGTGTCCTGTTAATGGCAGTATGTGCCGCTGAAAACTGGGGAAATAGGGAAAGGAGAACAGGGCAAGTGAGTTTCCTTCCTCCTCCTCCTCCTCACTTCTCCAGGCTCACCTGTGTGTAAGCAGCACTCCTCCAGGAAAGGGGAGGATGTCACATCTCAAGGAATCAGCCGGGAAGCTCGTGTTTCCCTTTCCCAGCCAGAAATGGAAAATAGGATTGTGTAGCTGAAATGAATGGACTTGCCTCTGGCCAGGCAGCTCCAGCACCTTCTCATCTTAAAACTCCACTTGGTTTCTGCGCTCTGGCACCTTTTTGATCTCTGAATTTTGGCAGGACCCCTTGGAAACGTGGAAAACCAATAACTCTCCCTCTGAAGTGTGCTCCTGGTGCCGATAAGGCTGCAAATAAACTGGTTTTACCACCATTCCCCCCTGCAAATATCAGCAATATGAGAGGTGTAGCCAGTTCTGGCACTGTGCCCCTTGGAGACCCTCCTCCATCCAACCGTTTCTAGGTGCTGCTTGTACCAGCAGAAAGCTGTTTCCCACCGCCAAGACTCCTCAGTATCCGTATACACCAGAGAGGGAGAGGCAGTGAGGATGTGCCAGATCTGGATCGCCTGGGAAAGAAGGTATCGGCTTCCCATCTCTTGTCCACAGGGGTTAAGTTCTCTCCCATTCTGCAGATTCACAGAATCGCACACTGGTGGGGGTTGGAAGGGACCTCTGG
>VXBL01004539.1:17670-38120 GCA_013400195.1 Aramus guarauna
CACTGCTGGTCATGGAGAGCTTGTTGTCCACCAGGACTCCCAGGTCCTTCTCCGCAGCGCTGCTTCCCAGCAGGTCACCCCCACCCTGTCCTGGTGCTGGGGTTGTTCCTCCTGGGTGCAGGACCCTACACTTGCCCTTGTTGAACTTCATGGGGTTCCTCTCTGCCCAACTCTCCAGCCTGTCCAGGTCTCGCTGAATGGCAGCGCAGCCTCCTGGTGTGTCGGCCGCTCCTCCCAGTTTGGTATCGTCAGCAAATCCAGATGTGGATTCCTAAAATCGGGAAAGGAGGCAGCAAGGGATTAAATCGAGCCCATGAGCTGTTATTTCATGAGATCCTGGGCTGCTCATACTGCAAAACAAAACAGCCTGGGCTAAAGCCTGGCTTAGGAAGTACTGCTCTCGGAGGAGGAGGGAGGAGGATTTAGTCGGCGGCAGTATTGACGTCTTCCCCTCCCTCTTGCCGAGGGAGCCGCTTGCTCGGAGCATCCTCTGCAAACTGCTCAGCTGAGTCAAGGCAAAGTCTCTGCCTCTGGCCTCTTGCTCCAGATGTGTCAGCTCAGCCTGGCTCGGCTGCGCACCCGGAGATGAAAGCCGTGGGTGGAGGGCTGAGCCGGGCGGTAGGAATCTCTTTGGGAGGAGGAACAAGGCTTTGCTAAAAATAGCCGGGGAAAATTCCTTTCCTCTTGCCTTAGAGGAAAATCCTGTCGGGGAGACTGGAGCCTGGCTTAGCTGGCAAGGCGGTCCGAAACGTGAGTTGAGCCTTGTTTTGGACATGGGGTTTGTGCAACCGTTGCCTTTAGTCTTGAGCTGCTGCGTTGTTTGGGTTTTTTTAAGACTGACTTGGGTGCCAGCCCACTGTTTTTAGGGAAAATTGTGTTTCTACATTACTTAGATTTAATAACATGTTTGTCTGAAGGAGCAGCTTTGAAATCAAATATGGGGTTTCTGGCTGAAATATGATTTTTTTATTTATTTCACTCCAATACCACCAGTGAGGAGTGAAGGGTCTCGGGGCCAGCAGGGACCCCTCGCTCCTGTCTCTAATTCAGCCCAGTGGAGATGGAGCCAGGTCTCGGGGAGCCGCCTGAGGACCTGGAGGGGCCGTCCCACCCCAGGACTGCGGGGCAGGGTGGCAGGATCACCTCCGGAGGCTTCCCTACCCGCTGGCCAAAATGATCTCGGAGAGATCCGTGTGCTGGCTAGGTCCGAGGGAAGCGCTCGGGGTTAGAAGGGGGATGGATGACTAACATGGCACAAGCGGAGTTGGGTGAGGAGGGACAGTGACCTCCACCAAATCCTTTCCTTTGTCTCCTGGCGAGCACAAAGCTATTGCTGCCTGGTGCTAAAACCCAAGAGTTGCACGTTATCCGTTCTGCAGGCAAGGCTGCGAGAGGTCTGTAGCCTCCTTGTCAAAGGAACTGAGCTTTATCCCTCTTCCTCTGACCCCCCCAGCACATTGGGTGGTGGTCTCAGATGTTCACCTCCTCAGGGAGAGCAGGGGACACCGCTCCAGCTGCCCTTCCCGGTGGGCAGCTTGCAGTAAGGTCTTGCGCCGGAGAAACCATGTGAAGCTGAGATGCAAAACCGGAGCATCGCTGGCTCTGCCAGGCCCAGGAACAGAGTTGTCTCTTAAGAAGACTCTTCAGGAAGACGTAGGAAGAGCTGCAGGTCCCCAGGTGACCCTTTCCGTCCTTGCTTAGATGTTCCCTGGGCTTCGCTCCCTGGTTCAGGCACAGGGTAGGTCTGGCCCATGAGGAGACTGAAGTCTGCAGCGGCAACGGGGACTTCAGATTTGGCTTCAGCGCCCGCCCAGTGCCGAGGGAAAGGGTCCGCGGCCGTAACCGTGGTTTTGCAGAGGGACAGGAGCTAGCGGAGGTCAGGAGGACGAGTGGCATCCAGCCCTGCGACACCTCCCCCCCTGCTCACAGCCTTGGCAGCCTGCCCGCAGCTTTGATCTTGATTAATTTTCGACTCCGTGCTTGGCATCGTTATCCGGAGCCCCCTCCTTAAATCCTCACTGTAACATTTCGCTAAAGCTGATAAAAACCAAAGCTGTTCTTAGCTCTCGGCTTCAAAAAGGAATCCCTTGAATAATGATTTGATTTAATGTTTTAGCGTCCAGATATCTTTGTGGGGAGGAGAACAGCTCTTCTGCAGCGGTGTCGGCGTGCCAAGTTCAGCGTTGAGCCTGGAGCTGCCCTGTCTGGAGTTTCTCAACCCGAATGCTGACACACCCTCATCTTGCCATGCCTCCCGTGCAAATAAGTCCCCCCAGCGGCAGTTTACTGCTTTATTAAACGCT
The DNA here is from genome assembly GCA_013400195.1 of Aramus guarauna. NCBI lineage: Eukaryota > Metazoa > Chordata > Aves > Gruiformes > Aramidae > Aramus > Aramus guarauna. The sequence goes on from VXBL01004539.1 coordinate 19,974, forward strand.
TCCCGTTGACAAAAACCGGAGGAAAGTGGAATAAAAGGGCTGCGGCATTGATGCTCCGAACCCTGCAGTGGGATGAGGAGGAAGCAGCAAGGGGCACGTAATGGGAACATGTACCATGGGTGGTTTTCAGCCCAGATCCCATCTGGAGCTTCGAGAGGTTTCCCAAGCCAGCTCCATGGCTCCTGCAGAGCTGCTGAGCTCTCCATGCGTTTTCCCTTGCGGTCGTGGGGTCTAAACGGTGCGTTTGGGGGGTCCAGGGGACCGTCCCATCTCACCGAAAGCTGTTTTCCTACCGAGCGTGTCAGCACCAGATGATGTTCCCCAGTGAAACCACCTCTGAAGTTGAATGTGGTCCTCTGTGTAGTAAGGGCAGGAGCAATCTCCTCCTTGACCATCCCCCTGCAAGTTCAAATATGTTTGAGGAAGAGCTTGAGTGCTGGCCAAGTGAAAATAAACCTAGTTACGGGGATGGATGATCTAGAAAAGGTCACATCTACCTGAACGTCCTTAGCTGCTCCTGGTACTTGGTTGAATCCTCTTGCCTTGTTCTGGTTCAGGACCAAAGAATGGTCTTGGTGGGCACCAAGGTGAGCATGTCCTCAGGGCTGGGATGGCCACCAGCCTCCTGGGTTGCCTGGGGGCAGGAGGTGATCCCCTGGAGCACTGGGCTCCCAGTACAAGAGACGGGGATGTACTGGAGTGAGTCCAGCAAATGGTGAAGGGCCTGGAGCATCTCTTCTAGGAGGAAAGGTTGAGAGAGCTGGGACTGTTCAGCCTGGAGAAGGCTCAGGGGCCTCTTATTAATGTCTATGAACCCTTCACAGGGGGAGCGGAGAAAAGGAGGAGGATCCGGCCTCTTCCCCGTGTCAGGACAAGAGGCAACGGGCACAAACTGAAACACAAGGTCTTGTCTTCAAGCGTAATAAACTTCCTTTAGCGTGAGGATGGTCAAACAACGGGCAGCTGTCCCAGAAGCCGCAGGTTCTCCATCCTTGGGGATGCTCAACGCCTGACTGATGCCGTCCTGACCCCCTGCTTCTCCCCGGTGCTCCTGGCCAAACCTCTCTGCCCCTAAATGTGCGACGCTGCCCTACAGACCTGGCTGTTAAGGACGGAGGGGTGGGAAAATCCAGCAGTTACGGGCTGTGGGAGGTCTGCAGCCTGTTCCCGAGGCAGCAGGGCATGTGCTGGGATTTAAAGTGGTTTTTAAGCAGCCGCTGCTGTAATCCCATCACTGTCGGGTCAGGAGGAGAGCTGGTGTTTTATTGTCCGAACGACTTTTGCGTTGCGGTAAAGGGCTGGAGAGAACCCCTGAGTAATTCACCACCTGGCCGGGGACCCGCCTTGGTCAGGGAGAGCAAAACAAGGCTGTCAGGGCTTCCTTCTGCCCCCGGGCTGAGGAATAGGAAGCCATTCGGAAACAAACCTCCGCTCCGCGTCAGGATGTGCCTGCGGCGGTTCGCAGCGCGGTGGTGGGAGCTTGCGTTTGCGGTGAGGTGGCGTGAAGAAGCAGGAAATGCGAAGGTCGGTGTAAAACCAGGTTCTTTGCTGCTTTCTGCCTGGGTTTCCTGGGGGCTGAGCCCTGAACCCATCCCGGATCCCGCTCACGTTGCAGTGCTTCTCTGTGGAGCAAAGAAATGTAAATAATAAACCCTTTTTTTTGGCTGTGCGCTTGCAGCTTTACTTTGGGGATACCGAGTAAGTACTCATCGCGCGTCTGGCGTTCCCCGGTCGTAATTCACACGTGCTCTCATCCCCCTCGGCTCACGGAGCGCGGTGGCCGGTGCTGCGGAGTCTGGCCCGGGCTCAAGCCGTGCCCAGGCGAAGCTGAACCCGCAGAGCCTGTGTTTTTGTGGTATCGCCACGCTGGAGCCTGGTTGGAGTTTATTTCTTAACATCCAACTCTTCCCTAAACATGCCGAAAGTGGGGTTTTTTTCTTGCTTGGTTTCACATTTTCTTATTACAGGCCCCTCCCATGGCTTCTTGTCCTTCCACGCACGTTGCTGTGCTCCTTTGCTTCGTTTCCTCCGCTGGCAGCGAGCTGACCCAGAGCCCCGTTGGCCTCGGTTAATTATTTCACCCGCTGCCGTATCACGTGCTCCCTTTGTGCAGATACTTCCTCCGCCGAGCCCAGCCCTCGTGTTGTTGGTACGCTCGAGGTTGGCTTTCTGATCCGCTCAGAAACATCCCCGGGGCCCGGGGCGCTGGCTTTACCCTCCGCGAACGTGCCGCGCATCCCTTTAGGAGCAGGATAAGTGGATTTGGGATGCAGGCCGTCCCTGGGGACGCACGGCACGCTGGCCAGCAGCGGCACTGGGTGGCTGTTGAGAGCTCGGGCTCCCTTAATCCCCGTGCAGACGTGCTGGGGGAGAATTAGCTTTACTAATTTGCATTTGAGATAATCCACCGGAGTGGATTAAGAAGCCGGTTCCGCTCCTAACGAGAGGGATACTCCTTCTCCTTTGTGTTCAGCTCAAAGGGTTGAACATTTTTTAAAGGGGCTGTGCAAGACCTCACTGATTTTTGGGTGGATACAAGAGGCAGGCTTTGGGTGAAGGTAGCCCAAACGCCAGCGCTGGTGGCCAACAAGCACGACAGTAGAACCAGCTTCGTCCCCCGTGCTGTGGCATCGCCCGGCAGCGCGGAGGCAGGTCCACACCTTACTGCGAGCCCTGTCCCTCTGCGTTCACTCGTGGTCCCAGAGGTGTGTTTTCCAGGATCTTCTGTAGCTTCTGAAGCACTGGGAGAAGGTCCTGGTCTGCTCCGTGGTCCGGCGTTGAGTCGATCGGGGTTTAATTCCCGGCTTTGCCACCACCCCCTGGTATGTGGTGAAGGAAGAGGGGCTGCCGGACGGCCTTCCGCAGCAAACCCCCTCCCAGACATTTTCCAACACCCCCCCCTGATGCTCCAGCCAGAGTAATAACGATCTAGAGGAAGGGTAAATCCTCCCTTTTCCCAAAAATGCCTTCCTTGGGATTTCCAAAGCCAAGTGGGAGCTGGGGATGGGATGTGCTGCTGGCGGGGGGGGCTGTGGGGGCACGTGGGATGGGTGAGCAAACCCCCCACAAAGTGGGTGCTGTTGGCGATCCAGGGGACCCTGATTTTTTTCCCCAGCAGCAAGAGGAAGGTGCACATCGTTGGTCACCCCACCTCTAAGGGGACCGGGGAACTGCCGTGTTTATGCCGCAAGAACCCCGGTCTTGCCGCCTGAGGGTGGGAACTGCTTTTTTGGGGCAGCAAATAAAGTGGGGTTTTTGAAGCCTCTGTGTTGTGAGGAGCGGGGTGGGAGGGGAGTGCCGAGAGCTGCAAGCACTTCACTGGGCTGTTAATGAAGTCGCAGACTCCTTTGATTTAACTCTTGGCGTCCCCAGTCACCTCGAGAGCCTTTGAGGGGAGGAGAGTGTGAAGCCTCCTGCTCGACCAGCGTCTTGAAGGTTTGATGATGGGTCAGGCTGTCTTCCCTGAGGTTAGTACTGGCTTAACCGCCTCCCCCGGCCTCCCTGCGCCCGGGGCTTTCTGCGGAGCAGGATGGCACCAGGTCACACCTCACCCGGTGGCTGCTCTCCAGTGACTGAGGGGTGGATAACTGCGAGCAAGTCCTAACATAGCTGGTGGGGTTGGTGAACCCCCCCGTTAGGTGTTTTATTGGCCTCAGACAGTAGAAACGGCATCAGAGGGACGAATCACCTCGACACCCAGGAGCCTGGTGGCACCCGGTCCCTGGCACTGACCGGAGTCGCACGCTTTGGTCCTAGGGGGGGGGTATTTTGGGGGACGCTGGTGGGACAGGCTCCACCCTGGTTCTTCACCAGCATTCCTTGCTCAAATGTATGTGAACGTACGTTGGGTGAGCTGGGTCTCCCCCAAAAACATCCAGCCAAACCCCGTCTGCCGTTGACAGAGCCCCCTGCCCTGCCTGATGGCGTGCCTTGCCCTGTCAGCCTCCTGGGCTAAACCCAGCCTTGAGATGCTCCCTCTCAGTTAGTCGAGTCTTAAATGCCTCGTTAAGTAGATGAACTCACTGCTTTCCTCCTGAATTTGGGAGCTATCAGCAGCGGGAGGCTTTGAGAAGCAATCACTTGGCCCCTCCGGCTCTCCATGAGATGCCAAGTCCTGGCTGGCACGATGTGTTCCCGGCCTCTTCTCCTGACTTCGAGACGTAAATCCTTTTGAGAAGCAAACCATGGCCGGTTTGGGAACGGGCTCCTGGCAGCTCTTGCCTGCACCTCTGGCAGCTGGGACGGGCTTTTTGGCTGAGCCCCGCTCCCGCTCCCCATCCCGGTGGCTTTTGCAGCAGATACTCAAGTTGTTGGCAAGGGGCAGGGGTGGAAAAAGGGAACAAACCTTTATTTTCCAGGTTTTCAGGAGAAATGGGATCCTTCTCTCCCCAGACCTACCAACCAGGCAGCATGCCGGAGGGATTCCCTTGCATCCCGAGATGGGAATGTGCTCGGCGTGAGTGCCGGAGGGGCTGCAGCAGCCCGACAGGTCTTTGGGTGCTGCTTCTCCAACCGCTCTCCTTCTTACCTCTGCTCAACGGGTGGATTTCATCGGGGAAATGACCACCTTTGCCTTTTAAATTTGATTCTCCTGTAAAATTAGCAACTTGTTTTCAATTAATCCTTTGAGCCTGACTCTTGGGCTCACGTTTGAGCCTAGCAAGGCTCACTTGAGCACTTTGCGCTTTCCCAAAGTGCCTCCCGGGAGGCCTTGGCTCAGGCTGGGAGCTCTTAACCTCCTTTCCAAGCTTTGCTTTTCTAATGGGAGCGAGAAAAGAACTAAAAATATGGGCCCTCAAAAAGCTTTATAGCCCTTGGTCTCAATAGGCGTTGAATACTTTGGAGCATAAAGTAGCTCTGAAGCTCGCAGGAGAAACCAGGGTTAAAAACCGCCGTGGGCTGGGGATATTTGCATCCTGGGTGCAAATCCAGGATGTTGGGGAGTTTCCAGGGGTTTAGGGGTGCGGGAGGTGGGACCGGCTGGGAATGGGATCGAGCTTTGCAAAACTGGTGTCTGCGCCTCACCTTGCCTCATGCCCGGCCTCGTTGCTGCCAAGCTTTGCTGGTTTTTAACCAACAACTTTATTTTGTCGCTGTTGCTTCACGTAACAGAAGGAAACCGCGGTTATTGCGCTTCCGGGCTATGAGCCGGCAGGCGAAGGAAAGCTCGCGGGTTTACCAGCCCCTCGGCACGGGCCGTGACCTTGGGAAGCCCCTGAGATAAAGTTAGCAGCTGCTCTCCCCCCAGAGGTGCTTTTGGTGAGCCACCAAAGGCTCCACGCCGGCACGGTTTGGTTCTGCTCCCCGTAACCGGGTTCTTCGATGGAGAACGAGGTAGGTGCTGGTTTTATGTCGCCTCCCAGAAATGCGGAAGCTGTTGTTGTTCCGCGTTGCGTCATGTTGGGTGATGCCTCTGCCTCGGATTTGGGTTCACCAGATCCTCCTTCAAGGAGAACCTCTGGCTCTCCCGCGGAGCTCGGGCGCGTGGGATGGTGGGGAAGCCCTCTGCAGCATCTTCCCAGCCCCGCGGAGGCTGCCCGCGTCCTCGAAGGAAAAGCGAGAGTTTCTTCCGGTTTGTTCCGTACGGATTGGGCTGGATCTGGCAGCCTCAGCACAGGAAGGTGAACCACGCCGGAGCCATCGGACTGGTGGAGGGGGAAACATCTGGGGATTGTTGTGGTCCATCTGACCCCGGCGGCAGATTTCTGCATCCCTCTGCTTTTCATTCCTAAAAGATGCTGGTGGAACGGGATTTTTCCGCACCGGCAGCCGAGGTTTGGGGTCGGACACGCTTGTAGTTGAGGTGGCAGAGGTGAGGTTGAGCCCCACGCTCCGGTCTTGCCAAACAGACTTGTTACGTTCAGGATTTTCTCCTTTCTGGAGCCAGGATGGGTCCCAGCCCCTCGACTGGAGCCAGCTGGGTTGCACAGCGCAGGGCGATGCTCCATTTCGGGCGCCCAGCTGAAGGGATGGATGCTGCCCCTAAAAATCCGCGGTGTTTGGCGGTGCTGGTCCTGCTGCCGCAAAGGCAGAGCTGTTTCACGAGGCCAGCATCGTGTAGCTGTGTTTTCTCTCCCTTTTGTCCTATAAACTCGCTCTATTTATATCTCCCTGGTCCAAGGGACATTTTTCAGGGCCGGGCTGTCCCCGACGTCCTTGTGGTGCTTTGCGATTTGGTGAATACTATTCAACCAGGAGCTTTTCCATCCCTCTTTCGCGTCCTAGTGCAACAATTTCAATTTATTTCAGTCTGGCTTTGCTCTCTCTCATTCCTGTCGATCTTTCACGCTCATCTACGTTGAGAAAAGGGACGAGAGAAGCTGAAGCTGCCTGACGGGAGCAGGGTCGGCTCCTGTGCAGGGAGGGACGCTTCTGAGAGTAGGTGACGTGGTGGTGGCATCCCCCCCACCAAATATAATGTCCCATGGCAAGGCTCGAGCGGTTTAGGTGAAGGGTTTTTCTTCCTGACGGTGGTTTCCAAGGCAAGGTTCTGCAGGGGACGGCGGCAAGAGATGGAGCCGAGTTTGCGGTGAGGCTGCTGCTCTTTGAGGCTGCAAAGTACTCCGTGCTTTTCTGAGCAGGAGCGCTTGGTTTCTATTGAATTAATTCGCCTTTCAAAGCACCTTTCCTGCTTCTACAGTGCTTTTTTCTTGCCCGTGAGAACTGGGAAGGCCCAAGTGTGGTTGCCCTGAGCGGTGGGAAGCAGACGGCCCCTGGGTGTGCAGCGTTCCCAGCCGGCCGCCCCGCGCCGAGGTGGAAGGATGGTGGTGATGCTCCCTCTATAGCTGGAAGCCCATGAGTGCACGCTGCCGTTGGCTGGACTTGTGTTAGCTCCAGTGTTTTTCCAAACCCAACAGTTGATGGTTCGGGAACCATGAAGACCTGGTTTTTGACCGGAAGAGGCCATCTCCTGGGTCCCGTACGCATGTTTGGAGGTCTCCCCCGAGACCTCAGACAAGTTTGTGGCATCTCTGCCTTTTCCTTTCGCAATCCTTCATCGAGCTGCTCGCTGCAAATGCTTGGGTGATAGATAAAATTGCGCTGAGGCGAGGAGGAAGCCTGCTGGTTTTACGCGTGGCCGTGGCTCGCTCACTCCTGCAGCTCTTAATATTTGTGTTTATTCTTAACTGAAAGGTTGAACATTGTGACTTCGGGGGGAAAAAACGTCCCATTTTGGTAGCGGGGACTTATCAGCACTTGCATTTTTGCGACATGTGGCGGGAAAGGGGTTGGTTTTTTTTTTTTAGTGGAAGATCATGGGCTCGCGGATTCGTAGCTGTAAAAGCAGCCTGTGCGTGGGGCGGTTGGGGCTGGTGACACCAGGCTGTGAGTACAGATGTACGGGCTGGCGGAGCACCGGGCAGTGGGTGCTGCTGGTTCCCCCCCTTCTCCGTTTCAGTGCAAAAACTCCTTCTCTCGCCCTTAACCCCAACGTTTCCCTTTCTCTCCTCAGCCTGGAATAGTGTCTCCTTTTAAACGAGTCTTCCTGAAAGGTGAAAAAGGTCGGGATAAAAAAGCCCAGGAGAAGGTTACGGAGAGACGGCCTCTGCATACGGTGGTGGTGTCCCTGCCTGACCGCGTCGAACCAGACGTGCTGCTGAATGACTACATCGAGAAAGAAGTGAAGGTAACGTCTGCCTGGCTGGGGCTCGTATATAACTATATACAGCGTGAGGATAACTTAAAGGCCTGAGAGATCTTCCGTATGTAGGCGCACGTAGGAGCTTCTCAATAGTGTACGTGCTGTGGTAACGGTTTGGTTCTTCTTTTCCAGTATTTAGGTCAACTCACATCCATCCCAGGGTACCTGAATCCCTCCAGCCGCACGGAGATCCTGCATTTGATCGATAACGCAAAGGTGAGCACCCAGCCTGTCGAACCACTCGCTCTGCGTGGTCTCTAACATGCACCATGAGGGGGGAAAAAAAAAAAAAAGGCTTGTGGGGCATCCTTGGGGCTGGGTGCTGGTGTAACTGGTGTCCTCCACCCTGGTGTTACACACATGAGAGGGAAACCCGTTACCAGACTGTTCCCAAAGGGGAAACGTTTCAGCAAATCAATGGAAATACACTTATTTTAGAGAGCACACCAGCTCCCGGGACAGCTAACCCAAGAACACGACGCTGTCATCAGTCTCTCTGCCTACAACATCAAGCTGGTGTGGAGGGATGGAGAAGATCTCATCCTCAGGGTCCCCATCCATGACATCGCGTCCGTTTCCTACATCCGAGATGACTCCTCTCACTTGGTCGTGCTGAAAACAGGTAGGTTGTGGCTAGCATGGGCAGGCTGTAGCCTTGTGTTTTGGGGTTCCCGTGTGTTTTGGGGTTGCGGGGCAGAGCCCCACAGCAGCCAGTATTGCCCTCGTGTAGGACGACAGCTGGCCGGACCAGAAACAGGACAAAGGTGATGCTGGGTGAGAACAGACCAAAACAATCGGCGTTCTGCACAGAATCACAGAAGGGTTTGGGTGGGAAGGGACCTTTCAAGGTCATCTAGTCCAACCTGCCATGGGCAGGGACATCTTCAACCAGATCAGGTTGCTCAGAGCCCTGTTCAACCTGACCTTGAATGTTTCCAGGGATCTATCATCTCGCTGGGCAACCTGCTCTAGTGTTCCACCACCCTCACCGTAAAGAATTTCTTCTTTATATCGAGTCTCCTGCCTTGAGCTGTTGCAGTCCATCCTTTTCTAGCGGGGGTGGAGGAAGGACTGGGGGTACGCTGTCTCCCGAGGGTGCTGCGACTTGCACAAGAGCGAGCACTTTTGGGGAGATGAAGGGCACGTCTGGAGATGAAGTGCAAGCTCACGTACAGCTTAGAAATTCCCCCCGTAGTCTGTCCTCCGGCAGCTGCCGAACCGCAACCGAGAGCTGTCATTTATCGAGGACTGGACTCAGGAAAGTCTAGTTGTTTATTCTGCATTTGCCACCCTGCTCAGGTCTGGGGGGCCTTCGGGGACGTCAGCGAGGAGGAAAAGCAAGGAGAGCAGGTAGAAGCAGCTCCTCCCGCCCCGTCCCCATGTGTGTCAAACCTGCCCTGCTCTTCCCAACCCTTGTGCAGGTTCCTGGGAGGATTTCATCAGGATGTTGGACATCTAAATGCCCATGTTGAATAACCGGGGTGATACCTACCACTTCTGACACACCTCGTTTCTTGTAATACCTGGGGAAGGACCGGAATCCATCCCCAGCAGCTCTGCCTGTGTCAAACCTGCGTGGTTTTGGGCAGAGCTACTTAGAAGATGTAATGACGGCGACTTAGCGGATTATAAACCCCGTGACAGCAAAGGGCAGTCTGTAGAATAAATGAGTAAGTGACTTGGCAGGCTGTAATTCTGCTGATGGATTTCTGAGGCTGGCTAAGCCATGGAAATGAAGCCGGCAATTTACGGAGTTGTCAGAAACCAGCTCTAAATTATCAGCTTTTCATTGACTTTGGCCCTGCGCAGCGTTCAGGTGGAGTTCCCGAGCTCCTGAGAGCCTTCCAGGGTGTTTTCTCCCGGTTGTGGGATCCTCCGCTCTCCTGCTTCGGGGACTTTAATCTCCCCCGCAGCGAGCCTTGCTGTTCTCTCCCTGCTTCCCTCCTTTCCATCACAATTTCTCTGTTTCTCAGCTCAGGACCCTGGGATCTCCCCAAGCCAGAGTCTCTGTGCCGAGAGCTCCAAAGCTCTTACGTCAGGCTCGCTGTCTGAGAGTGGAGTGGTTCCCCTCGAAGCTTGTTGCTTGGTGGTCCTGGCTACGGAGAACAAAGTAAGACTCAAAACGCTCCATTCAAACTGTCCCACGTTGGGTTTGCCTCCAGAGTCGCTCTCCGATTGCAGCAGCGCTGGGACTGGGGTTGCTGGGAGGTTTTCTAGCCCTTAGAGTGGGGTGGCCGCAACCTCTCAGGCTGACGGTGGAGCACCACGAAGCCCAGGGTGGCCTCATCCTGCTCTCGCCAAGTGTCCCCTCTGTTACGTGGCCAGATCCCTACCTGGCCGTAGGCTGTGTGACACACACAGGCCCAGTTTTAAGACCGCAGGGTGGGAGGTTGGGCTTTGCTGGCACACGAGGTGCTGCGTAGAGGAGGAAACCTGGTCTCTGCCGAAGCCGCGGGACCTGGTTTGGACACAAGAGGGTATCGGAGGATGGTTTTCCCTCGGTGGTAGTGCCTGCTGCCCAGAGCTTTCTCCAGCAGCAGAAAATCTGTGAAGAGAGCTGAATCTCTCCCACAATAGGATTTTGCTAACTGGGGCGTTTTCCTGCTGCTGACCTGGAAATTTGTTTCATCCAGTGTCCCGATCCAGAGATTTTGATCTTGGCCTGTGGGCTCCTACTTCTACAGCAGGAACCCTTTGCCTTCAGGGTGGAGTTTTGCTCACCTTGTTTTCAGCTCTAACTCTCTCTGGGCTGCCTGCACCTATTTGGGATGTGAGTTTTTGTAGCCAAAATCCCAGGGAGTTGAACTTCAGAGTAGGACAGAGCATCAGCGTGAAATCTGGGTGCTAATTAATAGCTGTGAGTTGATGACGGAGCATCCCATCTCCTATTGCTTGGGTTTGGGCAGTTGAAGACGGGCAGTGACGGGACACTTCTCCGGCAATGTGGGAGGGTGATGAGGGACAATCCGTCATCCCTCTCCTCTAGCTCTGAGGAAAACCCCAGGGGACAGCGGGAGGTAACGACAAGATTTGAAGTTTGTCACGGCCAGCCCTGGAGACCCAGTGGGTCGGGCGGTGTCCTGGATCTTGGACGAGCGAATTCCCTCTCCTTGCCGGGGAGACAACCCCCTCACAGATCCAGCACCCCGCCGTAGGGATCCCAAGGGAAAGGCCACCCTGGTATCTTCTGCCTTCCACCAGCCCTTCTTTGCTCTCTCCTCAGGTAACTGCCGAGGAGCTGTGCTCACTTCTCAGCCAAGTCTTCCAGATTGTTTACACTGAGTCCACGATAGACTTCTTGGACAGAGCAATATTCGATGGGGCGTCCACGCCGACGCGGCACATGTCCTTACACAGCGGTAAGTCCGTACTCTCCCTTCCGAGGCTCTCTCCTCCATCTTGTATCAGGAATAGTGTGGCCAGCAGGAGTAGGGAAGTGATCGTGCCCCTGTACTCGGCGCTGGTGAGGCCGCACCTCGAATACTGTGTTCAGTTTTGGGCCCCTCACTACAAGAAAGATGTTGCGCTGCTGGAACATGTCCAGAGGAGAGCAACAAAGCTGGTGAGGGGTCTGGAGCACAAGTCTTATGAGGAGCGTCTGAGGGAACTGGGGTTGTTTAGTCTGGAGAAGAGGAGGCTGAGGGGAGACCTTATCGCCCTCTCCAACTACCTGAAAGGAGGTTGTAGTGAGGTGGGGGTCGGCCTCTTCTCCCTGGTAACAAGCGATAGGACCAGGGGGAATGGTCTAAAGTTGCGACAGGGCAGGTTTAGGTGAGACATTAGGAAAAACATCTTCACAGAAAGGGTTGTCAGGCTCTGGAATGGGCTGCCCAGGGAGGGGGTTGAGTCCCCGTCCCTGGAGGTATTTAAAAGAAGGATAGATGAGGTGCTTAAGGACATGGTTTAGTGGTGGGATGGCAAGGTTAGGTTAGCGGTTGGACTTGATGATCTTAAAGGTCTTTTCCAACCTAGATGATTCTATGATTCTATGATCTTCACCATTGTCCGTCACCCTCCGAGGTCAGAGCCAGCCTGGTGGCTTCCCTCCTGCTGCGCATTGGAAAAAAAAACAAAAAACCCAAACTCAAACCCTCCTCTGCTTTAATCACCTGCGAGCTGGAAGAGCACGAGGGTTATCTCCTGCCTGCAGATGTTTCCCCAGCTGGGCTGTGGGCCATCGTCCTTGTTCCCCAAACTCTTTGTTTCTCTGTTCACGGTGGATGGAGGCATTTAATCAAACGATGCTTGGTCCCTCTGCTGAGTCCTGACACAGCACGGCTCGCCCCGGCCCCGCTGCCTCTCCCCTTCCCGCTCTGAAAGCCCGGTCGGAAATCAGTTGTGTTCGTATAGGTCATGGGCTGGGAGAATTTCTGCCTTTTAAACTCCACGTCTCGAATATTTTCCTTCTAGATGACTCTTCTACAAAAGTGGACATTAAGGAATCTTACGAAACAGAAGCAAGCACTTTGTAAGTGAAACGCCGTACGCCGAGCTCGCTTAGCACTCAGGCTTATTAGTGCAGCCTCGCTGCCGGGTTTAAAACCCCGAGAGCAGGAACTGCTGCGCTCTGCACATTGAAAAGCTTCTGCTCGGTCTGGCTGAAACATCGGACGGTGTTTTTACTGTCCACGTGCGGTGCTGTGGTCCCTGCCTCCGCAGCATCCGTGGCTGGATTGTTCTGCCGCCGGCGGTTTCCGGAGACGGTCACGTACGCGATGTATGGTCAGCAAAGCGGGGACGCAATGCTCGCCCGGCTGCTTTGCCTCGGTGAAGTCCAGCTGGAGTTGGGAGAAATGTTCCCCCCCCAAACCATTTATTTTGGAGACTTTCTCCCTCCTGTGTCAGTGCCCGCTGAAAACCTTCATAGCATTTGTGGGCTGAAAACGTGACACACAAACCAGTTGTTTAAAATCAATTGATGTGTTTAAACATTTCACGTTTAATGCCAAAATAAATTTTGAGATTTTTTTTTTTTTTTTTTTCCCTTGAAATGTTCCACAGTGCTTCATTTTCAGCCAGTCACCAACCCAATGGAGTTAAAATCTCCGTGCTGCGTGGGCCGCTCTCAGGAGCGGAAGGCTGCCAGCCTTAGTGCAGAGAGAGCACGCGTCTCCACGTGCCTCCACTCTTCCGTGCTCTCCCATGCCGCGACCGACAGCGACGGGGACGCGGAAGGTGCCCAGGGAGCTCTGGAGGAGTCACAATCTGTTTGCGTTTCAGTTCCTTTCCAGAAACCTTGGATGCAGGTGACAACTCCCCCTCTTCCTTCTCCACGCAACAGTCTCCGCACGTTAAGACAGTCAGCGAGAGCGAGCTGAGCACCACGGCGACAGAGCTGCTGCAGGACTATATGATGACGGTAGGGTGCCCTTGGGTTGCAGGATAAGGCCGAGGGGTTTTCTTCCCTTTACGGTGTTCGAATGCTCTTGGGATTTGGCCTCAAGGTGCAGAACGTGAGCGCTCGCTGTGCAGGAACATCCCAGCCTCCTCTTTTTCATGCAAATTGCGCTTGGATGCTTCGCGGGACCTGAACGTGGGCTCACAGCCTTCTGCTGTGGGAGCGTCCTCACCCCCTTGTCCCCTCTCACCGCGTTAGGCACGTCACGCCATCCCCGGCGCACCAGGTCCGTCACTTCACGAGCACCGGTCCCTGTTTGAAAGTTGCCAGCTCAGTCGTGAGTTCCGCCGGCGTGTCCTGCTTTTCCGTCGGGATAAGCTGGTTCATTACTGCAGAAAGAAATCCAGTAAACGCCATTCCCAGGCTTCCCGTCATCCTAATTAAAAAAAAAAAAAATCAGTGACCTTTGCGGTGTGCTTCTCTTCCGCAGCTCCGAACGAAACTCTCTTCCCAAGAGATCCAGCAGTTCGCAATGCTCCTGCACGAGTATCGCAACGGGGCTTCGATCCACGAATTCTGCATCAACTTGAAGCAGCTCTACGGGGACAGCAGAAAGTTCCTGCTCTTAGGTGAGGGTCACCTGCCGGGGATTCCTCGCGGATGACCGACCGGAGTGGGGAGAGCCGGCGTCAGTCTGCTCCTGAGCCCTCATGATGTGCCTGGTACCGATCGCCAGCGCACGAGCAGGCTGGTGGGATGCGAGGGGGTGGATGGCACAAAGATTCCTTGGGGTGTCACCAAGCAAGGGACAACATCTCAATCCATCTCTTAAATCCATAGCTTAAAGAAATCTCTCTTTCCTGAGGGCAGCTGGGTCCAGCTAGCTCCGGCCCTCATCTCAGGGGCTTGAGTCATCCCCTGAGATGCTCTCCTCTCCCTCCTGCGAGCCGAGGGAGCCTGGGCACCTCCTCCAGACCAGCCCCCAGGTTCTTACGGTAGTAAGAGAGAGGGCTCTGGCCCTTGGCCGGTGTTGTGGTGCCCGAAACCGGGCAATTCGGGTGTAGGATGCGCCGTTCATCAGGCACGTTGACCCTGCGCGCCCTGGCAGGGGAACAGGACTGTTTCATTCCCCTTCCTTAAAAGGATGCCGAGACCCTCGGGGGCTCTTCAACTCCCTCCTGCTCAGACTCTCTGATTTGGTTGTAATAATCTGAAACGAGAGCCTGTGGGGTGGGAGCAGGAGCACTGGGGCAGGGTGCTGAGCCTCCCTGCGCCCCGAGCAACACTGCTGCATGGCCCCACATGCCAGCACTGGTGGGGGGGGGAATCTTTCAGCCAGCCCGGGGACCAAAGGGGAGATGCCTCTTGTTGCTGGAAAGCGATACCTTGTGTTTTCACCCGCTCAAAAGCGGAGCTGAAAGCACTGGGGGTTGCTCGCTGGAGTCAGCGCGCTCCCCCCGCCAGCCGGCTTCTCTTCCCTTTGTCCTGGGGAATCCAGCAGCGCAGCCGGACGCCTCCGCCGGCACAAAGGCATTTTCTTTCAGCCTTGCGTACGCGACTGCCTTGCTTTTAACATCCCCGCTACCAAAGCTGGTGCGACAGCAGCGTCGCTGTGCCGGGAGGCTGACTTTGTATCAACTGTGCATCGCCAAAATGCGGATCTGACTTGCTTTTCCCAGCCGGGGGGGGGTCACACCGGCACCCTGCTATCCCGGGAGAGAGCGGGGCCGAACACTGGCTGCTCCCCACGGGTTTCACCGGGGAGCAACAAACCTTCCACCCAGGCTCACCTGATGCTGAAAACCTCCTGTAAAAGTGTTTCTTTCAAGTTTGAGTGCCCAGAGGTTTGTGGTTTTTTTCCCCCAAGGGTTGGGGTCATGACTGGAGCCCTAAAGCCAGGACTGACTCTGGGAAGCACGGGGATAAGTTGGCTTTGGCTGGCACGGCCACACACCAGGAGGGGTTAGGGAGCGAGATGACATTTGGCCTGGCAGCTGGAGAACAGACATTTCAGTAGCTTTAGCTCAGGACCCTCGCCCAACTTTTTAATTACAAAGAAAAAGGAGTCAGTTACTTCAAATCCTCAAAGGCCAATCGGCAGCACGGCCTGGTGACAGCCACGCTGCGGGGACGCGCAGAGGGAGCTGGGGACAGATGTTGTGCAGCCGCCGTGCCTGCGCTGCTGCGGGCGCCCAGCAATATGTCTGGGTGTGGAATTAGCAGATGATCCTTTCCAGCAGGATTTTGTCCTCCGTGGGCAGCTGCTGCAGTTCTTAGGGGCGTAAGCGAGAGATGTGGCACAAGCTAGAGACTCCAGCGGTCCCTGTCCCCCCCAAAACGGGCTCCTCCACTGAGCCCTGTGCCGTTTTGGGGAGCTGGGGTGCGACACGGCAGCCGGCCTCGACCTCTAAGTGCTGCTGGAAGGTGCAGAAGCCCTGGGGCATTTCAGACAGCGAATCCCTGTGGAAATCCATCCCAGGTATCTCCGTGCCGTGCAAAACACGTGCCGGTGCTAATGATTTCCTTCTCCCGGTTTCTTCCCCGATCCAGGTCTTCGCCCCTTCATCCCCGAGAAGGACAGCCAACACTTTGAGAACTTCCTCGAGACCATCGGGGTGAAGGACGGCCGGGGCATCATCACAGACAGTTTCGGGAGGTACAGGCGGACTCTGAGCACCACCTCCAACTCCACCACCAACGGCAACGGCGCTGCCGGCAGCTCGGACGACCAGTCCGTCCCTTCAGAGGAGGACGAGTGGGACCGAATGATCTCGCACATCAGCAATGACATCGAAGCCCTGGGCTGCAGCATGGACCGCGATTCCTCCTGAGGGCGAGCGGAGGGGGGGGGACGACACGCTCCCCTGGCCTCACAGAGCCCCCGCAGCGGTGCCTGGACCCTGACCGGCGCTCCGGAAGAGGTTTTTGGGGCTAGATCAGGATGTAATTACTCTCCCGTCCTTGGTGACGGCTCCAAGCAACAGACAGCCGGTGTCCTCTCACCGTGCCGGCACGCTGCGGTGGAGGACCCCGAACCAAAACCCTGGTTTGGTTTTACCGGCACGGCGGGGAGACGAGTCGGCTACAACCCTCTGCCTGGTTTACAGTTTTGCACATGGTATCCCTCTTGTAACTGCTCTCCTCTTCCTCCTCTTCTTCCTCTCCCCGTTTTTGAATGAAGTTTACCACAATGTGAATTATTTAAACCTATTGTCGATGTTGTCGAAACATTTCGGCTCCGGCCCCGCAGGAGAAGCTGCCGATGCCGCGGTGGCAGCGAACGCTGGCCCTGCCTCGAGCTTTGCGCTTGGGCTGCTGCGTCCTGCCCCGCGACCCCCATTTTCCACCCCCCCAGCTTTGCTCAGGAATAGTGGGGGGTCCCGGGGAGGTGGGGGGGGGCCCCACACAGATGCTGTTTTACCTGCCAGCAGGCTGGGGTGCAGGCAGCTGCCAGCACCTGCCGGGGCATCACCCTCCTGCTGAGCACAAGGACTTGCCCCATGTATCCCCCTGAGTCTGGGGGAGCGTGGGGCCCCCCAACACTCATCCTGGGGTTCGTGGTGCTGGCAGGAGCTGACGGGGGGCTTCCCCGGGGACCCTGCTGTCCCACCACGGGGACAGGAGAGCTGATCCAGGACCCATTCCAGGAAGTTGGGGGGCTGCAGGGTGGGGTGTACCTGTTGTATATATTTTACAGCCAGTTATAAATACACACTTATTTTTTTAATCTGTAGCCCCCACCTGAGGAGCGAGTGCTCCCGGGCAGAGGGGGGGGGGTCCCCAGTTATCCTAGAGCCACAACCGGGAAGGTGACAGGGCTGGAGGAGGGATGGGGCAGCCTGGGCAGCACCCCGGGGGTCAGCCGGGTTCTCTGGCACCCATGGGTGGCCCTGGCAAGGTCTGTGCCTGTGCTGGAGCCCCCCTAAGCTGGGGGTGCCTGGTGGCGGGGGGAGCTGTGTGCGCTTGGAGGCCAGACGCTGGCTCAGCAGTCGGGGGGATCCGGCCTCTTCCTGCACATTCCTCCGCTCTTCATCCCCAAAGCCCCCACTGTCCGTCCCGGGCAGGGAGCAGCCTTCATCCCCCCCATCCTCCCCCTCCCCAGCCATTTCTTACCTGCCTGCCCTGGGATCGCAGGCACTGACCCTCGGTACAATCCTGCACGGAGCTGCCATCCTGCCCCCCTCCACTTCTGGGGGTCCCCAGGCCCCCCCATCCCTCCTTCCCTGGGACTTCAGGGGTGAAGGTGCTGGAGTCACCCCGGTGCTCAGGTGTGTGGCTCCCCGGGGACTCACCTGCCAGGGGACAGGAGCGGCTACAGCCGGTGTCTGGCCTCCAACAGCCCTTTTCCTTCCGGTTTTGGGGTTGCTAAACTCCGGAGCGGGAGATTGGGGGTCCCAAAGAGGATCCCCCCAGTCCCTGGAGGAAAAGGGTTGGCCAGGACACATCCATCCTGGAGAGCATCTTTCCTAGGAACAAACCGTGATGGAGAAAGCTCCGAGGTTTCCTTCTCCTCCTGCCGTGGGAAGGGGAGATGAGGGTCCTGGCTCCGGCCTCCCGGCCCCAGGGTGCTCCGGAGTTGGGGGATGAAGGTTTTCCTCCTCCTCACTCCCGGGAGGCAGCGGCTGGGAGCGCTCGGAGCCAGGGGCAGGTTCTTAGTGCCTTTTTATGATTTACAGATTAAAAGCAAGTCGCACATGTGGATGTTCGAGTCATTAAAGACTTAAATTTGGGGAAAAAAAAAAAAAAAAAAAAAAGCCCTATTTTTGACATAATTGTATACGGAGAGCTATAAACCAGAAGCTGTAACAGCTCGTGGTGGTTGTTTTTTTTGGTTTTTTTAATACTTCAGTGGGAAATGGGACTTAATTCTGGAAATAACCCTGTGTTGTAGCGTTCCGGTGGCAGCAGCCGGGGGTTTGTCACCTCCGCTCCAGCCGCGGTGGCACCGGGGGCCGCGGCGGTGGCTGTGTACGTCTGCCCGATGTACGGCGTGTTTCTTACCCGTAAATACAATTCTGCACCCCACGGTGGTTTGTCTCCTTGCTAAAGCCCTCGCTCACCTCCCTCGGGCTTTGCCAAAGCCCGGCTTTGTTAAAACACCTCGGAATTAGCACCAGGGGGTTGTAAAGCCCCGATGCCCCACAGCCTCAGGAGCATCCTGTGGGGG
>VXBL01004552.1:1089-30741 GCA_013400195.1 Aramus guarauna
ACTACGAAAACCTTGCCACACAAACCCAAAAAGCTGGCTGTTACTAATCACCTTCTTTTCCTCTATGTACCTGTACACACTTCCATGAAGATTTACTCCATAATTTTCCAGTGGTTTATGGTAAACTGACAGCTCTAGTGCCTTTTCTGGCTTTTTTTGAAGGTGGATATAATTTTTGCCTTTCTCCAGTCATTTTGAACGCTTCACTGCAATCTCCAGGGCTTTTCAAAGATGGTGGGCAGTGGCTTCAGAAGGACATTGAGAGTTTTGCTGCTGAAACAAAATTCTTCTTGTCCATCACCTGTAGACAGAGTTTAAAACTCTAAATTATGCATGAAAGAAATGCATGTTTGTACCATAGTACCTAAAAGAAGCAAGATATTGAGATGAGGACACAGTAGAAATGGAAAAAAAACCCTCAGAATGGTGAAGAGAGAGATTTTCAGTTTCTGTTTCAAGAGCACTCTTGACGCTATCTCCCTCATCATCCCTCTAGCAGCAGCATAAGACAGTCTCTCCTCCACACACAATAGCTACTCCACTTTCTGCCTTGTACAAAAGACTGCCTCAGAGAGTCCTAGGGAGAAGCTGGCAACATGACTGCTGCTACTAGATCCAGAGTTGAGTTGCTGCTTTTCACACCGAAGGGCTGGGACAGCTAAGGATGGCCAAAAGAGGTGCCTGGGAGAAGGATGCAGCAGCAGCAGCTGCTGGGAAGGGACTTTCTCACCAGAGGTATCCCCTGCCTCTCCTCCCTTGGTTCAAGAGTGGCATCGGACCCACTTTCTCATATGTGCTGCCACTGCCAGGGGGTGGAGAAAGAAGATGTGTTCAGGTGCTTGGGCAGTGTTTTCCTACCAAACAGCTGTTTCCCATCTATTACAAGGAAAAGACCAGGTAAGATCAAAATGATTTGGGTCAGAATGATACACAGAAATTCAGTCATAGGCTATCTTTACCAAATTGAAAGAGCTAAGGAAGCTTTTTTTAAAAGGTTAAAACTGCTGTAGAAACTGCACAAGACATTGCTAGAACCATGCAAACTCACATAAATCTAGAGATATACAGCATACATTGAAGCTAGTGCTGGGTTACCTTTATAATCATAGAGAGGAACAGCAACTTCTTGAGTACAATTCTTCTCCTTCAAAGGTACATTCCTAAGGTAGTCACATGAATCACTTTCTATAGGTGCTTAATTCCAGTAATCTGTGTTATGTGAACCAGGAACCATTTTGATATTTACACTTTCAAAAGTAAAATGATGTAATTTTTCATTGATGAAAAAAAAGACAGAATTTTAAATGTGATCTTGATTAAATGCTTTTAGGGGTACAGTTTCAGAATTAGATTAAGCTGAAGCTTTTTTAAGCAGCTGACTGTGGGGCCACCTGAGCATTGCTGCCAGCCCAAGGGAATGTAGAAACTTCCCTTTTTGGTGGTAGCACATTAGGATCGATTTAAACAAGATTTGCATCACATAATGAATATTCATTTCTGCTGTATTTATTGTAGCTTTTGTAACTGTGTTTATTGATGTACTGAGGAAACATATTTCATGCTTTGTTAATAAAATTTCTGAATAGGCTTTGAATTCAGTATGGAAAAGAGTAAAGTTTATAATGGGGTTAGAGTTATGCATTAATTTCTGTGGGCTTCCTCACCCAGCCTCAGATGCTCTGCATCACCGTCTTAGACACTTTTAGTCATATTTTTTTCAGACATACCAGTTATGATTCCACATATGAAGTATGGGAAGTATGTAGCCCAAATGTCTGAGCTGTCCAAAAACTTTCTGTTTGTAATATTAAACAAACCTTGAATTAAATTATTATTATTATTTTTAATCATGCCCCATATTGAAATGAACCCTCTTAAACACATGGGTAATGCATGAAGAGGAAATAAAAAAACAGGAGTTGCAATGTGAAAGCTATGTTCATTTTTAAGAATCTCTTTGCACTTTAGATCTTAAATGTTTGATTTTTCTCATCAAACCAGGGCATCTTAAAAAAGCTGATGGAGACAAAGGCAAGAATTTCCCAGTAACTGCCCTTTTCTTTCATATTGCCTACCATTTGTGTTATCTGGTTGCTTTGGTTTTGTCTTTTGAATGAGCAAAAAGCTGAGAGCAAGACAGATAATGCTTTGTTTGCAGCATAATGTGCAGTTTGAAAATAGGCATGGTATTCAATATTGTAAAGAGAGAAACTGGTTACTGGGGGAGTAGCAAAAAAGTCTTACCAATTGCTTGACATCTCTGTACTCTAATCTTTGCAGAGCTGTTAGTCCATCATCTTTTTTGAAAGCGTATAAAGTATTGTATTTTTCTGGCTTTAACTTTGGGGAAAACTTCTCAAATGTTTCTATAGCAAAATCACATACAATAAAAGCATCTAAATTCAAGACTATTAGGGTTGCCTTCCAGAAATAAACAACACCTTTTGACATTGAATTTTATAGAGAACTTAACTGTAGAGATGCTGTACTTTGTCCTACTACAGTTTTAGAGAGAGACAATCAGATGGTATCAATTCCTACTTGATCCTTACTGTTGTAACCACTATGAACTCTTATGTGGTTAAAAATGTGGAAGCTACTGCGTAGTGAACTCACAGTTTCTCTTCCTGTAGCTAAACTGTAAAAATAAAAATATCATCTTTGTATATTTGGGTTGGAACGTGCTTCTTCAGTCAAGCTGTGGCCATTGCAAAATTATGCTGGACCCTGGCTCAATCCCAGGAGAGGCTCAAAGGATTTGTAAGATATTAACTCAAGCAAAGTGAAGTGCAAAAAGGCAGCAGATCTTTTCCGTTGATTCCCTTTGCAGTATTTAATGAACTTTAAGTATTTTCATTTTAAATTGTAGTGGGTAAGTTCCTGCTTTACAGTTCGAAATCCTGAACACTGAAAGCAAATACACTGTTTTAATTTGTAGAAAGACTTGTGCTCATTTTATTTTCTCAGAGTCTATAATTTGGGAATTACAATAAACCTTGAAAGGAAATCCTCAAGAAAACTCTTATGTTGAAGGAAAGGAGAATTTTCCAAACTTTTCTGAGGGAAGCAAGTGGCAGAGACATGTCCCAATGATATCTTGTTAACCGTCAGGTGACTAAGGTCTTAATAAAACTGCTTGTTATGGAGCTCAGTTCTTATTCATGATATCTTGCCTAACAGATGATCATTTAATAGTCTTTACCACTGGCTATACTGTTGCAAAGGGATGATGCATATCTGCAGCTATTATCCGAGTGGCTGCAAATGTTTTATCTATTCATGCCCTTTCCATTTTTAGAACAGCTTGTAATTGTCAAAGAAAATTTTTTATACTTTTCTTCCAGATTTTCATTAGCCACTTTGTTCCTGTGTCTCAGGTATTGTTTTGCATTTCCCAGGCCAACTGAGTGTTGCAAGTCCGCTGTGTCCTGTGCTCCTGTGTTCTGCCACTCCTAGCCCTGGTGGCCCTACTATTTTCAAGAGCCTACACAAATCCCATCCCCTTTGCGTGGCCATAGCACAGACCATTCACCCGTCTCTCCAGTTCTTCCTTCCTTCAGATTTCCTCAGTTGGGTGGTTCTTAACTGATGTGTTTGCTTGGTCCATTTTCCTGCACTCAGTGTTCTAAATTCTCCATTTCACAAATACGTTGAAAAAAGTTCTTTGAGAACATTAAGTTCTTTTTCTTTTGTTGTCTTTTATTGTTTTTTGTGGTACTGTGGTATTGGGAAAACTTGCCTAAAAACAATCTGGTTTGTGGCTAATGATGGCCTCTCTATTTTTATTTATTTTTATGTGGGTGAATTTGTTTTTTTGTTGGTTTTTTNCAGGGAATGGAAGTAGGCCCATCCCCCAGAATATTTCTGAAAGTTCAATGCATGGTTCCTATTATCTTGCATGCATTCAGAAATATGTTATGAATAAAGAAAATGCTGAGCATAATAAAATGGTGCAGTTCAAGATGTGAATGTAGGCCAAATTGTACCATGCAGGAGAGGAAAAAAGGTAAGATATAGGGAATTGATAGAGTAGTGGTGCTACAAAGAATGTTCAAACCTTATCTATAAAATTTATGCACTCAGTAAGGTGGTACCTGCTACTGTTTTTGTTAATAGCAAACAAACCTTGAACATTGACACATCCAGAGCTCTTTCTGTGAATGCAGTGAGTGGGCTGCAGCTATGAACTGTACCACTTTGGCAGGCACAACTACTATAAACTCCAGAATCAAATTAAAAACAGTTGTATCACAGCTCAAAGATAATATAGCAGATGATAACCAGAAATTTTTGTTGTTTCTTGTGTTAAATTCCATTTCTTTTTATATAGTTTCCTGAGCCCCTTCAGCAGTCTTTTTCCAGGGTAGTGCCTACAACATATTTAGAAATGAACACGCATCCCATTGTCTTGTTAAACAGTGTCTGCATTTTACATAAAATAAGAGTATTTTCTGTAGAACACTGCAGACACTGAGTGCCACTGAGCCTGTAATGAGGCTCCTCCAGGTCTCAGTTGTGAGAGCCCTGGGGTTTGGATTGCGGTCTGGGACATGGGATAAATTCTAGGTTCCCATGGATTTTAATAATTGGAAGTCAGGGCATTTGTGTCCCATCTTCAGCCTGTGTTAGGCTGCTGTTGTCCATCTAGTTTCTAAAGTATGCGCTGTGCCAGTGCTGCAGGTCCTATCAAGGGAGAAGGTGGGTTCTGCTTGCAAAAGACAATTGAGGGTTCTTTCCACCTTGGGAGGTAGTGTTCCATGTTGCTGAGAATGGACACTGTTGCCAACACCAGGCTTTGCTTATAGCTACATCACAGTTATGCAATATTTTAATGTTGTGTGTATGTGTTTGAATGCAGACTCTTTGTTCTTAATAAGGACAATGACAAGTAAGTGCTTTAGCTGCTGGCCACTTCTGTCCCAAGAGGACTAGCCACCACATCTAAAACGTGTTAAGAACTCTCTGTTGGGCAGTTTATTTTGCAAACACTGTAAAATAGATTAGCAATGATTATACGTATAAATCTGGGGCTAGATCCAAAAAAGAAGCCTAAGTGTTGCAATACTTGGCTTTTCTTCAATTAACTTGGATCTAGAAGTCCAGCATAATGGAGATCCGTGCAAACTTTCTACATATGTTTCTGTTCAGCCTTTTTCATATGCTATGGTTAGGTATCACTCTGCCATCTCCATTTAGGATGTGGAATTCATAATCTTCTCCTGAAAGCAGAAGTTTGAAACCACTCTTCTCCCAGTGGGACAGGGATCATTCTTTTCAAATGCTGAAAGTGTTGTTTTCCCCTCTACTGAAGGATTTGAGACCCTTCAGAGGCTTCTGGAGAAATGCCCAGATTCAAATCCTTTTTGTCAAAGACCAAAACAAGCTACAGGAACTGAATGGCTTTTCTGTTGTATCCCTACAGATGTCCAGGATCTGTTGCATAAATCAAATTTTGCTACTCATCTTTTAGAGGGCTGCTAACCCTTTATCTGAATCATCTGGCCTTATCTGGATCTGAGAGAAGCACAGAGTGGCCTAGCTGAACGCTACCTAACTACTGAAGTGGTAGATCAGCATCTTCCAGCCCAGGCATTCATGGGTTTTCCTCCTGAAAGAACAAATTTTAAAGTATGGTGGCAGTCTAATGTTCTGCATTTAGGTCCTGGTGTCACTGTTCACTGTCCGAGTTGTGTGGGAAAGCCCATCTCTTACTGATGGTGCTCCATGTGCTGCCTGGATAAACAGCACTATTAATCTATTTTGACAGGAAGAGGTATGAGTCATATGAGATTTAGCTTTTTCAAACACTTATATGAATGTGCCATTTTTAAAAATTTTCTATTGGGAATAGAATTGGGTGCATGAACTGAATTTTCAACTAGCACAGGCAGGCAGCAGATGTTATTGCTAATATCTGTTCTCTAGAAAATCCCATCTGAAGAATGACCTGTTATTGCCAAAGTCAAGATTGCTGAAGAAATCTGCATTTACATCAGGCAGGAAGATGCTTCTTTCAGCCTGGGTTTTTGTTTTTTTTTTNNNAGGAAAATGTTTCTTTCAGCCTTGTTTTTTTTTTTTTTTTTTTTTTTTTTTTTTTTCAGAACTGTGGAAAAGGCATCACAGAAAAACAACTGGAATAGATTTTCTTTTTCCTTCTGATTTGAAGTTTAACTCTTCCCATGGGTGTTGTGATGTTTATGTCCTTTTTTTCGTTACCTAGAATAGTACAGTAAGAAGAGGTATTTATGGATGGAAGATATATTATTTTCCACTGTGGAAGAAGTGCCGAGCAGCTGTTGTCAGCATCTGAGCTAAATAAAAAAATAATTTAAAAAAAAAGTATTGATGATGTTTCCTGCCCTGTGGCATTCATATTGCTAAATTATACGGTACAGGTTAACCTTTCCCCAGGCACAGGAATGGTCTTTCCACATCTCCTTCAATTATTGTTCAGACTTGTTAACTGAGATGGTTCTTGTGTTGTCAGCCTGTGGGCAAATGTTGATATAACACGATGCTGTTACTCATTTTTGGTTTGAAAGTTTGTCAGAAGAGTGAATGACCACTAGTGTCCTGATTATACCGCAATTAGGACACAAGACCTGTTCTGATACTTTCTTAACCATGCCCTGAAATGAGTTTAAGGTGGTTTAATGTCTTTTTATTTCCTTCTTCTAAGTTTTTATGTTGCTTTTGTCTTTAAATGTTTACCCCTATGCTTTACTTATCTATTGTTCTCTGTTCAGCCAGATATTTTTCTGATTTATGTATACATAAATCGTAAGAAACCTTTTTATCTATAGGAAATCCCTTTGTATTTTTCAGTGTAACTGAACTTTGAATCTGAACCAGTGATGTCAGTCACGTATAAATAATAATTTACAAGAAATCATATGTCTGTTTATCTGGTCACAATTCTGCACACTCATGGCAACAGCATTTTGTTGCATTAGGAGTGACCTGAGCAAATGACAGGAAGGCAAGATCTTCTTGTCTTTCAAGTGTAATACATTTGAGGAGATGTGAGGATGACTCCCTAAAGAATTTAACTGAAATAATAAAAAAATCATAAAGAATTTTCCTTTTGAAACCCACAGTCTATAAAAATCTTTATTTTTGCGTTAAACTATCACTTCAGTGCTTCACTTTTGTCTCTTTACTTTCAAATTACTTGCTTCGCGTAACTACCAATTCTTTGTCGTGTCCGACTAGCACAAATAAACCTGTTTCGATACAAAAAGATGAGTGTAATGTGTCTGGGCAGACAGAAAGCACAAAAATCCTGGAATTTGAATTACTTCATTTTGAACAGCAAACTCCCCTGCATTTTTCCCTTCAGTTTCTAAGCTGAAATGTTTCCATGCTGTTAACTGAAAATTCTATATGAAAAAGGGAAGTTGGTCTTGGTTTAGGTTTTGTGTCTAATTTTTCTTTCACAGGTAATTGCTAATGCAACAGTTCCATTAAAAAGTGTGAAATCTTCTGATGTTCTGAATTTGGCTAATATAGGTATTAAGGAAATTATAATATGCTACACGGGCCTT
The DNA here is from genome assembly GCA_013400195.1 of Aramus guarauna. Classification (NCBI taxonomy): domain Eukaryota; kingdom Metazoa; phylum Chordata; class Aves; order Gruiformes; family Aramidae; genus Aramus; species Aramus guarauna. The sequence continues at coordinate 8,634 of VXBL01004552.1, forward strand.
ACCTACAGTTCTGAGTAGATTACAGCATATTTCTGAATTGGAATCAGACGTTCTTTTTTAGTGAGGTTTTTTTTTAGCTTTAACACAAATATCACTTAGAAAATCAATTTTAAATGTAGGTTATTTCATAAATACTGGCCATATTTTTCAGAATATTTATTAATCTTTTTTGTTGCTTGCAACCAAGTAGGTATTAATATATCTCCACTGACAAGCTTTGATTAAATGAAGAGTGAAGAATATTTTTCCTGTTCTTCTTAGTGAAAAGATACTAAACAATAACTGAAAAGACAACATGAGGGAATGCAATGAAGAGAGAAAAAAATTTTACAAATATTTAGTAAATGCTAACTGGTTCTTTCAAATTTAATTAGTAGAGCTTGATTAAAACTGGATAAAGAATGACTCTACACCTACACACCTAGTAAGGTAAGCTCTTTTGTGCATTTAAGGTCTTTGGACTCTGTGCCAGTTATTAGGCGTGTGAAGTGTCTTCTCTGAAAAAGCTAGAGTACGCTTATTGGAAATTCAGCATCAGTAAATCATATCTAACACCCTTGAAGAATATAAACACTTCCCTTGGTCTGCAATAACTGTAAGAAGCTGTTAAGATCATTTACATAACCAGCAAGTTGAAACAGGAAGTGTCCATCACATAGAATCTGTTGAAAACAAAGACAGATTTTACTGTTCTTTACAGAAAGTTAATTTTTCATTAGAGGAATAAGCAGAGATGTAAGAGAGGGCTGAAGGATACACCAGAGATTTTACTGACTTTGAAGAAAAAAAAAGAGAAAAACAGAGGAAGGAGATGTGCTTGAAATGCTAGTTAAGTGAAGAATATCTGAGAGCTTTTCCCCTATGCTGCTGATGGTTGGGTTTCTCTTTTTTTTAGGAAACAGGATTTTCACAGAGGTGATTGCCATCAGTTTCTTCTACTAGCAATAATACACAACAGTGAATAATGTGACCGAGCTAAATTAAAAAGCAGTAACCATGCTGCTTCTATTTTTGTACCTTAGCAAGTAAAAGATTTAGACAAAATGGCTGAAGACCTTGTCTTGCCACTAATGAAGGATAAATAGAAAGTATCCTATTGGCATTAGGGCAGACCTGCAGTATCTATTTTTTTTTTTTTTTTTTTAGATACCTACAATGATGTCAAAGTCTTTTAATGTTTTTGTTAATCCAGCAATTAGTACTTTGTTTCTTTGTTCCTAATTTATGTAATTCAAATGTAACATTTGCTATTTCCAGCCACCGCTGCCATCCACTCCCAATGATGACAAAGACACTCAGCATTGTTGCCTTTCTATTGCGTACCTAGTCATTAAGCCTGATTCAGCAAATATATTGCTTATTACACTTATTTCAATAATGAAGTCATGGTTCAAGAATGGAATACAGTGTTGCAGAGCACAACTTCTGTTTTTAGAATAGAAACATCCCCAGTGTTTAGGACACATCCTCAATAGCAATACTCAGTTCTGCATTGCTGGATGTATGGGGATCTCCAGGGGTTGCTTCTGTAGGATCTGCACATGGCGGATGTGCTTCTGCTCCAGTTGTGCTGTGTAGACTTGCATTTCTGCTACCCCTTTGGGCTGGATACAGAACAGGGATACTAAACCTTACCTCATTAATTTTTTGCCTTGTCTTTCTTGTCACTTAGTGGGCTCACTATTATGTTGCAATATGGTAATTCCATTACCTATTTGAAATATACACTAAATTGTGTATAATGGGTGAGCCTTGTCTGTCTTCCTTCCCTGGTGCCTGGATATCATTTATTCATTCTAGCCTTAAGAGACATATGTTTTCATCAAAAACAGCGGGAACCTATTTGAAGACAGAGTTTTGCAGTTCAGCTGTGCTAAATTACTTTTATTATGATGAAGTTTTGGAGCAAAACTGGTAATCTCCTTCTTGTTTGTCTAGAATGAATAGTATGAAGAGAAATTCTAAGGGTACTACCTCCATTTAATGCCTGTTTTATTTCCCAGTTTCATATTTATTTTCCAGTCCTGTTCTTGTCACTTTACAGCTGGACATTCATGAAATTCATAATTATGCTTTTGAGTAAATGATCTATCAATTCCTCTGTCAGATCAGAATCTTTGTCAATGGTTTAAAGATATCTGTAATGTTTCTAAAGGAGGCACTGTGGTCCTCTGCCCAGGGTTGGGGACTGGAAAGACAGCTGAGCTCCCTTTAAAAGTTTTCCTACAACACTTTTGACAACTTATTTAAATTCTTGCTTCCAAATCTCTCTAGCCTTAAAAATGATGATGCCCATGTCATAAATCTTTGCAAAGGACTTTGAAGAAAAGCACCACACAAATGATAGGTAGGCTCTTCAAGGCGCTGTCTCACTTATTTTTTCTTCTCATTCATCTTATTTAATCGCTTTCTGACATCACTGTCACTGGGAATCTGCTTATAGTGCCAAACTTGTTTAGCAAGAATGACCAGAGGGAAAAAAGTATGTTCAAAGTCACGTGGAAGAAGGCATTTGTAGTAGATGATGCTTTCCCATAAAAAGAGAATAGTCATAGATTTTAAGAGCAGAGGCCAAATCTTATAATACATCAGCTTAATCTGCTGCAAAATAAATGTTTATAAGACAATAATTTCTGTACCACAATGATAAACATCCAACTAATGATTTAAACTAAATTGTTCAACAGAGAAACCACTGCCTACACACACTGATTGTTACAGCACTTGAAAATAATAATGTCTTCAGTGTCAACCTCTAATTGTTGAATTCTATTATGCCTTTTGTGCTTGATGAAGGAACTGTCTGATATTAGAAATCTCCTCACTTATATAGTTATAAACCACTTCATCTTGTCCAAGTGAGATTAAGGAATGGATCCCAGGATCATTCTTGGATTTCTTTTCTGAATAATTTCCAGTTCAGCATCTCTTTTTCAGTTGTGGAACAAAAACTACATGCAGTCTTCCAGGAAAATCCTATTATTGAAGCTATTCATACCTAGCTAGCAGACCTGCACAGGTGTCACTGTTGCACTGTTGTTGCATGACTTCTGCAAGCAGTGGGATAACTGGCAAGTGTATATACTGGCAAGTATAACCAGTGTCACCAAGCAGTGTCCATGGCTCACAGACACCTCCATGCCAAGATACAGAGATACAAGGAAAGGTGAGTCCTGAGAGGTCACTGCTCAAAATAGATCTCCTATTTCTCCTAACCAGTGCTATACCAACCATGCTACACTGCTCAGTGAGGTAAATATATTGAATATATTGAATACTGTTTTCAAATCGTTAGTATGCAGAAAGATTATAAGAATAATCAAATTTGTTTCCTAACCAATTTATACTATATGAAGAAAAACACGATCATTTCAGTCTCAAGCACAGATGTATTAGTGCTAATGAAAACTCCAGGGCAGCTTTTAGCAATTTCATTACACACTACCTTGAAACATGGTAGTTCAATTAATCTTTGTAGTGCCACATTGCATTCTTAACTTCTTTTCAAAGAAGTTTCATTGAAAGAATTGTGTTTGATCTGCAAGCTTTAGGTAGTTTAAACAGGAGTAGAACATGATAGGAGTTCAAATGGCTAAAAGCAAATGGCCTTTATTTAAAATACCAACTTTCAAGTCTTTTTACAATAAATTTCTCTCAAAAATTCATGCTGTAAGTATGAATATACCTAAAAGATCATTAAAGTTTCCAAGTGTGGTAATTTAATACTTTTCATTACAAAGGTCCATTCAATATGAAGAAAAATTCTCAGCCAGTCTTGCATAAGAAATAAAACTTGTAGAGACAACACACATGCAGCATTTGAAGATGGCACAAAAGAAGAAAATACCTTCAGAGCAACAATAGAACTTTTAAGACATGATTCTGACAAAGAAATGTAGGGTTCATCATGTTTTATTTTCATGGCCCATCAAGTGCCATTCTTCAGCAAGAATTCCCAGTGTGATAGTCCCTTTTTCTTGCTCTTTAGGCATTTGCTTTTGCTTTCTCTGCTAGCTAGGTTCTAATATATGTTGGCATTTCCTCTGACTCTGCAACTATTTTGATTCTTTTTTGGAAGCCATATAACATATTAACTAATTGCATAATCTACCATTTTGTGGGCATGCTTAAAAAATACAGTTGACCAGAGAGGGATGAATGTTCTCTGGGAGATCTTTGCTGTGTGCTTTCATATTATATTCATGCTGATATTTTATGAGTGTCATCACCACTACCCATTTTGTAAAAGCCTGTGGGGAAACAAACCTGTCATCTGAGGTACCTCTACTGGGAAGATTTTTTTCCTCTAGTACAACTGTGTTTTTTCTAAATAATCTTTTGCAGTTTAGTACAGCTTACTCACTTGTATTTACCAGCAGCTTCCCTGTTCTATTATTACAGCTGGAGAAAATATTGTTTTTTAAACTGGTCAAGCAATACTTTTAATTTTTTTTTCAGGTTTTTCAGATACCACCCGTGTGTCCTAGCCATTTGTTTTGCTAACATCACAGTTTCTGTAACATCTTATCTGTTTTTATTCGTGATCTCTTTCACTACAACTATCTTTCTGGCATTCTTTATGATCAAGAATGCTGCAAGTAAAATATTCTTAGGCTACTTATAAAACTCCCTTTGCAGCATGGTTTAACTCAAAAGTGCTTCTAAAATACTGGAGTGTGTTCTTACGAGCACTAGACCACCTGTAGTATTCTTGCACTGTGTAACATTCCTAATCACCAAGAGACTTTCTGTCATGCTCTCACTGCCAGAAAAAAAAGATGCAATGAACAAGGGACAGAGGTTCCTTCCCTCCCTCCCTTCCTCCTTCATTCCCCTGCCATATCCTATTAACATGTTTCTCACTCTGCAAATGTGTGTATGTAACTCATGAAAATAATTTGAAAGGGTCCATTTCTTTATCATAATTAGGGTTGGGTTGAATTTCTGAGTATTTTTTTCTTTTGTAAATTGCCACAGGTTTGAAGGATAGGTCCTTTTCAGGACTGAAAACTGATTAAGGTGTGGGAAGTAAATGGTAGGGCTTAATGATCACTTTTCAGGGTGCAAAGAAATCAGCAGTGGAGGTCCATGGGACTGATGAGGGACAGGTTTTATTCAAAGTTTTCATCCATGACCTAGAGAAACAAGCGCACAATGAAGTACCAGTTGCTCTTAAATAGACTGAATTTTGTCCTTTCTGAATCTCGTCTTCATTTTTTAAAATTTTAACAATAGCAGGTGCTCTGGCTTCTATTGGTCTTGCAGGAATATCAGTCAAGACCAAGTTGAATTTCCTTGGTTCCTGTGCGTCTCCAGTTCACCGCTCTGTGAGGCAGTGACGGCACTGAACCTTTGTTTTTCAGAAGGACCAAGGGCAAAATTAATGACTGAATCATTTTCGTGATTAACTGACAATTAAAGAATGAAAGTGGATATCTTGACAACACTTTCCTTAAAGTAGCTGCTAGTGGAAGTTTGCTCAGTGGAAATCATTGTCAGGACAGCTTTGGCTGTGCTTCTCATCTGAGATTTGGGTATTACTGTGCAGAGAGGAGGAAGGTTTGTCTCTGACTGTGTTGTAGGGAAGCTCTCAGCCTTCACGCTGTGTAGTTTGACAGTTACCCATCAGCAGCGATTTCTGTTTGCCATTTTTGATTGTCACGTAATGAGTGAGGTCTGTCAATACTGAACATGAAGAGCAATCTTTCCCGTGGTGGAAACCTCAACTTTTAGAGTTTGTTTCTCTCTTGGATTATATTATTGTCATTTAGATCAGTTACTTACAGGAAAGGATGACACTGAGGTATGAAATACAGAATTATTCCAGCCAGATGAGTTACAAATAAATCAGGGTGAAATTATTTTTCAATGTCAGGCAATTCCAACCATTTAAAGAAAACTGTGCATCCTAAACAAATGAAAAGAAGCCATGTAATTACCATTGTCAAAAAGCTGCAGAGGCTGCTCTACTTTGCAGCTGTCAGACATAGTGCTGTAAAACTGTTGCAAGCTTCAGCTAAACCTCACCATCCAAATGAGCTCGCTGTCTCTCATCAGACAGCAAAAACTATTTGCCTGTAGGAGTTATTTTAAAAGATTACCTTGAATTCTAAAACAGACAGCTGACACAGGGTATACCAACTAATTCTGAAGGGGAGATAAAATTTCTTCACCGTTTTACTGCGCATATTGCATGGACTATTTGAGATTAAATGGTTGACCAAGCTAAAACCATAGCAATTACCTTTTTTTAATTTCCTTTTTTCCCCTTTCTCCCTTTCCCCTCCTACTGAATGCTGTAAGGTGTCATTAATTTCTCTAGGAAAGTAGCCATTCACTTTACATCACATAAGAGTATGTCTCATAGTGTACGCTGCCACAAAATGGATTAAGGAATATGTGGGTATTTAATAGTTTTCAGTGATTTCAAACCTGAATGAAATAGCTGTTAGATAGGGCTAGATTCCACATTCTTGTCGTGTGATAAGTATTATTGCTTTATGAATAGCTTTTTTGATGTTATGGATGATTTGTAAGAAATGTATGTGTTTTTTCACAGCCTTGTTCTATTGTCATGCCTTATCCTGACCAATGTTTTAACACATGAATGATGTCATCACAGTCCACGTGATTTTTAAGTACTTGATATTTTAAGTTTTGCTGACTTGGAATGACATATAAAAACTTTTTTTCTTGGGTATTCTGTTATTTGCCACATGTGTGCAAATTGGAGTGCAAATACTAATCCGTTCCAGACAGGAGTATTCCTTTACTCAGGACAGATTTCCAATTCCAACCTATAAACATAAACCTATATATATGTATGTGTGTGTGTGTGTGTATTTATATAAAACCCAGTAAAAGAAAATGTGGAGCTCAAGCAAAATTAGACTCTAGTGAACACATCTGAAAAATCATGTTTGCAACCTGAAAAATCATGTCTGCAACCTGTAAATTGAAGGGCTAGTAGCAATTTGAAATAAATATAGCAGCCCTGATTTTCTGGTGGTATTTTTGAGGGTTTCTGTTTAAAAAAAAATATGCTGGATGTTTATTAGTTTATGATATCATGGTTTCATTCATAATTACATGAACATCTTTAAAGAGAGCACAGCTTGTCTAGCAAAGAGCAGACTCTGGGCTTTATAAGATCTAGAAGCAGGTAGGAAATAAATGCTTAGTTTCTTGTTTGATTGGTTATAAAGTTATTGTGGTGGTGCTTTTGTGTTTTGGCACTTGGTATTTTTGTTTCAGACAATATAGACAATGATTCTGAAAGATTAAAGAATTCTATTGCATATATTATATTCAAAAGTGAAAACTATTTGTGTAGATTTAAGAAATAGAGTGCTCTAAAACCCTGAGTGTATTAAAATTGATGATGTGGGCTGTAGTTTCATTTGTATCAGTTTGGGAAACATTAAAGTCACTAACAGCAGCATAAATTATTAAGTTGAATACCTTAAATTGCTTACTTATCATGGGAAGATAAAAAACATTCATTTAAAGTCTAACCAGAATTCATAAAGATGATAATTCTTACAAATGGATTTTAATTTTAATCCACAGTAAAGAAGGGAAACCACATCTGGTGCTTTTAAGAAGACTGCCATTATTTGCAGAAAAACATTTTACTGTTTGATTCCAGTGTAACTACATACCAATAGTCATTTAAGAGAGGAAGTTGGGAGTGAGGAAGGAGAGTAATGATGAAGGTATAGGTCGCTTTAAAAATTGATCACATCAATTCAGTTTTGGCTGCATAGGAAGTGCAACAAATAAAACTGACTTGTCAGCCTTGAAATGCTTTTAAAAGAACTCTTCAGTCTGGATCCCAATTTATTTTGGTGCAAATCTTTGTTAAAGCATTGCTGAGGCTGCTCATTTATCCCACAATGGACTGGACTTCGCAAGCATTTAACCACATAGCTAGGGTTTTTTGTTGTTGTTGTTGTTGTTGTTTTGTTGTTTTGTTTTGTTGTTGTTTTTTTCTTGTCCTTCAGACAGCTATGCCTTTGCTGGATTACAAACCTAATGCAATAACAGTTGCTGCAAGGACCAATTCCTCCTCATGAATAAGCAAATAAAAATGAAAAGAGGGAAAAAAGACATATAGGGAGAAGGATAAGGAGGAGGATTATGCCCGGAAGAAAGGGTGAAATGAAACTGCAGTGGCTTGAAACAAAAAAGAATCACAACCAGAGGTTCAGAGTCACAGTCCTTCCCATTCCTATGTTTGCCACTGCCACCTCTTTTGCAGAAGATCTTGCTCTTCTGTACGCTCAGCAGATTGTCTTTCACAGTCTTCCCATCTCCTCTAAGCTGTGAAGCAGCACGTACAAAAAAAAAGAGGTTATAACACAGAAGCACAGATAAGTCTTGTCTTGAACCTGAAGCTCCATGCGGTTTTTTGGCAGGTCACTAATTCTGGAATCAGCTCTGGTTAGGGAGGAATCACAGGCTTCAGAGAGATGCTGCCACTGCCTGGGAGAGCAAACAGCACAGGAGGAGAGCAGAGCAGAGGATCTCTGTTGTAGAACTGCCAGCGAGGAGGACACAGTGTCTGCCGCACGCACGTTTCAGGAGTTTTACTTCAGGCAACCTCTAGTCTTCCCAGTGGCCTATACACATATTGGTGGCTGGATCAGCTCTTCCAGATCGGCGTCATCTGAAAGGAAACAAGGTTGGATGCTGTTAGTTCTCAGCATGTTTTGAGCCAAGACACAGTAAGTGATGACCATTAAAAGTGCACTCCCAAAGCAAAGTAAAATACTTCTGATGGCCGTGTGATGTTTGTGGTCAACACCTTGCATGATGTACTGGTTAGAAATCACTGACAAGACTTGAATTTCTGTCACTCCAAACAACAGGGCCAATTTCTGCCAAATTTAGAAATGTCCTAGAAAAAAAATCTCTTTGGTGTTTGGAATTACAGCTGACTGCTCTGCAGAGCTCCTGTTGTACACTATCTGCCATGCAGGGAAAAAAAATAGCAATGGGCTGTCTTTGAGCCCAGAGAATCAGTATAAAATAAATCCAGGCCGAAAGAGGCTACAGCATTTGAAGGTGCTGACAGCAGAGCAATCATGTATTTAAATTTATTTTGCATATTTCTCTTACTGCTAAAGTTTAACCAAACTTACTGAGTATGAAAAGGTTGGGCCATCTATTGAACCTGTCATCCAAGTCCATCAGTTACCACAACTTCTAAATTTAATTTTCTGTTCTTTAGATCTCTCCTTTATCTGTTCAACCTGAATTGCTAAATCAAAAGAATTTCTAAGAGACCATGATTCCTGAGACCCACTAAATACAGGCTGATGACTGACATGTTCCACTGTGCCAGAAAATAAGTTTTGATGCGTAAATATTGACTGTGTAGCTAACTTGTGTGCTGGAAATTTTGTTTGTTTGTTTGTGGGTTTCTTACTGCTGCANGTAGAATTTCTTATTATTGGCTGGAATATTTATAGAACTTGTAGAATTACAGTCTACAAGAAGGGCGAGGGACTTCAGGTGTTATTTTGCTTTCTTGGGTAAGAGCCAGATGAAATGTTACGAAAGGTAATCTGGTAATGTAGTACCTAAACAGACCTTTTGATCTTTGAATATGAGGATAGTAATTTAAAACAAATATCTAAATTATTTTGATTCTAAACACCAAAGAGATTTTTTTTTTTTTTAGGACGTGACTGAGCTCTAAGCAAATTGATGAATGCTTTCCAGCTCTTTGGTCTTAGTGATGTGATATCCCAGCCTGGTGAAGGTTGGCAGAGCTACCTCAGAGAGATGAGGTATGAGAACTGTTCAAAGCCATTCCCTATAGCAACGTCTTGGCAAGAGTAAGAGTTTAACATGCCAGAACTAGTAGGTTGTGATCTTCCAATTCTAATTCTTTCCACTACATATTCATCCAGGGTAACTTTTAAATCAACCTTTTCAAGGATTTATTATCTCCTTATCTAGGATATTTTTGTGTATGTAATACAAATGCAGTGAATATCTGATACTCTATGTAAAATAGAATTAATGAGTATCAGTGTTTAGACANTGTCATCCAAGTCCATCAGTTACCACAACTTCTAAATTTAATTTTCTGTTCTTTAGATCTCTCCTTTATCTGTTCAACCTGAATTGCTAAATCAAAAGAATTTCTAAGAGACCATGATTCCTGAGACCCACTAAATACAGGCTGATGACTGACATGTTCCACTGTGCCAGAAAATAAGTTTTGATGCGTAAATATTGACTGTGTAGCTAACTTGTGTGCTGGAAATTTTGTTTGTTTGTTTGTGGGTTTCTTACTGCTGCAGTGAGAGAAATTACAAATGTAAATTACCTTACTTCCTTTTCTGTTGGCAACACAAGAATATATTAAATGGAGTGCTAAAGCTATGGTTTATATTTAAATATCTGTAGGTTTTTAATGGCTTTAAATTGTATTATTAGTTACGTTACCATTTAAGAAATATTAACAAAGCAACTGACAGCAGTGTTAAATGCTAAGCATGCTTTATAAATGTTATGATGCTTTAATAATAGCCATGTCAGCAGACTCTAACTTTACAAATTATTTCCTCTCTCTTAAAAAACAGAGATCAGAAAAAAACTGTGCAAAAATCTTAGCATAAATAGACTAAAGAAGTCCTACAGTTTTTATAGAAGGTTATCTCATGTTTCATGGCTNTATTATTGGCTGGAATATTTATAGAACTTGTAGAATTACAGTCTACAAGAAGGGCGAGGGACTTCAGGTGTTATTTTGCTTTCTTGGGTAAGAGCCAGATGAAATGTTACGAAAGGTAATCTGGTAATGTAGTACCTAAACAGACCTTTTGATCTTTGAATATGAGGATAGTAATTTAAAACAAATATCTAAATTATTTTGATTCTAAACACCAAAGAGATTTTTTTTTTTTTTAGGACGTGACTGAGCTCTAAGCAAATTGATGAATGCTTTCCAGCTCTTTGGTCTTAGTGATGTGATATCCCAGCCTGGTGAAGGTTGGCAGAGCTACCTCAGAGAGATGAGGTATGAGAACTGTTCAAAGCCATTCCCTATAGCAACGTCTTGGCAAGAGTAAGAGTTTAACATGCCAGAACTAGTAGGTTGTGATCTTCCAATTCTAATTCTTTCCACTACATATTCATCCAGGGTAACTTTTAAATCAACCTTTTCAAGGATTTATTATCTCCTTATCTAGGATATTTTTGTGTATGTAATACAAATGCAGTGAATATCTGATACTCTATGTAAAATAGAATTAATGAGTATCAGTGTTTAGACACAGCTCTGATGAGATAGTTTTGGAAGGATTCCTATTCTTTCCTAAGTTAGTCAGTATAGTTTCTAAATACTAATTGTGCCCATCAAAAGGAATCCAAGCAATCTTTAATATAATTAAAGTGTGATTCAGAAGCTAAGCATTGTGGGGAAATGTAGAAGAAAAGGAAGGGGTATAGATACCTATTCAGTGCTGCCTTTAAGTCTAGCTGTTATGAATGAAACAACAGAACAACCTTTCTCATTGGCAGCAGTTTCTGAACGGTCCTTCAAGACTGACAGCATCAGCAGGGGAGGGGGATGGGAACATCCAGGGAAATGCAGGTGATGAGATCATGTGTACTGCAAAGGTTAGAGTCTTTGTGGGTACATGATGTTTGTATTCACGTACATATTTTTGTACTTATTCAGGTATTTTTGTATTTTTAAAAGAAATTATTTCAAATCAGCTTGATTTTTAAAGTACTTTTCTGAAAAGCAAATTTAAATGTACAGTTGTATTTTAGCAAAACAATTAAATTTATATGTTTTAGACAAAAAGTTGAATCTAGCTTCCTGCTTGAAACCAAGTGAAAAACAGTCTTCCAAAACAATTAGTTTTCTAATGATGCAGTTCCTTATCAAATATTAAATAGACGAGAAAAAGGAATTTGCTTGGCTGACTCACAAGTGAACACAAGTCTACCTCAAAAGAAACAGAAGAGCTTGCAAAAATGACAGAGTTAAGAATCACTTTCAAGGACCAAATTAAAGAATCAGTACCTTAACATGTGCTTGTACCATCAGTAGGAGAGGCACAAAGAGAAGCAGAACACCTCACAGAGGAATTGGAAGAACCAGCTGTTCTAGATGTTGATGTCTTTTTCCTCATTACTCTGGAAGATATAACCTTGGTGTTCCTAGTTTTTAACTTTGTCGTTTGTTTATTTGCCTCCAAGTGATCTCAGCACTCATCAAGATAGCAATGGAAAGAAGAGGTTCTCTCTCTCCAGCACAGCAATTAACAGTCTTTGACAGAGGATGGGTGAGCAGATTTTGTGGCCCAGTTAGCGTCTCAATATATAGTTCATTTGTAACAAAGCATTATCAAGCATGACCCCAGTGCACCACTGTGGAGATTATTGCCTTCTCATTTGCAGCATCTGTACTTGAAAACTATGGCCTCACAAAAGTTTGACTGCAAAACAGCTAAATAAGCCTTCTCAGAAGAAAACTCTTTTGCTAAATAGTATTCCTTCTCACCTTTCAACACAGTGTAATGAATCTCTTTCCTATTAATTGCAAAAATTTAAACTGCTCTTTGAAGTCAGTAGAGATTACTTTGATTTAAAATTCCTTTGTACTATTCTAGCATGATTTTATAATGACTGGGCAGATGGTAGAAATTGAGTGTCATTAAATAAAAAGCATGGATAGGGACTTCTCCGTAGTACCAGGGATTTCGTTTTTCAGTGTTAGTCAGTAATAATTTTTCTTCTATTTTTTCATCCCTTTTCTCATCTAATTTAAATTAAGGCACACTTTAATTCTTTTTAAAAGTAGTTGTCAGTGATTTGGGGCTGAATTATATAGTAAATATTAGGGGTTTATATGTGTAGCTCTTTCTGTAAGTTTTATACTGTTACTTTTTTCCACTTTTACTCTTGAATTCATTATTTATGTTTATTGTCAGTATATTCTATTACATATTTGAATGATGACACCAAGTGCAAAACTCTCACGGTAAAAAATCCCACTGACTTTAGCAGTCTTTAGCCTGTGATGTATCAGTTGAAAGACAGGTTATGGTCTGGGTGCCTGACTCCAAGAATGCATCTGATCCACATTCCACTGCTTGCGAACTAAGCGATATCTGGGGCTTGAACCGTGTTCTGCCGTGACTGTCATAATCTCTCTTTGCTTCTTTTAGGAACTCTGAAGACATTGCTGTCTACACAAACATCGTAATAGCATGAGTTCTTCCGATAAAAATTGACTCCAAAATGTTTTTCTAGACTCACATCTTATTGCTGTTCTACTCTCTCAGACTTGTCTTGGGTTTTTTCAGGTGTATCTCAAGTCTGAGCCAACAATTTATTTCCTTAAGGTTTGATTCTTTGATCTTACTCAGTTCAGGGCTAGCTGGCTATGGGTGAAAAATGAAGATCAAATTAATGTCAGCATATATGTCCACACTGCCCATCTGCCTTTCAATGACAAGACATTTCTTAACAGTCAGTTACAAAAAACCTGTGTCATTTTTGCAAGCTTTGATTTGGCATGTGTGAATATCACTTCACCCAGCTGTCAAACTCTACTGTTGTGATGCAACAGAAATATTGTTTTTCATATAAGCTGTATTAATTGAAGAAGAGACCAAACCTGTACTTGATCAGCTTACTGAGATAAAAGGACATTTTGTCTTAGTACAGAAAGGCACAGGAAAATAACTAAAATTGATTACCCTGTTTATCGCTGACTCAATTTGTTGGTTCCCTTGGCAACTGACATTGAAGTAGATGAAGTTACTAGTAGCCTGAAGGAGATCAACACATAAGATTTCTATTTCAGTCAGCCACATTAACCATCTTTTGATTGTCAGAAGTACGGAGAGAAAAGCGCAACCTTTTTAGAGGGATTAGATTGATATAACTGCAAATATAGCTAGTCTGACCTAATTATTTTTTAAAAATATTTGAATCATAAGCTGTCAAGAAAATGGGAGAACATTGTGTTGTACTGTTATACCATTTTCATTTATTGTTTTGTTGTCTGATAGAGAGTAAGCAAAGTAAAGTTTAGTCAATATTTTGTGTGGAAAGCCTCTAAGAAAAAAAAGGTCTCTAGAGTTTCAGTGAGATTATCTTTATTTTTATACATTACTTCTATGCTCTGTTAGGTATTTGACATAAAGTTGCTGCATTTGAGTTCTGGTGTGATTTAATCTTTGTTGTGGAAAGTGCTTGGAAATCCTATGAACTCAGAAATGGTGATTTACAAGAATAGGAATCTTTTCATAGGCTAGACAGTTCAGAAATCCATTGGACAGGAGGAAACACTGTGCATAGTGGCTATATATTTCCAGCAAAGATCTGGATTTTCCACAGTCTCGGTCACCTGTTTGGATGTAGCTATCTCTCTTCAATGTATTTTTGAATTAAATTTTGTTTTTGAATGCTCTCTCCTAAGCCTACAGAAGGAATGGCTGAGACATTATGCTGTTTGTTCTGCTTACAGGATGATGTTAAAGAGCTGTACTACAACTTTTCCTTAGAAATGTGTTCTCATATGCTGTGCTTTACTGCTGGAGATTTTCTCTTCTGCCTTAAGCCAGCATCTTACTTAAGTCTTTATTTTTGATTTCTGATCAAACTGATCCATGAGGATCTGAGAGCTGGGATCTGAATCTTTTCACATCAGCATTCACTTCCTTGAAGACAGCTTTTATGAAAAAGCAAATGACAGCAAATCCTCTCAGGCCTGTTTTCAGACCCTTTGGACAACTGGAGCATGAAAACCAGAGAACCAGGGAGCCAGACCCTGGCTCTCTGTGGCTATGTCTGTACTTTGGGATCTGGGAAACCTTCCCAGTTTCCAGACCTGGACACTTGCCCTGAGCACATTGACTCCCTGTAAGACAAAATCTGTCTGTGCAGTTTCCCATACAAACACACGTACACATACATACACTCTGTTTCCAAGGAGAAAATCTGGGCACGTAGGCCAGCAGGGAGACCTAGCGTGTTCCCACAGTATACCTCACATGGATTGTCTGGGCTTGCCAAAAAGCCCACTTAGAATACAATCTAGACATACTTGGAATTACCTCTTTGCTGTTGTTTTCTCTGAATTTTAAGTGAAGACATCTATGTCCTCATTGGGATACTGAGAGCAATAGCCTACATATAGATGGGTAAAAAAAAACCTTCGGACATTTTACAGAGTAGGGAATCGTTGTATCTGAGAGGTTTCTATATGGCTCTGTTTCAGAAAATTTTAGAGTATTTTCAATTAATGTAGGTCAAGAGAACAGGATTCTTACACACTGAATGGAAAGCATTCAGTTGCCCATAAGAAACATATGCAGTGCTGGCAGTAATATAGCAGCAACTGTAGTCATCTTTGGCAGACTCAGATTTTTCTCGTTGTGTAGAAATATTTTCTTTCCTATTCTGTTTCCCTCTGCTGTTGAATATGGGTCTAAGAGTTTGTATACTTCGCAATGGACTTTTCTGTCTACAGATTTTAAATCTGCTACCTAAGGAGCTGCCTCCAACTATAAAATTAGAATTAAAAACCATAAAAATATTAATTCCATTTTTCTCTTTTGGTGCTTTTTATGTTTAAATGAATAAAGTGCCTTGGAGCTTTTCTCTTCATTCAGTATTGAGTGCTTACATATTAACAGCTGCACACAAAGTAACCTTTTAAAATAGGGTTTTATTTAATTAAGCCATACTCTAGCAACAAATCCTAAGCCACTCAGTTGTAAATTGTCACAGTTGTGCTGTTGAAATCTTATTTGCTTGGTTTTCTGCCATAGGGTATATATCTGGAACAAACCAAATTCTCAGGCTTAATGAGGAAGAAACTAAAAGACCCTGAAAGCCTATTTTGTTTGCTAGTTTGAGCTCACCAGAGAGATCAGCAACATCAAGAGTTCTGTTCCCAGGAAGTGCTCATTCAGAAAACAGTCATGGAGATGCTTTAAAGTGTGCTGACACACAGATACTGAAACCATCCCACCTGGGAACAATGTCCTAGCAGACTGCAAAAGATAAAAATAAGGAAGGCAATCTTGGCACGGAGATATTAGGCCTACCTACCTGTTTTTCTTTTAAAATTTCTTCTGTGGGTGTACAGAAATAAAGAAAACAGAACATAGAAAGGAAGCAACAAGGTACTTTGTAAGGTCACTTTTCTCTTGTTCAAGAATCCTTTTTCCTTCCCTCTGTTGCTGATTAAAACAGATCAAGTGGTAGCATGGAAGATATTTCTACAGCCACGGCACTGCTAATTGAGATTTCTGCCATCAACAAATCAACAGCAGAAATTATTCATACCATAGAGTTAATGATAGATTTGTGACAATAAATTGAAATTAGGCGAGTATGTAATGCTGCTACCTTCTTGAATATCATGGAAAAAAATTCTGCCTACTTCCTTGGGGACAAGATTTCTCCTTCATTTTTGGAATGCCATTTTTAAAGTTATGTTTCCCTTGTCCACATATCTGACAGATAAATCTTATCACCAGCACTTTCCCTCCGTGTCCCATGCTGCATGTAGGATATTGAGCTTCCCAGTTGCTGCTCTTTCCAGACCAGGAAAATAAAACAGATTTGCCTTCAGGGATTCATTGTTTTCATTTAGCCTGATCCAAAGCACAATGAAGTCAATGAATCATTTTTCCTCTGTTAGACTAAGATACTTACTTCTATCCGAGAATAAGTTACATATGAAAAGCTTCTGCTGAGGTAGAAATGGCCATTCCGTTTAGTCAAACAAGATGCAGGGGATTCAAATGAATTCAGTTATTTGCCTCTAAGGATATTTGTGTGATTCTCTAATTTTAAGCTCTGAGAATAAATCCAGTTAGTACTGCAATAGACAATTTAGAAATTTAGCTTGATATGTGTATTAATATTACAATATATGTTGACCAGCTTTCGAGGAGATTTGTGGGGTTCATTACGTCACTAACACTCCAACTCCAGGAAGATGACATTGTGCAGCCTCTGGATTTCAGTTTCTCAGCACTTAAATAATACATTTCTTCCTTGACTCTTCTTTCATTAGTTCAGTTGTAGAAATTATTTCATTTCTTATAGATTATTTGTTCTTTCCATGGTCTCTATCTGGATTGGTTAATGCATATCTGTTTTATGAGAAGTTCAATTGAAATATCTTTCTTCTTCTTTTTTTTTTTTTTCCAAATCTGTATAATTTGGCATTACTTGAAAAGAAGCTTCTGATATCTTTCTAGCTAGTTTCCTAGGACAAAGAAGTTTAGTCAGGAGATTTCTGTGAAGCATGTTTCTACTCTTTCTGGGATTTCATTGCATAAGACTTTAAAAGGCAGGGAAATAATAATATGATTGTCAATACTATGGTTTTAACTGTGACTAAGCCGAGATTTGCTTTTACTGCTCAGGACTAATAATTTCCCTTGATTTAAAAGCTGAGTTACTGAACTATCAAGGTTTCAAAATAGAATAAACCTCTTTCTCTACCTGTTTCTTCTCTTAACATTTCACAAAGTGACTTCTGCTTCTGAACACATTTCCAAATGGAGAGTGGCATACTGAGAGAACTATCATTTTGCTTCACAGCCAAGCTGCAAAAACTGGCAGTGATTGGTTTGCACTGGACACAGATTTGGGACATGCATTTGTCTATTCAGTGATGAGATAAAAATCAGAGTTGTTCTTCTCTGTCACAAAATAGCTAGTCAACAGGTGTTATTAGCACAGATAAACCACGTGTTAATGACTGGAAAAACCCTAAGTATAATTCACTGTGTGGATACCAGCAACCCTCAGCTGTAGTTTATCAACAAACTATTAAAAAGAACACTTTTTTTAGTCTGGAGTTGTGTTCCATTAGAAAAATGTAATTTTATGCATTTCAACAGGCATTTTTCAGATTACAAGCATACAAACACTCATGCAGCTGGGCAAAGCACGCTGATGAAATTCAGTCTCTATGCTTTTCTCTCAGGTCTGGTGAAATTCCATCTCCATGCAGTCCAGTGCAGACAGATGGATGCCCATTCTGCTCACAGTCTAAATTAATAAGTAAAGCTTAACAGTTAAATAGAATAACTGCTTTATGCTCTATTGTGTCAAATATTGAAAGAGGAAAGCTGACTTTTCATCTGATAAGGTCATAGCAATGTGTTAAGCTCAAGGTATGTGTACTCAGGAGAGCTGGTGCAACAGTAGATCAAGGAGTTTGCATTAAATCAACTCAGCTAAAATGTATTCCAAACATTAGCCAAAAACAGTTCTGGAAGGATTATATTTAGTGCCAACAGTATGCTTAGTCAAAGGCATCACTGGTAAAAAGAGAGATGTAAACTGAGATGAGAGATATCATTGAAAAAATTCCTTTGCAGAAAGAAAAAAGAGGATTTTTCAGGATTTTATCTGTTGTTTTGGGCAATTTGTCCAGGTCATGCTGTGGAAAAACAAAGACATCTTGAACTTTATAAAGATTTATGGATTTGCTGGATATCAGCACAGGTGCTGCAAGAATCTTGGCAAAATGCTTGTTCTCAAGTGAGAACTCACTTTTCAGATAAATATTTGCTCTCAAAGGGCAACAAGTTCCCTAGACTTCAGTGTCAGGATTCTTTATAAAGTAGTGTGTTGTATAGAGGAGTCATTTCATTGTAAATCTGGGTTTTGGTGACCATTTTTGCTTGTAGTGGATACATTTGAATAGCTTGATGATTACAATCCCAGTTTTAGAATATGTTGTTGTGGTTTAACCCCAGCCGGTAACTGAGCACCATGCAGCCACNTGTATTTCACACAGGCTAGCAGGAGGAATGAGAAAATGGTAAGAATATTTCTTTACAGAACAGGTAGGAAACCTTTTGGTTCAGGTAGGAAACAGTTAGGTTGCTTTTGCTGGGGAATCAGTGAGAAAATACTAATACTGTCCCTGTTTAACTGCCCCTGTGCAAGCCAGTAGGAGCTTGTTATGTCCCCTGACTGCTCCATGTGGTTCTTGTCCCTTTGTAAATAAAGAGGTATGTCAAGAAATATGAAGGGTTTTGTAATGATCAGTTTATAACATTCCTATAAATAGATTGCTGTTGTCTTGGGTTGTCTGCTCCCTCAGTTTGTTGGAAATCTTTGATTATCCACTAGAGAACAAAAGACATACCAATTATGAGAAAAAAATATTGGCATAAACTATACACAAGTAAATCTAAAATCTTTATAGGACAATGGCATTTAAATTAAAAGGAAATACCAGTGAATATCAAAAGACTATGCAAGGAGAGGATAAACGTAGGCTGGGAATTACAGCATTTCTGCCTAGAATGGAAAAAGTCTTTACAATATCCTTCAGGTGAATGGGAACAAAAAACCTCAACTTTTTCAGCATATGAAAGCTTTGTAAATGTGTGTGTTTAGATTTGACATAATAATAGGGGTATCGGATTTAAAAATTAAAGTTTATAATCCAAGGNACAAGTAAATCTAAAATCTTTATAGGACAATGGCATTTAAATTAAAAGGAAATACCAGTGAATATCAAAAGACTATGCAAGGAGAGGATAAACGTAGGCTGGGAATTACAGCATTTCTGCCTAGAATGGAAAAAGTCTTTACAATATCCTTCAGGTGAATGGGAACAAAAAACCTCAACTTTTTCAGCATATGAAAGCTTTGTAAATGTGTGTGTTTAGATTTGACATAATAATAGGGGTATCGGATTTAAAAATTAAAGTTTATAATCCAAGGTGCTGCTGCTAATGGTATTTATGTTTTCTAAAGCAAATACATTATTGGTGCAATTTGTCAGTTGCATTGACTCTTCAAAAGCCTTTCAGTGAAGATACTCAGGGCCTTAGCTGAAGTCAGCACTCTGCAGAGAACAAAACTGAACCTCCTGTAGTTAATTATATTGTCCTTTAAATCCTGTTGTACATCAGGAGGAAAAAGGAAAAAGGCCAGTTTGGGCTGAACTGTAATTCATCTTTCCAGATCTCATTTCATCTTTCTCAATTATAATTCTGGTTTTTTCTTGCATTCACATTGCTATGATGGTATATTGCCACAAAGCAGCTGATGATGTAGCCTGTTTCAGTAATGCTGAATAATATTTCATGTCTTCTAGAAGTCAACTGCACCAATGCTACAAAATAGAGAGCTGTATCCACATTTGTTTACATATTGTGTTACTATTACCTCCCTATCTAGTCCCTTATTTTTGTAAGAGTATGATAATTGAAGTGTTTTGAAAAAAATAAAATAAAACCAGAGGTTAAATTTTTCAGTAGCATATAATAAATCTGTTATGTGTAGCCTCTTGCAGAACAGGTGGAGAGGAAACCCACATGTTGAGTGTTACGGTGTAGCTTTAATGAGATTTAAAAAAAAAATTTTTGAGCTAGAAAAATCAATAGTTATTCTATGAAATAATTTTTTTGTTCCAGCAAGAGTGAACCTGCCATGTCAATTTCTAATCATTCTTAGACACCAGGTTAGCTATCTTAGCAAATTTTTGCACAGCGTGACTTTACACACGCTGGTGTTCTGCAGTCCTGTGAAGGTTTCCACACACTCTCTCTTCCATACCAGGAGTAAATTATTTGGTTTCATCAGAAATTTTTTTGATACATAAATTTAATCATGTGTATATCAAATTAATAAATGTGATGAGTCTTGCTTTATGTAAAATTGATGAACTGTTTCACCAATTACTGTCACTCAGGAGAAATTTATGAAGAATCTCCAGGCTACAGTCCATCTTTCCAAAAAGACATTGAGAAATCCACTTCTAAAAAGGGGACAGAGTTCATAAATTAACATAATATTTGAGCAAGGGACTGACATAAGTCCTGTTATGTAATTTCATTACAGTAACAAGTGATCAGTCATTTGCACTTTAGATAATTTTTCTTCTCAATTTCATCTTGATAGCAGATTTTTTTCTGTTGCAGGCCCGGCACTCAGACCAACCTTCTCACTGTGCACATTCACCAGGACATCACAGGGCTCTCTTTTCAGAGGGATTGAAGATCCCTGTTTTGCCTGCTTAGCTCTCTGTTGTTGAAGTACCATTTTGTTTATTATTTCTGCTACACAGAACTCAATACCATGATGTTGGTGAGACAAGATGCACAGAATTGATTTTTGAGGCCACTGTTCTTTGAATGGCAA
This sequence comes from Aramus guarauna, assembly GCA_013400195.1. Taxonomy (NCBI): domain Eukaryota; kingdom Metazoa; phylum Chordata; class Aves; order Gruiformes; family Aramidae; genus Aramus; species Aramus guarauna. Next base: position 29,796 of record VXBL01004552.1, read on the forward strand.
GTTTGTACCTTCCTGAATGTTTCTAAATGTGTGCTTTGGTGCTCTTTGAACATTAGCTGTCTTCAGGGCGTGCCCAGCACAACAGTCCAAAACTGAGAGGCACATTAGATTTAATCTTTCAAAATGCGGGTTTATACCTATGTAACTCCCGGGGGAAGGATTGTTTCTGGTTTTCCATTGGTTTCATGAGATTTGCTGCCTTCAAGTTATTAAAAGATTTTTATTATCAAGTATGTTTGTTTCCTATAGAAAAGGCTTCAGGCTTAGCATTATAAACATCTGAAATATTGATTTGATGATAGCCATGCTTTCAGACAGGAAGAACAAAATCTGTTATATTCTGTAGCTGGCAATTTTCACTAATTTTTTGGAACATGCATGGACTCATATATACAGTCTGCATTAATAACATCCTTCAATAATATGAGCTATACAAAGTATTTTCTACAATTTTATTTGACAAATTCTGTTAAAACACTTTAAAAAGGGTTTGTTCACATTTTATATTGTCTTCTTTTCCAAGACCTGAAGGGGCCTATAGGAAAGCTGGAGAGGGACTGTTTATCATGGAGTGTAGTGATAGGACAAGGGGTAATGGTTTTAAACTGCAAGAGGGTAGATTTAGATTAGATACAGGGAAGAAATGCTTTCCTGTGAGGGTGGTGAGGCACTGGAACAGGTTGCCCAGAGAAGCTGTGGATGCCCCTGGATCCCTGGAAGTGTTAAAGGCCAGGTTGGATGGGGCTTTGGGCAACCTGGTGTAGTGGAGGGTGTCCCTGCCCATGGCAGAGGGTTGGAACTAGATGATCTTCAATGTTCCTTCCAGCCCAAACTGTTCTATGATTCTATGATTGCCAGGTCATGTACAGCTTTTCATCCACCAGTACCCAAATTCCTTCTCAGCAGGGCTTTTCTCAGTTCCTTCTATTGATACCAGGGGTTGCCC
>VXBL01004558.1:278-27965 GCA_013400195.1 Aramus guarauna
TGCCTGTGCAATTGGATGACAAAAAAATCTGGCGAGCGAGTTTCCAAGCCTCAGACTGCCCACTTCAAACGTCCTTCAAACAAAAGCTGAAGAGGAAAAGAAAGCCCCACCTGGTACCGCTGTTTGCTAAAATAATAATAAATAGATTTCGTTTAATAAATAATTACAAGAGATTGTAAAGTGGAGTGCTTTGGGAAGCATTAATCATGGGGCTGGGGGCAGACATCACCTGCTGGCAAACAAGACAACTTTATTGTTAAATCACCTTCCCACTGCCACTTTCCGATAACTCCCTCCCGTCGCCACAAAGCCCGGCCGGGTATGTTTACTCATAGTTAGCATAACAAGCACCATATTACCACAAACGTGATAAAAATCTCCGGGGGCACCGCGGCGGGCTCCCGCTCACACCTGGCCGGGCCGCCCCGGCGCGGAGCTGGCACCCAACGGCCCTTCCAGGAGGGGCCCTTCTGCCGTTTACATTGGCCTACTTCATGTTGCTTTATAACAGGTTTACTGCAATCCCTATCTCCCGGCCCTATTTGTCTTATTTTATTGAAAACATATGGTAACCAGCCCAGCCCCGGCGCATCTCTCGCCTGCCAGGCGTCGGGGACGTTTTTTGCGAGCCGGGGCTCGGCCGCAGCCCGCCTGCCCGCCGGGGGCTGTTTGCTCGGGAGAGGGGAGGGCAGATAAGGCCGAGCCCGCTCCCGACCCCTCTCCCCCAGGGCCGANCCTGCCCCTCCTGCCCCTCGCCCCGGTGCGAGCGCGCTGCTCGGGACACAAGGAGCACAGATGCCAGGCGCAAGGTGCACCAGATGCCCCCCTTTGTGAATTCAAACAATATTTCTCCCTTCCTCCACCCCCTCACACACACACACGCACCCTTCCTACAAGAGGGAGAGGAGAAGGGGCGCAAAAAGGAAAATATTAAAAAAAGAAAATAAATAGGAGAAGAAAGGGAAGCCCCGGCAAGCAGCGCCGGGAGCGCGTCCCCCCNATAATACCTGGGAGCCGCAGCTCCGCGTCCCCCTTTGAGAGGGCAGCGCGGCTGGGCCGGCTCCGCTCCTCTGTTTTGTGACTTTATTGTGGCGCCCAACAGATGCACGCCTGCCCCTCCTGCCCCTCGCCCCGGTGCGAGCGCGCTGCTCGGGACACAAGGAGCACAGATGCCAGGCGCAAGGTGCACCAGATGCCCCCCTTTGTGAATTCAAACAATATTTCTCCCTTCCTCCACCCCCTCACACACACACACGCACCCTTCCTACAAGAGGGAGAGGAGAAGGGGCGCAAAAAGGAAAATATTAAAAAAAGAAAATAAATAGGAGAAGAAAGGGAAGCCCCGGCAAGCAGCGCCGGGAGCGCGTCCCCCCCTGGAGCCGCCCGACGGGGCGCACGGCCGGGCGCAGCGCCGCGGCCCCGGGCAGGGAACCGGCCCCGGGCAGGGAGAGCGCAGCGCCGCGGGGACACCCCGCCGTGTCCCCGGGGAGGCGGCCGGCCAGGGCGAGCAGGGGCCAAGGGTGACCACCGGGGCGAAAGGAGCCTCCCCGGGAAATCTTTAGCCGGTGAGCGGCGAGCAAGAGGGTCCCCTTCTCAGAGAGAGGAAAGGAAAAGAAACGCCACGGGAAGGAAAGGCAGGGGACAGATTCCAGGTACCAAAGGGTCGGTGGGATACTGGGCTGTGGTGCCTACAGGTGGGTGCTGGGAAACCTATTCCCTTAAAGTATTCACCCAGCCATCTGAGTGTCTGCCCAGGTAGGGAAAGGTGGTCCTCGCCTCTCTGGGAGTCCGTGGCCTCCCGTCATTCCCAGTTCTGCCAGGCTCGCTCCCCTCTCCACTTGTGGCAACCGGTCCCTTGCTGCAGCCCGTTTCACCTGCCAGAAAGAGGGTTTCTCTTCTACCCTGATGAGAGCCTGGGCAGACAGGATGGGTTACACATGCAGCAGACGCTCTCATTCTGGTTTTCCAAGCGCTTTAAGCTTTACAAGTTTCTGGCGAGATCGCGCAGAAGCCACCAGCACCACGACATTCCTCTGGTGGTCGAATGAAACGCTATGGGGGATTAACAGGCGTTCAAGCACAGGTCCATCTTTAACTCATCAGCAGCCCCAGTGGCCCAGAGTGAGCCCATGCTTGTGTATCTGCCTGCATGGAAATCTCAAAGAACAACTGCAATTAGAAATGTACTGTCTCCACAGCTACAATTCAACAGGAGGAGGCTTTCCTGGCAGGATATCTCCAGCACTCAGACTTCACCATCTGGCAGTGGTTATCTTCAGCTACCAGTTGGACAAGACAGACTTGAGGCTTCAGTATTCATTTGTTTCAACCCTCCTTTGGCTGTCAAGAAATAGTCACAGACCATGGATATGCTGACCTCAGACTGCTGTCTTCCTAATCGGCACTTCTCTCCTGTAAGGGCAAAAAAATCGAACTTCTGGCATTTTGATGCACCGTGAGGTGCAGACTGGTCGTACTGGCTTGCTGTGGAACTCCTCACTACCCAGCTGCCCATCACACAGACAGACGGTGCTTCCCAACCTCCAAAACCAAAGATGTGCTTTCCTCTCTGATTTAAAGACTCCACTGGTCAAACTTTGAACATACCAGAAAGCACCAGAGCTGACTTTTGAGAAGTGAAAAAGTTGCTAAAAGCCAGGAGTCTGAAAGGAAATTCCTCACCTGGCCTGGAAACAAGGGCAGAGGTGCCCTGAGGGACTCCCACACCACTAACTCCTCTCCAGATCTTCATGGAGGTCCTCAACGGGAGACAGAGGGAGACGTGGGGGCTTTGACCCTTGCTTTGTGAACTGATGTTGCTGCCACATCACTGCCACCTCTGGGTGATGTGCCCAGCACGGTGCTGGGGTCACTGCTCGAGCTGAACCACTGCTAGCAGGAGGGATGCGATCCATAAAGGTGTGGCGTGTGGATATTTTGCTCGCTGGCCCCGTGACCTGCCCCAGGACCAGCTCGCACTCCATCCAGCACCGTTCTCAGCTGTGCCGTACACATCTGTACGTCACCCTCGGTGACGGTTCTGGCACTGACCCTCCCAGGGAGTTGAATGCAGTTGCAGCCCCCACGCCAAGCCAAGCAACACCAGCTGCTGTAGCTCACCTGCCCGCACCCCCCGTGCATGACCCCATCCCCTCCCTGACCATCCCTGTACCAGCCCTGGCTCTTCCCACCTCCCGTCTCTTTCCAGTCTCAAGAAGAAGCATCCCTCCTCACCCACCTTCCTCTGTCCCAGCCTCGCCATCCCCTCGCTCCCCTCCTCGCCTCTTCGTGCCCCTCTCCTGGCACACCTTGCGCTGGTCTCCCCACGGGGCAGCCTCATCCCAGCTTCCCCCAGTTATCCCTGCCCATCTGCGCACACTCCACCCTGGCTCCTGATGCTGGTACCCTTCTCCCAAGCCTTCATCCAGCATTGGGGTCCATCTGCTGAGACCCTGACCTTTGAAATGGAGCCTGCGCCTGCCCTGCACTACTGCAGTGCTGAGAAGACAAGTTTATATCCAGAAGGGATCATTTTCTTCTCCCAGTCAAGGGGGAAACTGGGGAGCCCACAAGTGGCACAGCCCCTCTGCCAGCCCTTGCCAGGACCTCTGGGAAGGTGCGCAGCCAGCCTGACTTCTGTGCCTCAATGAGAAATGATGTGTTTGTAGCAAAAAGGAAAAAAATCTCTGGCTGTTTTCACACAAAACACTGTGCAATCGTAACACATAATTTTAGCTGCAGCCCAGCTCTGCAAGACCAGTGACCACCAGGCTGTGTCAGTCCTTGGCAATACAATTTTAAGGAGTCACAGCTGAATCTCACGCCGACGGGTTGTAACAGCGGGAGAAAGGCAGTGATCTCATGGCGGGTACCAGCAGGGAAACCTCAAAGCGCTCTCCCGCCCGGGTGCATCCAGAGCATTTTAGCCACTTGCGTGTCTACGCCAGCCCCCGGCTGCAGGCAGGGGAGCACCCAGGGGATGCTCCAGCCTGCAGCCCGAAGGGCAACCTGCTCGGATGGGGCTCTCGCCCACAAAACCCCTCGGGGACGGAGACCATCCCCAGCTGCCCCGTGAAGCGCTGCCAAGTCCTTTGAAGCCGTGCGAGGGTCTGAGCTGGGTCCCAATCTTGCCGCAGGTCTGTGGCACAGCGCTGGCACCGGACACGTGGGGGGCACAGAGCTGCCGTCCCCCACGTGAATACACATGTCCCGGGGTCCCAGCAGCTTCCCGGGTTTTATCAGCACCCTTATCAGTTTCCCTCATTACCACATTTCTTCAAACCCACTACAGCTCCTTCAGGTACCCTGCCCCAGCCACCCCTGGCAGCTCCCGGGTCCCGGCACCTTTTGGGGCTCTCCGGTTCCGGCAAAGCCCCTGTGCTCAGGGAGACGTTGCCTGACATCCCCCATCATCCAACGTCCCTTCACCCTAGGGGCTACACTTCCCTCCCCCAGCTCTTCACTGCAATCCCCACTATTTTCCACCATCATTTAAGTTTCTGAAGTAATTTCTTTTTTCTTTTTTGTCCTTTTTTTTTTTTTTTTAAAGCAAACCATCTACCATATGTTCTCCCCTGAAAGGGGTAATTGTTAACAGATCATTAAAACACCGTGGCGAGTGCTCTGAGATTCCTTCCCTCCATCTTATGCATTATCCCGTCTCTGTCACCCTTTCAATGCGGCTTTGAGGGCTCTGCTTTTCTAACTTCCTTCTCGGGGAGAGGAGAGGAAAAAAAAAAAAAAGGAGAGAGAAAGAGCCACTAAAGTGACCCTCTTCACAGCTCTCCTCCTTGCTTTTCAACGTCTTTTTCGACACCCAACAATAATCGGGGTGGGGGGCTGGCATGCCGCCGCTGCTGCCACGGGGCTGGGGGCAGCAGGGCCGCATCCTGCCCCGTTTGTGGGATGCCAGGGTCGGGAAGGCAGGGCAAGGTGGGGCAGGGGTGCTCCAGCTGCCCCGCAGGTATCAACAGCCTCTCCTTCCACTGCTGGGCAACGGGGCTGCTCAAAAAGGTGCATCCCATCTGTCCCAGTCCCTTTGTCCCCACTCCTGGGCCAGGGGCTGTGGCATGGCCCCCTGCCCCACACACGTCCCACTGAGATAGAGAGTATTTCTTACGGAGCTCATTTCCTCAGGTGGATCAGCCACTTTCAGCGTGGCACAAATACGATTTGTACAGAAATAAGCTAACAGCTGGCTGGGAACTGAACTAAGCCCAGAAATGGAGCTGTTTGGGGGGGGCTTGGACATTTCATGTTCCTTTCCTGGAGGATGAACACTATTTTAGGAGACACCAAATGCCAGGAAGCTGAGGACCATCAGGGCATGGACCACTTTTATCCGAGCCACGGTCTCAGCTCGGGTGAGCACAGGCACAGCACCAGCGTCTGTCCCCTTTGCTGGGACAGGAACCTTCCCAAAGCCGCACTCCTGCGTCTCCCAGCCCCGTGCGCAGGGAGAAGGACGCCGGGAGGGCTGTGAGCACCAGCACCAGCAGCAGTCCTGTGCGGTGCCATGTTTAGCAATGCCATTTTACATGGAAAATGAGACAGCAAAGTGACATCAAAGCTGGGATATGTCTGATGCTGTGGCAAGCCGGGGGGGGGCTAAAAATTGTCACTATCATCTCTGTGATTGCCCTGAGATGAGCCGGGGGGGCTCGCAGCTGCATAGCCCCTCACCATGGAGAGAAGGGTGAGGAGAAGACCCAAGAGAGGCAAAGGCACCTCCCGCCAGCAGCGTTACACACCCCCCGTTCCAGCACGATGGCTGCCAAACTCGCCGTGAGCACCAGCAGCAAAGGTCTTGGGTTGAGGGACACCTCGTCGCAGGCTCCTTACTCTTGTAATTGGAAAGGTCGAGGCCTTCGGAGCTCACACTTACATTCCTTACCTGCATCTTCTCCCCTTCTGCCGTGGGCTCGGCCATTCCTCCAGAGGACCGCGTTCCCTGACTCACCGCAAACCCTGCAGCCGAGCTCCGGGCGCCGTTTGCACCACTCCTGCGGCGCTGGCACCTTTCCCAGCACTTGGCATGAAGCTCTTTGAATTCGGGCTTACCCATCCCAGCAAAGGAGCGTGCTGTGTGGGACCAGAGAGCCCCCAACACTCCTGCTGGGAGAGATGGAGAGGCGGCGGTTGTCCCAGTCGGCAAATCCCAGTTCATTTGAAAAAACCCCAGAAACTTCAAAGCGCTGTATGCAAACTTCTCCAAGAGCCAATATTCTCCAGCAGATCAGCTCTTCTCCTTCTCTCCTTTCCAGGACGGCAGCTTTCACCTACCTCTCTACCTCTTCATCGAGGAAAAAACTTTCCAGGGAACAAAGAAAAAGCACATCCTTCAAGGGAACGTGCTGGACACGGGCAGGACACAGGCAGGACACCCACTTTCCCGAGGCGATTTAACAGTTGCCTTTGCCAAGGGCTCTTACCGCTGCTGCGAGGCAAAATTTTAGCCCTTCTAGCTGCAGAGACAGACTTCAGGCCAGGAGCTGAATCCAAACGAAAGCAATATTCCCATCCCAAGTGCAAAAACAGACCGAGTCTGGGTCAGTTTTAAGAAACACCATGGACTGAATATAATTTTGACAAGTTAAACAGCAGCGTTGCTCTCACCACCACAGATGAAGAGGCCGCCCTGTCTCCCCCCGTCCCCAGAAAGGCACAGACGTCAAACGAGGATGCAAACCCAAAGCAACTTCCCGTGCCACCAATGTGCTCAGGGTCGAGCTGATCTCCGTGGCTCAGCGGAGCCCAGAGGATCCTGGGCAGTGGGAGAACCTGCACTCCACAGCTGAACACCCACCGGATTGTTTCTTACAAAAAAATAAAATTCCTGAACCCATGCAAGCACCTTTTAATAATCAGCTTGTACAGAAAAGTCACGAGCACTGGGAAGCCCTGGCGAAGAAAAGGGCTGCAGGAACACAAATCTGCAAAACAACTTTTAGCTAAAGGGGTTTGAGATCTTAAACACCAAGTTTTTTTTCCCCATCGGTAGGAAATTAGCTCATCCTGCTTCCGAGGCTGGTTTGCCAGGTCAGGTTGTAACGAGCAGCCACATCCCAAGTACCAGGCTCTGTCTCACTAACAGATGCTAATTACCGCAGAGGTTGGGGGCTAACGAGGGGTTCCCAGCTTTGCAGGGGTTGAAGCCCGTGGAAGCTGTGCCCACGCGAGGGGGCTCCTCGAAGCAGGGCCGGGGACGGAGCCACCGGAGAAACGCCGGCGCCATGCGGCCACGTCCAACGGAGATTTAATTCAGGGTGAGCAGAGATTGAATTAGTGCCTTGCGATATGGCATAGCCACACCACCAGAGGGAGAGCTGCTCGGCATTTCTCCTCAGGAACTGCGCTAATTAAAGATTTGCATCCCGTAACGCCATCATACAGCATAAACCATGCACGATGCTCCAGCGAGCATCGCCCAAGTGCCGTGCCAAGACCGTGCCCGGCCGGCCGGTAATGGTTCGAAAAGCAGAGGTAAATCTCTATTTCTAACCGAACGGTGCGTGATTCTCAGTGCACGACCCCCGCACGTTGCTGAAGCGGGGCAGTGACCCTGCTCCCTGAACCCACAGGGGAGGGAGAGCGATTAAATGAGGTCTGACTGCGCTCCGCACAGCCATCCCAGGACAGGCAGGAAAGCTCCGGGGTGCAGGCAGGAGAGAGGCAACGCACGGGTCAGGCAGCAAGGACCAGGGGTGTGTGTGTGATTTTTGCAGGCAGGGAGCACAAACAGCTGCCCAACATCTGGGGGGGGGCAGGGCTTTCAGGGGAACGAGGAAAGCAGGAGTGCGCGGAGGATGAACCATAGGATGCTCACAGTTATCAGAGCACTTTAAAAATTACACACGCAAATTTCTGTAACGGTTCTGGGATGTTGCAGAGTTGCCTCGGTCTTTTACACAGCAGGCAAGGAGCATTTTTAAGAATGCACCTGTGAGGACCAGTGCAGCTGTGGCTGCTCCTGCCAGGAAGACAGGGATTGAATTAGATCAGTGTTCTTCACCACTTTAAAATCAACTTTCACGTCAGCTGTCTGGAAAAGCCCAGATGACTTTCGCTAGCGCGGCTGCAGTGGTTTTCACTTGCAGCCAAATGCAAAAATCGGACCAGGACAACATTTTGAGTGTAGCCCTCTGCATGCTTCCGCTTCAGTTGTTCGTAGACCCTGGGATGTGCATGTTTAGAAAGAAAATGCTGGCAGTGGGCTCAGCGACGTGTGTGGGGCACCAGCTGGAGCTGAGCCGCAGGTTCCCTGATGCTGCACCGCATCCCCTCCAGACCTCGCTCGCGCGGATGAACCGGGCAGGACGGAGCACCCTCCCGCAGGGTCAGCGGCTCAGGATAAAACCAACTACTTGTAAGCACACAGAGCACCTTGTGCACACTACAAACCCCTTCAAAAATCGGCCTACTAACAGGACATAGCATGGCACACAGAAGAATCAAGCTTCGTGTGTAAGAGGGACCTGCTGCACCCCTCTCCTCCAGCCGCCTCCCCATCAGCATCGTCCTTCCCTCCGGTCACCACGGGCCTGCGTAGCCAAGAGTTAATTTCCCCAGATCTGAGGGAATGGGAAGGGCCAACAGTATTTTAATCAATCATTTATTAAACAAAGTCACACACGTTTAGTCTGTGACTGTCAGGTGAAGCTCCCTCCTTCAAACGCTGCGTGTGACAGGGAGCACCGAGGATGGGTGAAGACTCAGTACAGCCCACACATCTCCTTGCTAAAGGAGAATTGCTCCCTGGTATCCCCAAATGCTCTCCCTGTTCCATATAAACCACCCAAATTTTAACCATCATCCATCAATCAGCTTCTGTTATCTCCCGCTTTCCCGGATATCTCCTACTTCAAACCACCACAACATTTACGAGACGCTATTAGCAAAGAAAGAAAAATTACCTTTGTCATTCCCTCCTTCGGAGTTCCTTACAGCCTTCCTGCCATCTCAAATTCGAGCGTTGGTCCCCTCTTGTTAAAGGCCAAGGCACGGCTCTGCCTCTGGTGATGCCTCAGCTCCCACCTCCCCAGCCCACTCGCCACAATAAACCAGTTTCGGCTTCGACCTTTCCCGTCCTTCACCAGCACTCAGCTCGGTCCTCCAAAGCTGTCCCCTCCTTTTTCCCCTTCCTCTCTTTGTACACAAACCCACCTTACTCCTGAACTTACCAAAATACATTATTTAGGACAGAGAGCAGGAAAATTTAGGTGACGACGATACGGAGCGATTAAATATGTAACCACGTGCGGGACCCAACGCTCGGGTGTGCTGGGTAGGAAATAACCTCGCCCTGCGGATGATGGGCTGGATAATGCTGCGGGATCTCTCTCCGGACACCATCGGGAACACGAAGAACTGGCTCAGTCCTTTCTCGGCTCCTGGAAACGCATAAAGCTTCCTCAGAAATCCTTGGTGAAGGCGGAGAGCTAAGCAGCAAACACTGAGTTTTGAAGAAAGAAAACATGTCCAGGACGAGGAAATAAAAATTTTAAAAAAAATCAGAAGAAAAGCAGCAAGGACAGAATCATATCCGACATTCCTCTGCGTGCCTTGGTGGAGCGGCAGAGAAGAAGAGATTTACCAAGACAGGATACAAACCAAACCTGCTCTGTTCTCACCCTGAATTTGTTTAGTTGAAGCACCACGATAATTAGGTTTTGCGTTTTGCCTGCAAGCCTTGGCTGGGGCCGGAAAGCCTGCACGGAAATGCTCAGGACAAAGCGACAAGAATAAAAGCCCCGGCGAGAGCTGCCGGTGACTTCCCAAGTATTACCTCGGATTCCCTAAGAGGAGCGAGCGAGGCACAGACCTTCAGTGGCTCTGTCAAAGCCCCGGGCAAGGCGGCATCCAAGCCATAATCACAGCTCAAGGTATTTCTATCTTTTGAGTCCGAGTTCGAGGGAAAGGCTTAAGTTAAGTAAGAAAATAAAAAAGCATTTTAAACAAAAGCTTTGTACTTTAAAAAAAAAAATATTATTGTTTTTATTGTGACAAGAAAAATAAAATTTAGAAACATCTCAACATACAGAACTTAAAAAATCATAAATCACCTAGTTAATTTACTAAAGAGGAAAAATACAGTACGTGTAAGACTCAAACGTCCTGTAAGTTGATACAAAAGCCAGACAGTAACAAATTGCATTAAAAATATATCAAGCATTACCTGACTGATCCGACATTGGCATTTGCCCCATTATCAAAAGGCACGAAAGACTGAGCAATGAAAGTGTTCAGCATCACATCCATTATTGTCAGTAATTTCATCAAGATTAGCATAAAAATTTTATTAAACACATTTAATATTCACCATACAGATCAGTAAGAAATCTTTTTTGGAAGGAGTAAGAAAATAAAGTTGGAAAGGACAAACATTGAAATACGACATCCCAAGGGGCAAAGGCTCTCCCTAGAAATCTACCTTCAAATCTTTCCAGAATAGTTTTCCCGGCTTCACATCACTCAGCAATCATTAAAAAAATAAAAAAAAAAATTTTATGATCCACAAGCCCACCTACCAGCAGCGTTGCGATACCGCAGCAGCATCATCGGCAGCGCGGAAATCTTCTGGTGCGTCTTTGGTCGCAGACGCACCGAGAACGACGAGGCTACGGAGGTATCGGCTCGCTGCCGACCCGCCGCCGGTCTGTCGGCTGATTCATTACACCCGCGGTCTGTAACAGGCCGGCACAAACCAGAAAAGGTGGATTTGCCTTTTTTTTAAACCGTATTTGAGGTTTCCGAAGTCACCCCGGGTAACACATGCAGCAGCCGGCTCCAGCAAACTCGGGGGCAGATCTCTGCGGCGTTACTTGAAACAGTCTTTCGCTCAGCTTGTGCTCGGTGATGATGTCTTCCACCCGAGTTATGTAAAGGAAGGATAACAACACTCCCAGGAACTGGGAAAGGAAGGGGCATCTCTAATCAGAGATCAAATACTGCTTGTCTAACGCTGCTCCCAGCACAGCTTTTACAGATCAGGTATACGTACGTCAGATATAGGGGCAGGTATGCGGTATATGTACAGACAGAAAGTCGCGTTGTTATTCTTTGCATATAGGGGTATAGAAAGGGATCGTTTCTGTCAAGAGCTAATAGAGCAGAAGAATTACCACCCCTGTGCCTTGGGGTGTCAGAAAGTCCTACTGGATGCAGCTAGGGGGAGGAAAGGACTCAAAAAACCCAAGGAAAACCAAATTAACCCACCAAATCCCACAATATATCACAAGAAGGCTACTAAATTACCAGAATGCCACCTCAGCTTATCAGTTACATCAAATTTAAGTTAAAAAAAAAGCTAATTAAGTATAGTCAAATGGGATTCCGCATACCATAGCCCCAAATCAGATACTCCCTTTAACGGATAACGCACTGGCCCCTTCTTACCTGGGGTAGCAATATGCCGAGCAGCACGCCAGCCATGATGCTGTAGTTGTCCAAAAACCAAATAAGCACTGCGTTCGTGCATCCGCGGACATATATAACATGCTGAACACTCAAGCGCTGCAAAATAACAGAGCGGATGTTCAACCATGCAGTTGGCACTGGCGTATGATACAGTAACACGTGATCATTCAAATTTCCAGGAGGCAAATTTGGTCGGCCTGCCCATCTCTTTAAACCCACTGAATTTAACAGAGATCTCATTGTTAATTCTTCCATCTGTCTTTAAGAAGTTCCACACCTGAATGAGTTACTTTAATTTTTTTATTTTTAATACTTTTTTTCCCCCCCAACCACTTTTCTGGAAGAAACGCATCCAATTCTCATTTTAGACCACTCTGGAAAGTAGAGAAGTCCCTCTTTAGCTTTTCTCCCTGCTTCCACGTTGAAAGTACAGCCGCAGAAAAATACAAATTGCGGACCAAGTGCTTTGCAATAGGCTCTAAACGGGGCAGGAACAAGAGGATTTCAGATTCAGTCCTGCAAGCTGCGCTGCACTGTGACCCCAACCCATAATATAGAAAGCACTTGAGGCTGCCAAGGGTCCTAAGCAGATGAATGGGGTAAAGTTAAGCATATGCTTAAGTGCTTTGGGCGTCAGCGCCAGGCTGGAGCTTTTAGGTGATTAAGCCATAAATCAATGAATCTAAATGAAGACAGGTCATACGGAAAGATAACCGGTAATCCCCAAAACCAACAACTGAAGCTGGCATTGTGCGCCAAGTGCCTCAAACCGTGCTGCGGAGAGGGGCTTTTTTTTTTTTTTAGACCAGTTGCCCGCACCAGCACTACAAAGCTAGGAGTGGAGGACTCGCCAGCAGATCCAATTACTGGTTTCCCCGCTTAATCACTCTGCAATTAGTGCCTTGAGCCGGCAGTCTCTACTCTGGAGTCACTGAGGCTATTCCCAAGAGGGAAAACCAAAGGAGGAGGCCACATCCTGCTCTTGGAGGGAGGAGAAGGCTGCAACCTGGGAAGTCCCACTCCTCTTCCAGGAATAACTATTACAGGCTTAAAAATAAAACACTCGCTCCTGGGATATAAAATACTTAGAAACGGCTTAGTTGGCTTTACCGAAATCCATTTTACTCAGTGAGAAACTTTGGCTTTCACTATTAAAAGCTTTCCCCAACTCAAGCCACTGCTTAAAAGCATTGAAGTAGCTTTCTTTGTGTTAATTGTGCGATTAGCTAAGGGGGATGAACTTCACACATGTCAAATGAGGAATCATGGAAGATACCACAATCAAACAAGATTTATATATATATATATATATATATATGAAAGTTATTCCTGATAAAATAATTTTAATTGCTGATTTAACTGTCTGGTAGATTCAAGTTTGCGGAAGACTGACAAAAAAACTGCAGAGAAGGAGAGGTGGACACTGGTTACGCTACCTCTTTGTCAATGGTTTTGTATCCACACATCGTGTTGATTATGTCTGTCTGGAAGGAAAACAACAAATATAAACTACAGCAGAAAACAAAAATCACACACACAAAAAAATATATATTTTTAGTCTTGTGTTCACCCAGCTCACATAAAAGCAACACCAAGGGTCACTCGTCAGTCCAACACCGATTTCTTCCAGGGGTCAGATGTAGACACGTGATTTTAGAGAAATCAGTGTTGCCAGCGTGTCACGACCCAAGGCATTCGAACCGTATCTATCCAGAAAAACCAGTGTGGCATCAGAAACCAAAGCTAGCTACAGCAGAGCTGTAAGCCACAGCTGTTTCTGCAGAATGAACAGCTGGGTTTAATTTTTAGGCTTTAATAACTTAACACATCTTATGAAGAAAACCAGGAACTAACACAGCCATCGTACCATCACGATGACAAATTTAAACTCAGAAATATCTAAAGCCCAAATAACATCCAATACTATGAACGCTTACATGAGCATTTTACAAGACCAAATTCATTCCAATCTATTTTTAAATGCCATTATATACATGAGTATAAAACTCATACCTTTTAAAAAAGACTGAGTGCTTGCATTCATCACAGGTTACTAACACATTTTCTGTAGCCATTTAATATTTTGCTTGAGTCCTGAAGCTCCACCTGGCCTGGCAAAGCTAACATGAAAATATTGCCCACTTATAAATCAGACAACGTGAAGCTCACTGGCACCAAATCAAGCCATCGGTGAAATATTTGCCAACAAGGAACACGGTCACATCATTTAATTTTAAGCGCAGCATTTGCTAACGGGATATTGTGGCACAAGGCAACGTACGCAACGGAGATAAATGCATTAGAAACAGAGGTTTATAGGCATTCGGGGGCTAATTTTTACCTGTTACACTAGTGTAAGCCTTCAATAAATACTTTGACTTGAAACCAGTCCCTTCAGAGCCCCCCAGCACGAGCCTGGCTCGTCTTAGCACAAGGCTTTTTCAGAGGACCAGAGTCCAACCTCTGACATTAGTGGGAGTTTTCCATGACTACAAAGTGAGTGAGTAATCACAAACCATATCTGCAGTTTTCCAGGACAGAAACCAGCCTGTATTTGGAAGCATTTGTCAAACATACAAGATTTATGCATCTTCTGGTGGGATTTTTTTTTTTTCCCCCTCCTCCCCAAGGCAGCTGGCCATACAGCCACGGTGGTTAGCGTCATCCCGCCGAGTCCGCGGCCGCGCTGCTTGGCCTTCACAAGGCACGTCGACGGCATCCCGCTGCGGCAAAGCCACAAGCCCAAACGTACCGCGGCATCTTGCTGAACAGCCTACCCTTAAATAACAAGTTTGCTTGATATTTTGGGGCTGCTCCCCGCCTTTCGATTAACTTCCCTGAGCTTAACACTTGGTAGTCTCATCCCTCCCTCCCCGGTTGCCAATGCAGCAATTCAGAGANCTTGCAGACTACCTTTAGCCTGCGAGCAGTCTCATCCCTCCCTCCCCAGTTGCCAATGCAGCAATTCAGAGAATATATTCCCTGATTTTATTTTAGTGCCTGCCAGGTTGCATTCGAAATCCACAGGTCTGATTATTTGTGCCAGGGCTGAAAAGGCACCCGGCGTTCTTAATCACCGATTATTGCCGCACTTTGCCTTCGGTACGGCTGTATTTCCGCACACATCGAGTAACCTTTTAAAATAAGACTTCGACAGAGAAACGAGAGCTACAGAGAAACAAGCGGCATTTTGAATGACCCCTGAAAAGCCAGATTGCTCTTTACCAGCCAGCTCTGTCTTCATTTACCATCAACTGAGGACAAAATCCTGAGCTCTTCTGCTCAGCGCAGCTGGGGATCAGCAGGTATTATTTTCATATACACGACTTTCTTATTCTCAAACACCTAAGACTTAAAGCATAACTGTTTAGCTTTGGTTTCTGAGAATAAATCAAAGCTCAGCGCAGATTTAAACAGACTCTTCTCATACACAAAAAATGTGTAAGCATACGTAATAAACACCTTCATACTCTACACATTTCTCAGCAACACCTAGCAGGGTTACTGACAATTATTGCATTTATTTTCCCTTTTTTTAATTAAACTGCCAGGCTCAAGGCAGACGTTGGAAGGGCAGCACAGAACAGGCGGCGGTAGGTTATCCGTCACGAGCTCTACTGCATCTGCTCTTACACGTACTCGATTTCTCTGTCTTGTGGTCAGACCAAAGGCCAAAAATCAAGCGAGGCAGGGATTGCCCACGCTGGTTTTAAGTTAGGGAATAGCTCTTTATCAAATTCAGCATTACATCCATCCCTCAAATGAAGAGCGATGAATTAAAACGGCTAGAATTTATATAAAACGCTTTTACATGGAACTTTACGCCTGCTCCTAGTGCTGCCAGAACCAGTTAACACCAGTTTATCATAGACAGAGAAACTGGTCCAGACTCCAGCTGACAGGGCGTCCTCCCAGGGCGGATTTTACAGGGCGGCAAGACGGGGTTTTCAAGGATGGGTTAGGGCAGAGCAGCTGCTCCAGTCTAGACCCGCGCCCAGAAGGATGCGCTGGACCTGACGTCATTTGCCCCCATTTCTGGATTGTTCTGGATGATGGGGTCCGTGCCGTTTCGGTTTTCATTCCCACAGCAGCTGGTGCACGTCACTGCAACCCCCACCCAGGGGAAGCGATCGGGGCCCAGGCTTCCCGGCAAAGCTGGAGCAGCAAACTTGGGGAAAACAGCAGCAAAACGTTAGGCAGCCCTGGTCCGGGCAAGCCGTGAGGGTAGAGAAGATCCCAAGATCCCTCCTGCGTTTCTAGGACTGTGTAGCGGGACAGTAACGCGGACCAGAGCCAACACTTCTAATCCATTATTTTCTCCTTTTCAAGCTGGATGCATAGCTCCCATTTTCGGGAGGGACCCGTTTTCCTTCGCTTCCTCCCCCAGACTTTCTAAAGTAAGGTACCTTTTTAAGCGAACGCCGGTGAGCCGGCAGAGCGCAGCGATGCTGAGATGCCGGGACGTACCTTATTTGTGATGCAGCACGTGTAGGGCACCCCACAGGCCAGCGGTCCCGGCGCCGCACAGCTGTGGTACACGTTTTGTGACCAGTCCCTGTAATCTTCCCCACCGCAGCACTTAAACTGGGGAAAAAGATGCAAAAGGCAATGGAAAAAAAAAAAAAAAAAATCCTATCTTAACAGGAATTCTTCTAATAAGTAGAAAACAAAGTAAGAATAAAACAAGTTTAAGAGCGCTGAGCTCCCCAGCAATTCTGTCACTTTATCAGCAAGGCACATACGAATGTATATGATAGATACAACTGAAAAGAATTAAAGATATAGGTGGCATTCCTCTGTCACCCACTGAGCTCCCACCCCGGGTGCCAGAGCAAAGTACTCACTGCTAAGTTCCACCTCCCATCTTTTCCAAGTCGAAAATTTATCTTTTCAGGTCTGGACATCATTAAGCAATGTTTTTACATTCACTCCCTCTCCAGCTGTCATATACTACTTTGATTTTTTTTTTTTAAGGATTGTGACTACATTTCTAAATGAGTCTAAAAGACAAAAGTGTTGCTATAAGGCATAAAAAAAATAATCCCACTAAAACATTTTGGGTATAATTTAGTAGAACTGAAATCTGGCAAACAAATACTGTAAGTTTACACTGACTTAATACAAATATTTTTATATTTTAAACGCGGGGAAAAGCAGCAGTTCATTTAATCACTAAAACGTATATTCGCTGTACATGCACATAATTATGGGCAGTGCATGGAAACTTTAAAGCATTATGAAGTCTAATGACTGAATTTCCTCAGGATGGTTGGCTTTTGACAGACTTTCCATGCTAACTCTGTTTTTCAAAGCAGGCTGCCATCTCCATAACGATGTCATAAAATATACATATCACTTCCTAAGTTAACTTTTTTTTTTTTTTTAAATCATTATTTGGCATGGTCACTGACATCACGTGAGCCTTGACATCACATTTCTGAACATTTTCTGCTTCTTCTACAGTCTCTGAACTGTAGTGCAGAACTCTTCAATAATCCAATAAACTTTTCAACACACCAGCCTTAACAAAAAACAAACAAAGAAAAGGCTGTAAGTCAACCACGCACGCCATTAAGTAATGCTCAGCTGGGCTCAACACAATTTCTGAATTTTAATTACAGGTACATATGCTTCCTTTGAACCACCACCCCGTTAAAGAGCTTGCTACGGGCCTGCGCGTGAAAACACAACGGCCCCGGTTCAAACAGCCTAATTGCCACCTAATTTCTCTTTATCCGGTACCTCCTGTTAACGAGATGCTTTTGAATGTCTTGGACCAACCAGCAACAGCTTGGGTGGAATTTAAGCTGAATTTGTCTGAATGCAGCTGCGGGGCCCCTGTAAACCCACATGTCTGCAGGATCTGGCCTTCAGCATCCGAATCACATCGACCAAGGCAAAAGGCGCATTTTTGCCCCTGGCTTCTTGCGGTGATTCAGAGGGCTGCAAATGCCAGCTGGGATGCTGGAGGAGTCCTGACTGCAGCGATGCCATAACAGATGACGCATGAGATCTCATCCCCCTTGTCAATAAGAATTTGATTATCACATCACTGGAAAAAAAAAAACAAACCCTCAAAGCTGTTGCCCAGGATTTACCACATCTCTGCAATGAATTAGTCCCAGGGAAAAAAAAAAACAAAACCAAAAACCAACCAAAAAAACCCCCCAAACCAAAACAAACCTGCTTTTGAACAGAATCCATGATGTTCTTGAAGTCTAAATCATCATAATAATTCTCAATTCCTCTTCTAATATTATGGTTCAAAAAATTGATTGTCTAGAAGGCAGAAGTAAAACAAGATTCATGGGTTACACACACCAGAACAAAATTAAAAGAACAGGTTAAAGCGACAAGTGTAATTGATGAGCAGAAGAGAAAAGGCTCTGCTTTTTTTTCTTTTCCTTAAGAAAAAAACCAACTACCAGTTAAAAATCCATCATAGCACAGTCCTGCAGGGGCTGACCCTCCGCTCTTTTTCAAGGAAGCAGCTTCACGCGCTAACACCGCGACACCCCTCCGGCGAGGTGCTGCTTCTCTGAGACTCTCCAAGCATCTCCCAGAGATGGTCCCACTGCCCCTCAGGAATGTAAGAAATTAAATCAACAAAACGCTTTTAAAGTTCAGAAGATGGGGTGGAGGGGGAGAGTATTTCGTTTTCAACATCCAGCACCATCATAGCATAGCAAGAAATTGAGACTAAACATAACCAGAATTTAACAGCTTCCCTTTCAACCCAGCTGCTAAAACGACCAAAGCTACATCCATGCAGGTCATAAAGAAACCTGAAATACGGGGACTTATTTTCTCAGCGTTACAAACTGCAACACTTAAAACCAAACCGGAACAAAGACAATTATCACATCGGTGATTAAAAATAAGCAGGGATTTTGCAGGACTGTCCTAACTAGCCAAGAACAATCAGCAGCAAATCCCGACTGCTCTCGTGCTACCTGCATCGCCTCGCTCCGAGCCCACAGATCTGAGAAGGAAACAGAAAGAAATGGGACAAACCAACGAGACGTGCAAAACAATCAGCTCTTAAATGGAGGCTCTTACGCTAAGCTTTTATTAAATACTTCCTTCTCCTCCCTGAACTAACCCCAACTTCTTCATTAACCTCGTAAAACAAACACCCAAGCCTGTCCCTGAGCATAGCCGTCCTGCTCAGACAGCCAACAAACATGTCGGCAAACAACGCACAAAACCCCAACAATACGTTTTCTTTGTCTGAAAGTCAACAGCAATTTTTCCTCGCCCCCGCAGCAAATACCATCTTTGGCATCTACTTAAATTTCCACCAGACAAACTCTCTGCATCCCGTGATGCCTACGCTCCTACACCGGGCAGGCTGATCTGCTCTCTTCGGGTGTGCCCGGCATTCCCATCACAATTCGGAATAAATCTTTGTGCGGGGCCAAGGCAATGCCTACAGCAACGGGTAGCGATGGCTTCTAGAAGCGAAGATAACTCATCGTCCGCTCTAACAGGGCAAGCTCACAACTCTGGTCCGGCATAGAATAAGAAGAAAGCACTAGCTAGGGAGAACATAATACTGCTTCAAAATAACAATGAGTTGTTATTTTTTAAAAAAATCTTTTTAAAGCGCCTTTTTTTTTTTTTTTTTTCCCAAATCACATATGTAACATAGTATGTATGACTTCTTTTTGTGGAAATAAAATTGGTAGGATCAGGGTAGGGAGGGAAGAGGTCTTATTATTCAGTACCTCCTTTTAATGCTCAAATTATGCCAGATCGGGGGGAAAAAAAAAATTCAAAGCACTGAATTCTAGTACTTGCCATAGTGAACACATTTATGTTTTAAAACATTTCTAACAGAAAAAAAAATAGTCTGCTGCTTTCTGTTTAGAAAAATTAAGGGGTTTATATATAGTTATAGCACACTGGAAAATGCTGGAGCCTCCTACAGAAATCAGTTATGTTGCTTATGGATGTGCACACGGAAGAGCTGTCCTGTAGGTAAGGTAAAACATTTTGGCCACTAAAAAAAAATAACAAAGTCTCCAAATCCAGTTGGAAACGTCCCAGATCAGCAGTCTGAAACCCAGACGGCAAATGAGAAGAAAGCACTTTGTAATACATTAAGAACTGGAAAGTAATTTTGCCCTTATTGCACATTCTTAGTTATGAGATTTTCTCCAAATTCTTTAATCTGGAATTCATCTCCAGAACAGCTGGCCAGTCCCACCCATCCTCAAACCTGAAAAAACCCTGAAAAGTCTGGACCTGCCTTCAGACCTCCATCAACTGGTGCTCAGGTGACGATTTTAACGCCTTTGATTTGCTCAGCAGCGCCGCTGTAACGTCACGGATTGCGAGTAACCTTCTTGGCCATCAAACCCTAAACGCAAGCGGCTCACCTGGTTTCTGAAGATCAGAGCCACCACTCCACCAGTCAGCTCAATCAGCAAGCAGATTCCAAGAATGTACATGAACTGCGGAAAAACAATTGCAAGTGAGTCCTTAAACAGAACAAACCCCAATTACTCTTTCAGCGAGCGTCCTTAAGTCTGTAACGTTCAATTGCCAACACACTTGGCTTTCTGCGTGAGATGTTGTTTTAAAGAAAGATGTAAAATCATGGTTTTGTTCTCATAAAACTGCTCATGTCACAAGAAAGCCTTTTTTTCCTCACTTGAGTCATGCTGGGTTTTGCCCAACTGGCAAACACGCTGTTTTTCCTGCTTTCAATGGATTCACACCCGATAGATGCATTTATCGCGCCAAGATATTTCTCTCCGCAACAGCATCCCAAACTGCTACAAACCACACCGAACACCACGGTTTTCTGCTTCCTACAAAAACAGTGCTTACCTGTCAGCTTCCCTTTCTTGGGTAAAGCAGTGCTTTAAGAGAATCCAAACCATTTTCTACTCAATTGCCAGAGTTAAATCAAAGCGAAATTCCGGTCTGATACCTTTTAGTGTGCTGTTTCAGAAGAGGGAGCTGAGCCGTACTGCGTTATCGAGCCAGCTGAGCCCCGAGGCTGCATGACAGGCACCAAGAGGACTTACAACGCTCAGTGCTAAGAAAAACTACATCTGCTAGCTCTCTATTCATTTATTTGCGTACCACGCTCACAAATGCACTCACACGCGACCACAACACATGCGTTTGTGACTAGTTAGCAAAGCACATGCCAAATATGAATAACATGAAGGAATTCAGAGCAACATCAAGAGATAATGGCGACGTCCCAGTACATGAAATGTTATTCTAACCCAAAAGGTTATTTAGGTGTAAAAGATGGCCGTGACATGAATTTAGGTCTGCTCTGCTTCTTAATGGTGAACTTCAACAGGAGAGAAGTTTCACAGTCTCTCATCTGAAAAGAATCTCTAAGACTAATGCTCTGCCCTACAAGCTGGTTGAATTTCTGTGCTCTCAATACCTGAGAAGCAGACATCAGGGACTTGCTTCTTTTAAATACCCTACCACAATGGAAAGAGAAAATGTCCTCGGCATCAGAAGAAGACACACCACCATGCTCAGAGTGAAAGAAACCACCACCTAAGGACAGAGTCTCAGTAAAATTCCAGCGTGACTTCAAAATCCACAGTTACCTCTTGCTTTGTCCTACATAACATACCACGTATTTAGCATTTCTTCAGACCGAACTGACGCGAAGGTGAAAATTATGTTTTCACGCTTTATTTCTAATTAGTCATCTGTGCAACGTCCATTTGTAACCACAGTGCTAGACAGGAACTTCCCTAAAATTTACCCTTTCAGAGGCGCTGGAGAGGAAAAAAAAAAAGCTTTGTCCCTTTCCTCTCTCCCTGAGGGCCCTTCTCTCAAAGCCCTGTGGTGCCACAAAACTAACATCGTAACGCACATGTCTCCATCCCCCCGCCATATTCCGCTTCCCAAAGGCAGACGGACCCCAGCCGCCGCCAGCCTGACGGACGTCAGCTCGAGCCAGGGTTTCTTTCTCTAGCAGCTTCCTCCGGCTTGAAACGAGAAGCATTTGGAGAACCATCAGACACCGCAACTCATCTCTGCACTTAACGTCCCAGCGAGCAGGTCTAGAGCTTTAGGAAACCCCCCCGGTACTGACGGGGAGAAGCTGCAGCCAGACTTTGCCTTCTCCTTCGGGCAAGGGGCAGCACGATTTCCTCTTCTCCAACGCGGTTCCCCTGTGCAGGGCACGTGCCTACGGTATGGCCAGACCAGAGAAAGAGCAGGGACCATGGTGCCAGGGTAGCGTCAAACGGTATGTCAACAGCTGAGTTTGCACAAGATCCACGCCAGCTGATAACGATTCACATTCCTGGTTGTTTTCCGTAAAGCCCTTAACTATGGGAAAGCTGGTTTTCTCAGCGCCGGGCTCTGACCCTCGCCTGTCCTGTCCCTGGCAAGACGAAATACTGCTGCTCCCCTTCCTTGATGGAGGGACAGCCACGGACCACTGCCATAAAGCAGTTTCAGATTTAATTTAAAAAAAAAAAAGGCAACTTTATTAAAGTATTTTTCAATGCAGACATAGTTATGGGTTTGAATTCAGGTGACACTGAAAAGCAAAAGCAATGAGCCTTAAAAATTAAGAATAAAACCCCCAACACTTACTGCTTGAAGAAGGCATAAATTGTCTCTTAAAGAAGCCAGCACACCCACAAACGATACCAGGAACATTATAATGCCCAGAAGTATTAAAATAATTGCTGGGGCTAGAAAGGCACTTTCTAGAGTTTTGTACTTCTGTCTTTCAACTTCTGCATAAATCCCAACGGCGAGGACAAGGGCTCCGATCACCTGAAACCGAAAAAGAGAAGATCACAGATGTTACTCTTTCTCCCAGTAAACACAGAGATGACATTTTGGGAGTACACCAGAACCTGTGACTACTCACTTCAGAATTAATTATAAACAACAAAACACTCAAATGAGAAGTATGGATAAAAAAAACAAAAAAAAAACAAAAAAAAAACACAGCTCAAAGACTAAAGCAGAAAAACAGCCAAGTTAGAAAAAAACTGAGATTTGCTCATTTCAAAAATATATTTAACAATGTTTTCACATTCTGGAAGTTAAACAAATTGAAACATATGTTACTGGTTGAAATGTAATTTATGACTCATCTGAGATCATATATATTACATACACTAGCAAATGCCATGGCATTAATATTCCTCTTTTGCGTGTTTGTCCATCCTTCCCTCTATATATATGTGTGTGTGTGTGTGTATACGCCCTAACACAACACAATTTCTAAACCAGTCTGCAATCAACACTTTACATGTCCCTTCCTATCAGCTCCTATTGTAAACAGGCTCACTAAATACAGCCAGGTGTATCCTATACCTCCTCTCCTCCTGCCATTGGGGGAAATGCACCAGATTTAAAAAAAAAACCAAAAACAAAAACAAAAAAAAACTGAAAACCTGCAAGTTTGAAATTACGTAACTTTCTGAGCACTACCAGATAAAGCTGACAAGTGAAGAAGTGATGCATGACATTTAACAAGGTATTTAAATCACAATAATTACAGCTAAGTCAAAATCATTTGGTATTAAACCTACAGCATGCTGCAAGTAGCTTTGCATTATGCTGAATTTGGAAAAACAAAGCAAACAAACAAACAAAAAAACAAACATAAAATAGACCACAGCATTTAATCATGAAAATCACTGCCAACTCCAACAGCCAGGCACATCCTCAGAGAAGAGCCCAGATTCCAATCAATCATTCTGGCAATGGGATAAACAGCATTCCCCTTTTCCGACCCGACATTTCCGCAGGAACCCCGAGTCTGCTCCCCGCACACCAACGGCGAGGACAGCTCGCTTCTTAATTATACGAGGCTTTTGGACATCACGTGGTGTATCCCAGAGAAAGGTCTAGATGGACACACGACATACTTAGTTACAAGACCCTGAGCCCAACAGTTGAAATTTTATTTTTATTTTTTTTTAATTATGGGATATCTTAAAATAAACACCTTGATTTTCTACAGGTAAGAATAAAAAACACGAAGGACGTTATGTGTGGAATGCCACCAAATTGTCATTTAAAAAAAGGAAAATCTCGGAAAGGTTCACCCATGAAAATAAATATACTGAAGCTATTTAAAAAGCAACTTAAAATTTTACACGACCGAATTCAGAGTAACTCCCCCTCTGACAAATTCAGAAATTGTCCTGATTATGGAAGGCAGAAGAGAAAACACGGTGGAGAAATAACAGGTACCCAAATTTTCCATTTATATCCTTCTACTGTAAAACTGTAATTAGGAGGCGTTTAATTACTAAATGGTCAATTTGTAGTGTTAGCCTTATTCTTTAAAAATTCAATTATTTGGGTAATAAATTATTAAACTTATTTTCAAGCAGCAGCCAACATAAACAAGTCAGTTTGAAATTTTAAAATACAGCTGCAACAATTGAGGGAAGAGTCTCAGAACCATGCAAAACAACTACAGATTATAAAATTGGTGACTGTACACGTATAAGTGATTCAGGAGTTCTATTATTATTATTATTAAAAAAATTAAAAAACCCCAAAACCTAAAAACCTGATACCTTTCTGTCCAGACTGCATTTACCCTGCTCAGAAAGCAGCAGATAATACAATTTATAGACAAACATCAAAGCAAACATTAAGGCACCGTTAACAAGCTCAACGCTTGCCTGGTAGATTTCTTGTTTAGAAA
This sequence comes from Aramus guarauna, assembly GCA_013400195.1. NCBI lineage: Eukaryota > Metazoa > Chordata > Aves > Gruiformes > Aramidae > Aramus > Aramus guarauna. The sequence goes on from VXBL01004558.1 coordinate 24,364, forward strand.
ATAAAATAAAATAAAAAACAAACAAACAAAAAAACACAAACAACAAAAAAAACCACCCACTGGACATAAAACAGGTATTAAAACTTGACGGGGATTATCTGAATTTCAGAAGTGAGTTGTTTCAAGACAAGACCGTTTTACTGAAATGTCTTTTTCTTAGCCATAGTTTTCTCATCAAAACATTCGATTTAAGATATTTTTTGTTTTAAAGATTCAAAGGCACCTGCGAGTAGAAATACAAGACACATTCCCGCTTTAATAGCTCAAGATCTATAGACACATACAGCGATCTTTATACACATACGTGTCTTCAGCCTCTTCCATTCGCGCTTTTGCTCACACGCCCTCCAAGGCTACTTCCAACATTTTAGGTGTACTTCGGTCCTGCTTTTTGTTTTCCGAAACAAAAGGGGTTTTGGGCCTCCTCCAAAAAAAAACTCCCCAAATTCCCACACATTACAGCTTTTACCGTCCCAAGGCGACCGATCGCTTTAATCCTGTAATTCGTCTGGGGTGCGCTATCTCGTGACCCACGGGGGATAAACGGGGAGCTTCTCACCTCTCTTCCAAAAATGCGCCAAGCCACTTGCTCTGGAAGGCTTCAGGATACCGGACATGGAAATGATGTCACTCCCCATGAAGAGGGTTACAAAATACCCCTGTAACAAAACTCCCTCCAGCAATCCTCTGCAAACTGGGGCGTGCAGAAGGCACGTGCCACGGGGAGGTGGGAAGGCTTCACCTCGCACCCAGAAAAATACCCACCTCGGCACACCATTAAAATCCTCATTCCTTACAAGCAGGATTTATGCTTTTGTTACCTTCTATTTTTTTAAGCATTTAATAAAAATCTTTTAAACCTTTAATACGGGCAAACCAATAGCTGCAATTATTTACCCCAAGCAGATGTGCCAACCAAGCAATCATCCCACCCGTGTCTCTTATCCGGGACTGCGCTCTCCCTTCCTGTCACCAGAGGTGGAAACGGCCACGTTTCCGTAGGTATCCCACAAATATACGTACTGTTTACATCCTGCATCCTTCACAACAGCTCCCAACTTGGAAATTCACACCGTGTCCGCGGGAAAAATTAACTGGCCCTATCTGGCATTAAATGAGTATCCACCAGCAAATATCAGGGACTTTTTCTGGGGTTTTTTCACGCACAGAAGTTGCTTTCCCCAAGAGAAAGGAAAAGCGTTGATTTCCAGAGTAGTGGTTTTAACCCCGTATTTACGATACTTATTCTCAAATAAAGCGCCCGCTCAACAACAGCACCTTCCGTTTAAAATGCTGGATGTTGTTTCAGCCGGGCGAGAAAAACTACATCACAGCCTCATTCACCAGCCAAACTGTTGCCTGAAAAAGTCACAGCCAGGACCGGTTTTTAAAAAAGCCCCAGGTGCCACGGGAAAGCACAGCAGCGACGGGGCCCGTAGCAAACGTCCCCTCCAGCACTCCTAGCGATGCTTTCATTTCCTTTCTGCTTTTGGGTAAGGCTGGTACTCAGTTCCCGGGGACTCGAAGCAATTCTGGGGACTCAAATCCAGGTGTTTATCACTTGCAAATGTACCGGAGCGAACAGCAACAGCAGGGAGGAAAACAAACGGCCTCAGCATCCCGTATGGCAAAGCCCCAAAAAGCAGCAAAAGAACACAAATCACCCAAAATTTAAGCAATCCAAAACTTTAATCCTGTTTACACCTATTAAAAAAAAAAAAAAGGCAGGAAGACTACCACAGCTGAAAAAAGAACCAGACCGTTGATGTTTACAGCTAATGAGATCTACTTCACTAAGCTAGAATAAAAGAAAATTTCCAGAGAGAAACCCACGCGCCGTACCTCGCACAATACAGCGTGTGTTCGGCCCGAACGCCGGGAGCTCGCTGCCCAGCGCCAACCTCCCCCCCCCAAGACGAAAAGCCATCAGCCCCCATCCTTCCCCTTCCTGCAGCCCCCATCATGCCTGCCGCCCTGAGCAAACCATCTCCTTGGCAGAGCGGCGAGATCGAAGCACTCCGTTATAAACAAGGGTAGAGCCTTGAAAATCCAAAGCAAGGGACTACAACGAGTAAATAAAATCCTGAGGCTGCTTGAGAGGCTTTGTGCTCCAGGGACGCTTGGAGAAATATTTCAGAAGGGCCCTTTTTCTGCTAAGAGATTAATATTTACGTCCCACCAGCAAGGGCCCTGGCTGCCAATGGAAAACGTGGAGTAGACAGCGTGCACGGAAGGACGTGCTGGGGAAAAAAAAAAGGGGGGGGGGGGGTTTGAAAAACAATGCAACAAATTTTCCTTTTTTAGAAAATTGCACCTGCGGAATAGCTGCTGTGGAATAACACAGGAAACTCCAGGACTCTAAACCCAAGGGGTTTCCTTGGCTGGCTTGTCTGCTAAGAAAAACAACAAATAGCTAGTATCCCAAAAAGCCTGAATTACACCAGAACACTTTTCGGTTATCCTTAAATCACAACTTTAATCAGACACCTACTATCAGACCTAGTGGATCTAAACATCTTCTCCCACAAAACACACCAAAAGCTTTACGCTCCCTCCTTGTAAACACTGCGTCTACTAAGACAGAAACACAGACCAGCAAAACCAGAGCTTAAGTGGCGTTCAAACTGAAAGGGCCAGAAAGAAACCCCGCCTAAGCATCTCAAACATCAGCCAGCACAGCCAGACACCATCACCCCAGTATCTCAGAGCCTGAAAAAAGCACTTTATAAAATCAGGGTCCTTACAAGGAGCCCCGACGGCTCCTTCCAGCCCGGGGCGGGGGGTGGCCCGGTGTCAGGGCAAATTTGCCACGCTTGAGAGGTCAGTGGTCATAGTCTGCACCCAAAGGCTGGGACTTTATCACTTTCAGGAGACAGCACGTGGGTTTTATGTGACACCTGCTGAGGACAGCAAGCGTGGCACGCCTTTAGAGCTTCACCCTATCACCCAGCCACGGCTCAGGAAAGGAATTATCCTACGGACGACCGACTTTGTAGGGCAAAGGCGTTATTTGCCCAGCTTCCCTGGAGGAAAAAGCAGTATCTTAATGCACGCAGAAATGATTTTTAGCTGCCAAACTTTCCACCCCGACAAGTCCCCATCCGCCAAAACCAGTTTGTCGGTCCCTAGGGAAGGCCGGGGAGCTACACCCACAGGTACAGGTGTGCCGGCCGCCGGCTTAGCAGCGGAAGCATTAATTATTGCAAAACCCCGATGCCTTGCAGAGGAAGGACCCCGGTTCCCGGGGAGAGGCGGCGCTCCCCGTGGGAATCGAGCACGGGACCCCACTGGCCGCTGCTCAGACCCCACGCACGCTGCCCAGACCGCGCTCTTGCACAGCATCAAGCCGGGGCTGCGCTGCCGCTCTCCACCCCCCCACCCCCCGTTTCACACACACGCACACACACACACGCACACACACACACAGAGCAACCCACGCGTGGGCAGCCGCCGCCCTCACCCAGAAGGTGGTGGAGTAGGTGATGAGGGTGAGCTTGAGGCAGACGTAGGAGAGCCGCCCGCAGTACCGCACTTGCTCCGCGTCCCCCGCCGCCATCCTCCCGCCCCGCACCACCTGCTGCTGCCGCCCTCCCTCCTTCCTT
>VXBL01004564.1:2143-33578 GCA_013400195.1 Aramus guarauna
TCGGGCCACCCCGCAGGGCGGCAGCGAGGAGCAGGCAGAGGGGCAGCGCCGTCCCTGCCATGCCGCTGCCGGACGCCTTCTGCCTGCACGGCAGGGCCAGCCCTGGCCCCCGCGGTGCCCCTCGGGGCCGCCTCCATGATGAGATCCGCAGCCGCGCTGGCGTGGCCCGGCAGCCACCAGCACCAGGGCTCCCAGCGCCGCGGCCCACAGCCAGGCGCTCTGTGGGGGTGGCTGGCCCTGGCCCAGGGGATGAGAAGGTGCCATTTCTTGGAAGCATCAATGGCAGAAGATGTATCTGGGTTGTACTTTGAAAGGACCTTGGAATGAGCAGTGGTGGAGCTGGCTGCTGCAAGAGATGCTTGGATTGCGGGGTCTGCTGTGTGGGGAAGGCTGCGGCTGCTGGCTCGGAAATCAATACGGAGGGCACCGGGGGGACGTGCTGGACCTGTAGATCTGTTAGTATGTCCCTGTGGCTCAAAGCTGGAGCTGCAGCAGGTACTAAACCAGCAGCAGATCCAGATTTGAAGGTGCTTGAACTCTCCCAGCTGCCCTGTGCGCACCAGTGGCTCGAGCAACTCAGCACCCTCTATGCTGTGGGCAGGATGAAGCAGAGATGTGATCCGTGCAGGGTCCTGGACCCCTGGGGCTGCCGCTGTGCAGGTGGGGAGGGGGGCACACGGAGCAGATAGAGTACCTGCCTCTGAGTAGCTAATGTAAAAAATCCAGTTCAAATCCATAAATACCATGAAATTCAAACGGCAGCCTGACGGAAGCGGTAGCAAAGAAACTGTGGTAAAGGTGACATCTCAGGGTCCTGTAATTATTCAGCTGGTGATTTCCGCATCCAATCTGACTGCTTTGCAAGGCAAAGCATATTTTTCTAGCAGCTCGCTTTCTGCATTTTAACCTGGCCATGAAAAATCAAGATATCTTATTCACACTTACACCTCTTCACCAGCCAGATACATGGTAGGAGCCAGCATAAGTGACAATTCTGTTGCGAATACAGGAAAGCCCCAGCATGGAGTTCATTTTGTAGATGCAGGTCCTGAATCTATTCCTGGTTGCATAGCAGTGTCAATCAGGAATAACAGCCTCAGTCAGTGTCACGCAGCCCTCAGACTATTTTTTTTTTTTCCAGCAGTGAGCAAGGTCAAAACTTAAACTCTTATTTGTCTCTGCAGAGCTAAAAGCAGCAGATTTTTCCTTGTGAAAAGAAGTGATCCAGATCCCTGGGAAGCAGTTCTACGTGCATATCCAAGAGGATAGCCAGAGACCCATTTTCTAGCAGGTAATCACTCAGATTCACTCCTTAAAAATTTTAATCTTAACTGGCATGTGCTGCAATGCATTGCCATAGGGGAGGCTTCTCCTTTTAGTCAGGACAAAATAAAAAAGGGGGAAAGACCTACATTCCCCCTGCCCCCCCAGGCTTGCAGCATGCCCCTGCCTCAGCTGCCCCACAGGTGCTGGAGGGGCTTTGGGCTGTTCAGAGGAAAACCTTTTGGATTGCTCGGCTCCAGAAATACCACATGTACATGGTCTTTAAAGAAAATTCTTCTTATTTTGTTGGGTTTTTTTCCCCCCTATTTTGTTATTTCTGCAGTGACTGATGCCAAACAGGGTCAGCACATGCCCTCCTCCAGCTGAGGTGGTGTGATGCTTTGTAGGCTCCGGGCTTGCCTCGCGCCATCTCTCAACCCACTCCTGGTTTCAGCCTCCTCTGGTGCACGGTGTCCTTCTGCCTTGGTCCCACTCCCCGATGGCTTGGGGCTGCTCCAGCTCTGCTGCCTGTGTCCCAGGAGGGACAGTGAAAAATCTCAGGGATGTCTGGGGGCAGACAAGTTGCCACAGAGTGACAAACCTGTGACACTTCGCGTAAAATCTGCAATCTCATTCTTTTTTTTTATTTTGGAAAAAAAAAAAAATTTGAGTACATTCATGTGAAATCCTGCGCTATCTCCTGGTTAACTGGTTGTTACAATTTCTCTCTCATTCCCAGCACATTGTTTTCTGCCTCTGCTTCTGCCCCGTTTGCTGTCTGCATGATGTGCTGTCCCGTGACACAGAACCGCCTTTGAGTGTGCGTCTGCAGAGATCTCTCCATGTTGGAGACGATTAATTCTTTTTGGGCAGAGCCTTTGCCTGAACACCAGCACGAATGCAAGTTACCCAGTGAGAGCAAATGTGGTGGGGTACCAAGGACTATGGTCCCACATGAGCACAACCTATGGCCCTATGTTGGCTTTGATTTTAAGGCCAGTGATGAAAGAAAACCACGATCCCCTTCCTGCCTTGCTCTGCTGATTGTTTTCAGCAAGAATTGAAGATTAGAAAAATTCAGTTCAGCTGAGGTATGTGGCATCCCACTGCCCACACACAGCACAGCACCCACCTGTGCCAGCAGCCATTGCAGATAACCCTTTGAGTTTCAGGATCTGCCCTTTGGATTTTAAGAGGCTGCAGTGGTAACTGACAGCTTGTGGGAGGGACAATACTCCTGCACTAGAAATACTTGGAAAGATACTTGTGATGCGATCTGGACTGCCAGTGAGACCAGAGGCTTGAACCCAGATTTTGATTCTCAAGCCGGGAGCGGTGGGGTCTGAGACCTACTGGGCATTACACCACGTGTCCTGCAGATCAGCTTTTCCATGAAATGGTTTTGCTCCTGAGGCCCCTGGTTTGTGCCCATCCTGCTGAAGTTCTCTGAGCCTGCCCCAAGCATCCTAAGTCCCAGCCTTCCTCCGCTTAGAGCTTGGATTGATGTCTTTACATCCCTTCTGTCTACACTGTGCCTTTATATATAGTTGGGAATGTTAGAAAGCTTTGTTGTTAATGTGTTAGGGAGCTGATGGTGCCTTCCCAGGAGGAGGTGTGCTGCCTTACAAACTTGGCTTTAAGCTGTCAGGCCACTGTGCCACCTTGTGCTATGTGTTGCACAGATAGTGGGTAACAGTGGGTGGCAGTGCCCCTTGGAGCTGTGTGAGCTGGTGACACCTGGAAACTCTCCCGGTCCTGGGCTGGAAGAAGTATCCACATCCTCTACTGCAGCAGAGCACACTTGCTGTGTCAGGCGTTCAGCAGAAATGCCAATGAACCAAATCTAGATGTTTTGCAGGAAGAAGACAAACTCCTCCTGCTTACACTGGGTGCCTCATGCTTCTGACATTTTTTTGTGTGTGAGGCCTGGGAGGAGGGCTCAGCAGGGACGTGCTCCCAGTGCCGGGGTGGCACTGGCACTGAATTACTGCTGTGGCTGCCCAAAGCACCCTTGCTAAGGAGCAAATGTGTGTCGCACTGAACCCCACGAGTACCTTGCCCTGTGGAGTAGGTCTGTGGTCTCTGCTTGCTGCGTGCAGTTACCAAGTGGTGTAAGATCCTGTGGCTGCAGATGGTGGTGGCACTTTGGGGCTGCTCAGCCCCCGAGGGAGCCCGGGTACAACCAGGAACCGGACAGCTGATGTACGAAACCTAGGGAGAACCAAGTTCATTTAGAGCAGCATCTGCTTGAGGCTGTCAAGGAGCTGTTAAGATTAACGCCGTTGGTGTCATAGGAGATAGGGAAAAGCTCCGCTTTCCTCGAAAAAAAAGGAAAATGCATAATTCTCTGTCCTAACTTGAATATTTTAGCTGCAACTCAGTACTTTTGCCCTGGTGCTCTCCCAGCCGTGCTGCTCCCCACCTCTCCCTAGCTGAAGTCTGGATGCTGCAGCCATTGTGTGGAAGGTGGGAAGAGCTTTACCAAGCTTTGCTTTACAAAATCAAAGGAGTGAATAATTCTGTGTAAATAAACAGAAAATATTTATGATGGTTTTGCATTTGGAAGGTACAGTGGTGATTTGGATTAGCACTTGGCTGCTGCACAGTGCTGTGGCCAGAAATAGCCCTATATTATGGGCAAAAGAAAGAGCGTATAAAACATTACGGTTTTGGAGAGAATCCTTTAAAAATTGTGTTTTCCCCAGAGAAGATGACCTATTAGAAAGAGTTGCTCTGGAGCATCTTGTGTGTTCTTTTTTTCCTTGCCATTGGTGATCTGTTGAAATATTCCTGCAGCATTGGGGAACTGTGGATGGGGCAGGTACAGTTATTGCATGCTAATTGTATTTTGGTATTCTCCTATATTTTCTACCTGCAGCTCTGCAGGTGAGGGGTCCCTCCCTCCCTGCAGCCCCTGGGAGGATGAACACAGCAATTTGAGTGATCCCGGGGCACCGGTCCCGGAGCAGGATGAGGGGAGCTGTGCACAGCTGCTTTGGGCAGCCTTAAAAAATAAAAATGAAATCTGGAATTAAGGGGCTGCTTTTGAAATGAGTGGACATCCCAGGCATACAAGTGATTTAAAGGCGTGTCTACTGCGTTTAGGTTTTTTGGCATCCAGGTGGCTGGTCATGTTTGTTTATTGAGATGGCTGTAAAACCGAGCACAAGCTTGATGGCATGTGGGACAGAAAAACAAAGGCAGGGGTTGCTGCCCTTGTCAGTGGTGGACAATTTGTTTTGACTGTAATCCTGATACTCACTTCTTACTCCCCGGCTGCCAGCATGTCCCTGCTGGCGTGGGAGGAAGGGGAGCTGGCCCAGCCCAGCGTGTTTCCCCTGCTGTGCCATTCCCCCAGGGAAGGTGGTGTTGGAGCAGTTGGGCTCCCTCCGCGCTCCAGGATGCGGGCACTGCAGGTTTGGTCTGTGGTTTGCTGTGCCGGGCTCCAACCTCATGCAGAGGCACCAGTAGCCCTTTCCATGTGGGGCTGAGTTTGCTGGAAGTCCTTGTGATGGGTTTGTCCCGCTGAGGACAGTCACTCCCTACGGAGGTGTCTGATCCCAGCAGAGGTGATGTTGATTCTGGAAACAAGCCTGGCTGGGTGGCAGTGAGGACCCTGCGCTGGGACACAGGGATGCCAAAGCTGCGCATCTCCTTCCTCTAGAGCCAGCCGGAGCTGCTGCTTCGGGAACAGAGAACCTGACGTCCCGTTGCTGAGGGACATGGGTCTTCCATTTCTGTAAGGGGCTTGGCTTGCAGATGCTCTGAAAATATTCCCTTGAGTAATACTATTTAGCACTGTACTTCTAATAAACTGTGTCCTGAGTTTCCACTTTATAGTCTGTTGGGTTACAGGTAAGAAAACAAACTATCTCAAAGTCAGGCTAAGGGCAAATGTATATGGCAGCTTTTACTCACAAGGTGTTACCAGCCCCTGCTCCGCTTTCTGCACAGGGCTGTATCGCTGTGCCTCTGGCAATGCCCCTGCCCCAGGCAGTGGCATTTGCTCCCCCCAGCCATCAGAGAGGGGCTGTGCACTGGCCCATCACCTTCCTCTTCTTCCTCCTTCCTCCAGAGACATCAAGAAGAAAACAAATATAGTTTTCTCTCTCTATAGTAGCTTATTGCTTAAGGGTAATGTTTACCCTTCAGTGCTATCACGGGGGGAAAAGGAGGTAAACAAGACTATCTGAAACAAAGAAATACCAAAGAGGAATATCGGGTTCCTTGGCAAGTCTTTGTAGTTGATAGTTGATATTTTTAACCTCAAATATGATATAGATTGGAATTTTCTGAATACTTGGCTCTACCAAAATGTTACCCTAAACGCTCCCCCCACCTACCTTTGCCAGGGGTTCAGAGCATTGTGACACCTCTCTGTGCAGCTGCAGGTGGGAGTTTCAGGTAGAGTGTACAAACGTCCTTGCAGTGAAAACGGTTTAGTGACAGGAAATGCTTTGGAAACCCTTCGTAGGGAGCTGAGGCCTCAGAGGAATGCAGCAGGAGTGCAGCCCCAGGGGCTCAGAGGGTTTGGTTGAGTTTGGGCAGCGGGGACAGGAGGTTCACCAGCAATGAGGTCCAGGGGTGTGGGAGCTTTTCGCAGAGGGCTGGGCAAGCACAGATGCAATGTGTTTTGCTCAACCTTCTGCAGAGAGGAGAAATTCAATTATTTCAATTAATCAAGTGGACATCACCCTGCTTCTTCAGCACACTAGATGGTAGCGTTATAAACTAATGAATACTACTTTAGCATGAGCAGGTCAAAAAGTTCTTCCTCTGTAGCCATCCAGCGTTTGGGGAGATAACAACATAACAAGGATGCTGAAGTTACCCTCCCTTGCATGAGAGGACATCCTTTCTCCTTCGAGAAACGAGAGGGAAATGAACCTGGAAATTAGTTTGCGATTAGAGCTGTCAGCGAGTGGTGCCAGTGCTGAACCCCAGCGGTGAGTGGTGCCAGTGCTGTCCGGGGAGCCCAGCTGCCCCGACGCCTTTCGACCCTTGCCCAGGTGTGCTGCAGGTAGACACGAGCCAGTCCCACCACCGTCGCATCAGCCTGGTTATCAGCACGAATGCTGGAAGTGATGCTGAATGAAACAGGGGGATGCCACTGCACTCACTTTGGCTCTGCCCAGGCTTTGCTCCGGGACAAACTGCAGCAAAATCGCCTCTTCCTCACGTATTTCCTTTATTAGTGGGAACTTTGGCAGTCACTGATAGGAATTACAAAACCTCTGCTGGTGCAGAGGATTTTTTTTTTAGGCTGGCTGTACATCCTGGAGCAAATCTGTGCTGTCCTGGGTAGTGTAGCGCAGATTTTTAGTCCTGCTTAAATTAATACAGAAAGCTGTTACCATGCATCTTCATCAGGTGCATCATCACACCTGGCAATTTGGGAGCTTTTTATATTTTATTCCTTTTTGTTTGCCCCTGTGGTAAATGAGAGGGGTTTCTTTTGCAGCTGCAAACACCCAAAACAGCTGCTTCTCTGGTGGCCTTGAGGAAGCCCAAGGGATGACGCTGGGGAGCCACGGCTGCTACCTGTAGGGTCTGCAGCACATCCCACATCACAGGAATGTTATTTCTCTATAAACTATCCTTGAACGGCACAACTCATAAACGCTTTCACCAGCATTGTGCAATGCAGTGCTGCTTGGCTGGGCATGGAAAACCAAGGGCTCCAGGAGCAGGCTGGTGTTCAGGCAGAGAGCCCTCCTCGTGCTTGCTGCGTGCTCGGCTCCTCGTGCTCCAGGCACAGCCGTGGCAGCTGCTTCCCTACTGCTGTCTTGGAGGATGAATTGTCCCACCAGCTTTTCTTTTGTGTCATTCAGCTGAGTATTTTCAGGATGCTGAGGATGTTTTGGTTCCTCTCTCTCATACCTCGCAAGCCAGAGGAGAGAAGATAATACATAGCTTTAGCAAAGCTCTTCTTCCAGAAGCTTTTAAATATAACCGGGTTATAATGGCACAAGGATGCTCAGTACAGTGCTCAGTATTACTGCATGCAACTGTAATAAATTCCACTATATTTTCCTTATTTCCACCTGTATTTTCCCCAGGTGACTGCCTTATAAAATGTGCTCAGTAACAAACTGGACTGTTTTAAGTATTTACAGAATCAAATACCCACATTTGAATTTAGTGCTGATATATTTTTGAGATAGCAGAAGAGTATTAGTGCTGTAATAAAATGCTGTTTATGCTACTTCTTAATCAACTGGTAAGGTATTAGTCACAGGGGTGTTGGTTTACAATACTGTAAAACCGGACTGCACAGGGACACTAATTGGAGTTTCAATTCAATAAAATATCTCTAGAAAGAAGTAATGTTGTTTAGTTCAACAGTAGAAACCCAATGACTAATTAAAATTAGACATTCTTGATTACTTTCTAAATGGATTTGATGACTTTGTTAATCTGAAGTGACGAAGCAACTCTGTCAGCATATTAAATATTACACACCGTGCTCTGGACATGATGCAAAAGGGTGGATGGTGGGTGCTGCTTGTGTGTAATTAATCATAGAATGGTTTGGGTTGGAAAGGACCTCGAAGATCATCTAGTTCCACCCCCCTGCCGTGGGCAGGGACACCCTCCACTAGCCCAGGCTGCTCAAAGCCCCATCCAACCTGGTCTTGAACACTGTCAGGGATGGAGCCTCCACACCCTCTCTGGGCAACCTGTCCAGTGCCTCACCACTCTAACAGTGAAGAATTTCTTTCTACCATCTAATCTAAATCTCCCCTCCTTCAGTTTAAACCCATTCCCCCTTGTCCTGTCACTACAGTCCTTGATAAACAGTTGCTTTCCATCTATCCTGTGGGCCCCTTCAGGTACTGGAAGGCCGCAATTAGATCTCCCTGGAGTCTCCTCTTCTCCAGGCTGAACAATCCCAACTCTCTCAGCCTGTCTTCATAGGAAAGGTGCCTTTTCATATAGGATTAGCCTCTGGAAGCTGGAAAAAAGAGCCACTATCTCTTGATCCATCATCCCACAGCTATGGGTTGCCTTCAGGCCCATCTTCAGCCAGTTGCTCTTTCATCATGTGCCATTTAATTACCAGTCCTAGATTTTGGCAACTCAGAGACCTATCTGAGCATGAAAAGTGGGACCAGAATCCATGGCAGGAGAACCCCTCAGCTCCTCGCTGAGCCCTGTGGCATGGTAATAGTCCCTGTTTTGCCTAGGCTTGCTGAAAAACTTGTTTAAGGGCTTCACCCAAAGGCAATCAAGGATTTAGAATAAACTTACTCCCTTTAAAAACAGACTTTGAGTCCTGGAAAAATACAGAGGAGGACAAAGCATCCATGGACAGTGATTTTTGGGCAGATCTGAGGCAGGTACCTGTCTGACCCACCGCTGGGTTGGTAAGCTCATCTCTCCTACAAACCTCCCTAAAAATCCTGCCCGTGTTTCACGGTCCTGTGGATAAACTGCAGTGGGCTAATAGGAGCCTTGAGAAGGGAGAAAGGAAAGAGGAAAAAAGCCTCCTCAGGTGTAATGGCTCTGTGCTAGAAGCAATTAGATGCTGAATTTGTCCCAGCAAACAGAATCTCCATGGGATCAATGCTTCACGCTGCGGTCTGGCAGCTCTCGCCCAGTCTTAGTCCATGGCACGCTTCTGGTTTGCAGCTCTGCCCATGCTGTGCCTGCTGTCCGACACAGACCTTTCCGAAGTTAAATGTATGTCACACGTGAGACCATTTACTACGTGAAATGGGGGTGAATTGGAAGCATCTTCCTCCCTTGGTAGAGAATAGGGTTTGCTACAAAGTCATGAGTTGTTGAACCATGATTTTGCTCAATTATCCAGGTTTGGTTTGAGGCTTCAGTTGATTTTGGGGATAGCAGGAGCTCTGACAATTACTGCCCATTTTTCCCATTTTTTTTCTCTTTGGAGGTTTGTTTTTTTTGTTGGGTTTTTTTTTTTTCTTCTACCTCAAGTCAAATTCCATTTTCCCCTGACTGTCTCTTAATGTTCTCTCTTTGTGTGGCAGGGCAGCCAAAGGGCTGCTGTGCGTGTATAGAGCTAATGCTTGTTTAAAAAAAAAAAAAAAAGTGCCTTTTTACCATCGTTGTAGCAATGTGATTTTTTTTTAATGCAAAAATTGTTGATACCTGGCAAGGAAGGGGAGGAAACTCGTGATTTTTTGATGAAATATTCCATTTTATGATGAGAAATATGTTTTGAATTGCAGAATGCCACGTGCAAGTGTTAAAATATTTGAATGCTTTTTTTTCCCTGAATGCCCTTGGATTGTGCTGCAGATCTGGCCCCTGCTGTGGGGCACGATTCTGTAGCTGAGTTACATGACAGGAAGGTTTCACCTCTCGGTGAGGCTCAGGGTATGGGAAGGGATTGGCAGGTACTTCTGCTGAAACACATTACCAGCTCAGGAGAGAGCGAGCGCAGCGGCTGGCCCAGCCCAGCCGGAGGATGCAGTTTGTCGTGGGGAAGAAAGAGGCAGCCCAGACAGTAAAACGGTGAAAACTGTCGTCTCGCTTAGCAAAGCTGGCCTGGTGTTCACCAGGTTGAAGAGCTGGGAAGAAAAGAAGCCAAAGATGTTTATGTTCTTTAACTTGGTGATAAATACCTAAGGGCACGTGGCATCCCCTGCACGGGTTTCCGATTTGTGGTTTCTCCCTTTGCAGAACTGCTCTTCCCCTCCCTGGCCCCGTCCTTCCCCCTGGTAGCAACAGCCTTCGACTTCAGCTCCTTTTCAGGAGCCGCATTCTGAGTGTATTATTTTATACTCAGCTGCATTGCATTTCACCTACCATTTTGTTATGAACAGTCTGGAAACAGAAGACTACAACTAAGATGCCTGTAAAATGCATTTCTTAATCAGAAGGTGCTTTCCCAGCTGTTTCAGTACTTTTCCTTTGAATAAAATACTCTGGAGCCGACTGTTTCGGGTTTTCACATGTAGCCTCTGATCTCTGCATGAATTATTCCTCTCTCTATCTTCCTTCGGTGCTTTCTGGTCTGCTCCTCCCCAGGCTCACGCAGCTCTGCTGCCGTGCCAGCCCTGCTCCCTGCCCCGCTGTGAGCACGGCCAGCCTCAGCCCCGCTCACCTTCGCGGTATTGCACACGGGCGTGACGAAAAGCATGAATTTGGCCTGCAATCTGTTAAGCATATCATCTCCCCAGGGTTTTCAGTGGGTGAGATGAACCACGTGTGGCATCTGCACGTGAGAGCTGGAGAAGATGTCTTTCAACGTTCTTCAGGCACTTTTTGGATATCAGAATTGCTCCCTGTTCTTTGGCTACTGTCAGTGTAATAGTTCTAATGTCATAACTAAATCCTGACATCTGTTTTTTGCAAAGGGTGTTGAAAAAGTTGCAGGTAATAAGCCCAGAAATTGTTTGATTATCCCCTTTCAGAGATGATACTCAGTCTGCAAAGCACCTCCACGCTGCCTGTGTGGGGGAGTCCCTGGAAACACTGACCAGCAGCTTTTAATCCTGATGGAGAGCGTTTTGATTGTAGCTTTAGAGCAAAGAGAAGTGTCACCTGCATTTCAGATTTCTTCCAGTCATACAAAGGCTTTAATTTTCCCTGCAGGTTTATAAAAATAAAAGTACGTGGGCTTCTGTCTCGCTGGCAATCATTATCCATCCCTGGTCTTTTTTCTACAGCAGGTCTGTGCAGGAAGTATTGTTTTCCCTTCCAGGAGAACCCACTGATGGATGCAAAACCCATTTGCACGTGCACTCTGGTTTCACTTGGATGTGCAAACTCTGTCAGCTCTGTTCACTTCTAATACTGCAAGTAGAAGACGTTCCTAGCACAAATTTAGGGTCTAGCTCTGACCTCTTAGAAAATGTAGCTCTTAGAGTAGCATAAGCCCTTGGATTTGCTGACTTTGATGTGTTCTTAATGTTCAGCAATACTGTTTTATGAGAAACATATATAATCTATCAGTACTTCACCGCTAAGGGAAATGAAAACGCAAGCAGTGAGAAGGATGATTTCTGATGACGGCTTTCCTGGCTTGCTGTAGGCACAGCACGTGTTGTGTTTTCTGTCTCTTCCCAGCACAGTAAGAGGCAACGTGAACCAGTAAGGTGTTTGCTCGTACGCTCAGTTACGTTTCAAAGGGAGATGATGTTGGGCTGTGTCTTCAAACCTTCTAGCTGACCTGTTTTGTAATTCTATCACATCACAAATTTATAAGCAAATAGGATTTTATTCTCGGAAACTCTAGGTAGAGAGGATCTGACAGCATCACGGGAAATATTTTACCAGATCTGTGTAGTCCTGAAATATTAATGCTAGATGAATACAGAGGACAGACTCACTGTTGTACTACGGGCGGTGCTGGGAATCTCAGCTGACATGTAACTCCTGTTACGGGTTTTGCTGGTGAATTTGGGAAATGGTTTCCCTCCTTGAGCGAGCCCTGTAACATTTGCCTCGCAGCAGTCGGGCTCAGCGGGTTGCAGAGCCGTGCACGGCCGAGTGCTGCCGCAAGCGACTGCAGCGGGACAAGTGCTTTGTCCTGTTGGGTCGAGGTGTCTCGGTTCCTGCTGGCGTTTTGCAGGTTCCTCAGGAGATTGCCCGCTTGGCACCCAAGAGGAAGAGCTGGTGGATCTGCTCCTACCTTCCGTCACCTTCCCTGCCAAACGTGTCACTCGCTCCGTGTGCTCTTGGTTACAGAACAGGCAGGGAAAAAGGGAACAGAAGTATTTCTGTCCTAGCTCTAAAGAGGCTTTTTGGGGGGATGACGATGGGAAGTGTTTCTATTTACACTCTGCAGCTCTGGTGCTGTTTTCTTGTCTCCTTCACCCCTCGCCTTGTTCTTCCTTAGCTGTAAGGATGGTGATGCTGGCCTGGTGCTGGGCTGCTGGGCGGTAGGTGTAGGCAGAAATCTGCCTTCCTGCTGC
This sequence comes from Aramus guarauna, assembly GCA_013400195.1. NCBI lineage: Eukaryota > Metazoa > Chordata > Aves > Gruiformes > Aramidae > Aramus > Aramus guarauna. Next base: position 14,296 of record VXBL01004564.1, read on the forward strand.
TCGGCTGTGTTTAGCCTTTGGCTGGGACAGCAAGTGCAGAGGCAGCGCGGGAGCCTCGTGCCCACCGACGGGGCATTGGTTAGTGCAGGAGAAGGTGCACCAAGCCCCAGGCTTTTCTGCCGGTGGCCCTTGGCAGCGGGGCTTGCACGGCTGAGCTGTGGAGGTGTAGTTATAGCCGCTGAATGGAAATTCAATGGAGAAGCGGAGCAAGCGTTATTTGTATCCGGGGGGGTCTGTCCTTTACACAAATATCCAGATGCAACGATGCAAATCTGCTCTTTATACGAGGACCCAGAGGGCAGATGGGGCTGCGGTTTTCCTTTGTGCTTTAAGTTGCTGTATCACGCGCGATGCTGCTGCCACGGCTTTTGTGGTCTCCTTCTCTGTTCATGGCTCGCAGCTCCGCACCAAAGAGGCTCCTAGGTACTTGGGGAGATTAAAAGGATGATTAAAAAATAAGAACAAAACCAGATCCGGCAGTCTTTTAAAAGGGGATTTATTTGTAATCACAGAAAGAGGAAAATGAGGTCCCAACCTGCTGCGCTGCAAAGCAGGAGAGTCACGTTGAGGACTTCATCTGGATCCTGGTTCATTTATGACCTTCACCATCTGTAATTAAATATAAGTTCATCTGGCTAGAATGTATCTGCCTGCTTATACTGCATTGAAATACGATACTACGTTTTTGGCAAATAAAACTGGAGTATCTGTATTTTATCAGTTGTTGTGTTTGTTTAACTTCACAACTGTGCGAGGCGCTGCGGGAGCGTGGTGCAGCGAGAGCATCCCTGAGTGCTGCTCTGGCCGCTCGAGGCACACAGGGACAGGCGCTGGGAAGTCGCTGAACTTCCTAGATAGGGTCAAGGTTTGGGATAAGCCCTGTGCAACAGCAAGAAGGTGAAAGACTTCATTTTTCTTAAAAAAAAAAAAAAAATCCGTTATAACTTTGACCTGCCTTAAATAAAAATATTAGAAAATAATCAACACCTTGCATTAGGAAGATGGAAATATCCTTGTCTCTCTCTACCATAACTTTCAAGCTGTCTCATGTTTGTCCTTCTTGCCGTTGTACAAGAGGAACAGCTTTTTATGCTATTTTTAGCATTTTGGTTGGAAAATGATTTCTAAAGGGAATAATCCTGTAACACATCTACTGTTTTTCTCACGAGTCTTTGAAGCGAATGAAGGCAGAGAAATTTTTCCTATGAACACATCATTGTCCTAAGCGAAGCCTGAGCCCGTGCCCTGTCCCGCAGCACGAGGCCTTTGCTTGCAATTAATCTGTGTGTGGAGGGAGTACGTAAACGGGTGTAATTATAGCACACAAGTCAATACTTTTGTCTGTAGTGCCCAAATTATGAGCAATTCTTGCAATCCTTCCCCTTGTCGGAAACCTGAAGGGTGCTGTTGGAGAAAGGGCCGTTTGCGCAGCGCTCCGCGGAGCGCAGGGACCCCCAGCCCCCCCCAAGGGTTTGCAGGGCTGCAGCGAGTGGGCAGGGAGCTGTCGGCAGCCTCTGTGCTCAAACGTACCGGTACGCAGCCTCTGCCCTGGCTTTAGCTTCGGCGTTTCACGCTCATAAATTCTGCTCAGTCTATTAAATAATTTCTCATTAAGAATAATTTATCGATGGGTATGGGGTGAGAATCTTCCGGAGCGATGAGGCTGCGGTGAAGCAAGCAGAGACCCGGTGCTTTTTGCTGTGTCCTATTTGCAGGCGGTGATTTAGATCCCTGCCTCCTTTTTGTGCTGCCTCTCCTTAATAATACGGATCACTTTTCTCAGGTAGTCCTGGAAGGCCAGTCAAGTATGTAATTTCTAATTATTGCAACTGCCAAAACAATAGACACTTGTATTGATATCGGAGGGAGAGGTGCATGAAGACTCTGGCTTTCTGCCTTGTAACCTTTGGGAAGGGATGAGAGGTGGCTCCAGGGGCATTGGTGCTGGTCTGCAGCCGCGGGCGTGCGGGAGCAGGACTGGGAAAAGGCAGCGCCCGCTCAGATGCAGCCGGCTGTGTCACTGCCCAAGGCTCTCGCCTGTGAAATGCCTTCAAACCCATCTTCAGTGTTGCCTTCTTGTGTCGTTACCAGCTTCCGAGGGCAGGAATCAGAACAGAACGCTTCATTATGTCAGGAGGCTTACGGACCTGGGTACTTTTTTTTTTTCCCCTGGAAGCAGAACATGCTGATTTAAGACTTCATCAATTCACAGTGCTGGCTGTCGGGGTGCAGATTCAGCTACCAGCACCGAGGCGGGTGGTTCGTCCACCACCAGCGAGAAGGGCAGTGATGGGCGGCAGGAAACCGGGTGTCTGCCTGTTTGCGGCCGCGTTTCTCTGGGCTCTGTAGTTGACGCTTTCTGGAGTGTTTGGGTTGGTTTTGTTGCAATGGCAGAGCATAACAGCCCCCGGCCACGGAGTGGTCCTGGCCTTGCTTTGCAGCCTGCCCCAGGAGGTGTCCAACTCCTTTGCTGTGTTTGGTCTTTCTGGTGGGTGCTGGCAGTCCCCAGCGTGCCCGATGACGAGTGGTGCAGGGCTAGGGGCTGCGTGAGGATCATCACTGCTTTGTACAGAGTTATTTATTTGGTCAAACCTATTTCTGGATGTCTTACATGTCTGGGAGGAGGAGAAATTTCTGTGCTGAGCGTAGCACAAATGCCCTCTCAGGGCAACGGCTGTGCGATGCAGGGCTGGGGCTCGGCCCGGGGGAGGCTGCGTGGGATGGATGGCTGTGCCGTACAGGCTGTGGCAAACACAAGTGCCCAAAAAAGCAAAAGGCAAAGAACCTGGCATAAGTTTTTCCTAACCATCTTGATAAATAAACATCTCTGAGTTTATCAAACCCTGCAGTTTCATGGCAGTTCTGGTCTCTTTGGGGAAAACCATTTGGCGTATTCAAAACCGTCTCTGTGTTTGACAATGGGACGCACATCTTCCTCTTCTCTTTCCCTCTCACATTTCCACATGGAGAAGTTCAAGGGTCTTGTGTACTCAGAATATTATTTCTGGTTCTATTCCTTTTGTACTGGGGGATGCTGTGGGGCCACCCCACAGCCTGGGGATGGGGAAAGCAGCCTTTTCCCTGAAAACAGATCTCTGGGGCTGCAGAGACCAGTTCTGCAGCAGCAGGTTGGATGAGAGTAAATCGCTTAGCAGGCCCTTGCTAATATCTATAAATCATGTGAAGAGTCTAAAAATTTCACTGATCTCATATATTGTTGCGTGTCGCAAATGCTGTAATACATCATTACGTTGTCTGAATAGCATAAAGTAACTCAACAAAGAACTACAGGCAGGACACATCCGGCATGTCTAGACTGGGAAAATAGGTTACATTTGAAAATGTTCGCTCTTCCCCAGAGTCGGTCATGACCAGTTAACATATTTTTGAAAGTATTAAATTGCATTTGCACTAGGAGCAAAATCATGTTTAAATTGCTATTAACTAACACATTTTCAAGTGTGGCCTATTTTTCCTCATTTAGAATTGGCTGTTTTCAGCTGAGCTGTCACCAACATGAGAGGGGATGTATGAAACATGAAGAGGTAGGAGATGGTAAAGGAGGATTTTATTATCCCCAATATTTGGTTTGGGTTAATTTCAACTTTTGGCTGCAGGTTCCTATTTTACTGAAGTCAGTTTGTGCCTCCGTTAAAGAAAGGGGTAGGTAGGTTGGAGAACGTGGGGTTTCTTGGTCAGTGCATCACTAACACATCTTGTCGAGCAGGTAAGTCTAGGAGGAGTCCGGCGTTGCATCTCTCTGTCCTTCATTGCGTCTCTCGGTTTTGATGAGAAGCTTTTTGTATTGTTTTGCTGAAAAATTTGCTAGGTGGGAATTACTGAAACTCTTTTCCCATCCATCCGTTGTCTGAATGTGCTCAAGGTGTTCAGCTTTGCTGTTGCATCCAGCTGGGGGGAATCCATCACGGGCGAGCGGGACCTGCCCTGGCCGGACCCCGGCACACCGGGGTTCCCGGAGTGCTCTTATGGACTCCATTGAGGGGTCAAAAGCCCTGTTGGAAATCAAAAGCTCTTACGCCAACACTTGCAGAGTGGGCTGGAAGTTTGATGTATCCCAGCCAAAAGTCTTTGCCAGTCAAACCTGGGAAGTGCTGCTCCCTGAAGTCGCAGGGTTTGGGAGCCGGGCGGCTCCGGCTGCCGGGCAGTCGCTGCCTCGGGGCACTGGGTCGAGACGGACTCTGCAGCGTTAGCGGAGAACTCCGTACTGCCTACAGCCGGCCTTTACTGGCGTCAAGTGGTCATTATCTAGTCACAAACTGAATTCAGCCCTGGTTTTACCACCGGATACACGTAAAGATTACAGCTGCCTGCTCTGGGAAAACAGCACGGTCATCGCAACAGTCTTTACTCCTGTAGATTTTGAGTAACAATTCGATGTACAGAGTGATACTTTATTATTTTGCCTTTTTTCTGTTGTTATCCATGAGAATCACTTTTCCATTAATTACTTTTCTGTTAATTACTCACATTAGACGAACAAGTAATTTCTAAGACTAAGATCGCCGGTGAGGTTCAGGGGCAGAGCCCGCTGCAGCGCGCTCCTGGCATCGCGGCTCACGGGCCCTCGGAGCAGATTATCCGCAACCTGCTGAGGGAACGTGACCTCCAACGAGGAGCTCCCGAGTCAGAAATCAGAGGGCAAAGAGCCCCCTGACAACAGCCTGGCCACACGTGCTGGCACACGTAGAGGTCATTCTCCGCAGAGAGTGGAAAGTACAGGCAGGGCAGGCAGCACTGCCCCAGCTCCCGGCAGGGATGTCCCGGGGAATCAGCTGGTGCTGCCACAGGCAGGATTTTCTCTCCAGTGTCTCATCGTGTCTCTTCTTTCAACGTGCATATCGTGCTCAGGAGTTGTCCAAGGGGTTAATTTTACTGTAGAAACTAGAGATGGGAAATCCAGGAAAAGACCAACCTAAATCAGCAGCGAAGAGTTCAGTAGTTCAATTTGATCTCGTTGGGTAAAGGATCAAAACCCGTTCAGTTATCTTCACAGGAACTGAGAGCTGTCAGAGGATGAAGAATTGCAGGCCTCATGCATTGCTCCATTGCTCAAATAAACGGAGCAAACTCATCTCACCACGGGGCTGAAGCTGTCCTGGCCCATCCCTGGGCTCCGCAGCCGTGCAGTGCTGCCCGCGCCCTGCAGAGCAAACCACAGAGCATCTCCTCCTGCTGCATTTGGGACCTTGCACACTAAATCACCCTGGTTTACTTCCTCTGTTTCAAAATCAGGGCGAAAATTAGTTAAGGATGGATATGTGAGCATTAATTAATCTTGGTCTATCCAATTCTGTGTAAGCAGCAAGTATTTTTAGCTGCTGCTCGTGGTGATAGTTGTGTGAGTTTATTAATAGTTGGGCTGAATTTTTGTGCTGCTCTGCTCAGGAGCGGATCGCTGGTGGTGGATGAGCAATGGGCTGCTGCGGGGAAGGTTCGAGTGATCTTCTCCCCAGAAAGTGGCAAGAGCCTGTGGAGGTAACAAGATACGAAAATAAAAACAAAACCCAGAGGATTTTGTGGTAGAAGGGGATGAGACAGCTGACATTTTCAAGCGCTTTAATGAAGACTCTGTTTTTCTCACAGCTGAGGTACAAATAGCGAGGGCTTTGTGGAAGGAGGCAGAGAAAAGCCAGTAAGTCAAAAAATCTCCCTGGTGTAAACCCCGCGGGATCTGGGAGAGGCCAGTGCCCAGGCTGGCACGGCTGCACCGGGGAGACGGCCCAGGCGAGGCTTTGGGGGGATGCGTCCAGCGGCAGCATCGTGCGAGCGAAGCCGGGAAGAGCTGAACAAAGCACCAGCCGGTGTGGTTTGGGGTGGAAGCGGCTGCCAGGCTGCAGAGCCGGGCGGCCTGGGACTCCACAGACCTGCAACGTGCAAGGCCGGGCAATAGCGGAGTCGCTGGCGCTGGGTTTGTTACGTCTTGGCATTTCGGGTTCTTTCTAGAAATCTGCTTCTAAAGGGTATGTTTCCAAAATTTCTTTTGGTTTTATTCCGTGCACTCGTGGCTGCCCAGTGAATCCTGACCGTTTCTGGAACAGCAGCCGCGTCTGGTCCAGGGGGTCGTTGCTGGTGCTCGCGCACAGCTCTGCAAAAGCTCTGCAGGTGGGTTTTTGCAATTGCAGGAGCCCTGGTCAGAGACGCTATACACATCCAGTTAGAGAATTTCACTGGGTTTAAAGTTTACACAATGCTATTTGTACAGGAGAGTCTCTGCCGTTCTTCATGGCGTTAGCACCGGGACTCGCAGGGCGAGCGGTCGGTTGGCTGCAAAGCAGGGCGGAGGAGCGAGGCTCCGAGCCGCGACGAGGAGAGGACGGGGTCCCACCACGGAGTGCCTTGCGCTTCAAAACGCAGGAGGCGGCTCGTCAGACCAGGCAGGTTTTGGTGCAAAGACGTTTTCTCATTTGGGGCTGGCTGTGATGTGCTCGGGCAGGCCTGGGCTGCCGGTGGGAGTCTCAGCAATGCAGATTGCCAGAGAGGGTTCCTCCCACGGGCGCCTATAAATGATCCTCCAGCGCTGGGTATCACGGGCGTGCCGGCAGGCAAGGCAGCAGAGTTTAGGGACTGAACTTGCTGGCATCTTGCTGCAGCTCGGGTGCGTTCGAGACCTGCGTGCACAGCGAGCTCTGCCACGTGTGCCGCCACGGGCACTGCCGCAGCCCCGCCGAGCCGGTGCCGGTAGGACCGTGTCCGTGCGCGTGCTGCCGCTGCACGCTTTCCCAAACAGGCACACGTGGGTCACGGCTGAGATCGGTTCGCAAGACTGCTGCAACCCAGTTGCGATGGCGTGTTTATGACAGACAAACTGCCCGTGCAGCTCACGGGTATAGGATGTATTGGACTTTGCACACGTCAGGTATATCAAGCCAAGCAGAAGCTGACGTTAAAGATTGCCTTGACCTGTCCTTTCCAAAGAACGCAACGGACCACCTGGGCCTGATGGCCCCGCATCGCTGGAGTACGGAAAGCCCCACGCTGCAGAATGAAGTGCCCCTTTCTGAGAACTGGCCGACGGCTTTGGTTGATGCAGGGCGGGGGCGGGGGGATGTCTGCAATTTTGGCAACTCTCAGCCCAGCGGTGTAGCAGAGAGGACAAGTGCACGTGTCAGCACCATCGTTTGGGACTGGAAAATGAAAATGTGGGGAAATTTGGGAGCAGGACTTGTAGTGGAGCTGGGGCTTGTACCTTGGGCAGGGGTTGGCCAAGACTGTCCCAGGAGGGGTTGGAGGAAGCCTGTGGTTCGGTGCTGGTGGGGTCAATGCTTGTTGTCGTTGTAAGACCAGGGCCCTCTGGCACATCTGTGCTAACGGTGCTCGGGTCAGTGAGGCTCAAGCGCTCCAGATACTGATTGCATTATTTTTCTTTTACAAGGCAAAGGGGCTCGGGCAGCCTGCGGTGGGAGGGGTTGTGCACGGTGTCCCCCATGCCTCGCAAAGCCCTTCTGCAGGGGTGACCTGCTCCCCCCACTTGCTTTGCCTCTGGAAGAGGGCAGCGGGGAGCAGCTGCCCAGCTTAGCACCGTCTCTTCCCCAGCACCGCTCCTGCTCTCCTCTGCTCAAAACCTGCAGCGAAGCCTGGAAGCAGAACAGCAGATGTGCACAGCGCACTACGCTTCTGCAATCCGGTGCGTGGAGGTGTTGGCAGCCGAAGACATCCATCCCTAGTTAGGGAATGATTTAATTATTGTTGAAAATCTCGAGGAAATCAATAGACACGTTTAACGACCTCCGGTTGAAGGGTGGCTTGAGCTGTGGCAACTATTGACCAGGCTACAGCACTGACAAATGAATGAAAACTGGCACCCCGTGCACCTGCAGCAGTTCTGCTTGGAGATGCCGGTGGGATGCTATCAGTCATGGGAACAACATCTGTTTGCTCGTGGCTTCCGCACATCCACTGTTCTGAGCTGCCTGCGAGCATCTGGCCTCCAGCAAAGCTCTGAGGAGCTTTATCTCCAGTTTTGGTGCAAGGCCAGGGCAGAGGTGTCAGGGCTGACGCACGGGGGCTGCCGAGCGTGCAGAACACGGCTCTCGGGAACACCAGGGAAAGTCTTTGCTCTGTGTTTTGTCACAAACAGCAGCAAACATCAGCCTGGGAGGTATAAACAAAAAGCTGCAGTCTCCTTGGGGCCAGCGACGGCGAGGCAGCGCAGTGGCAGGTGTCCTGTCTGGAGGCAGAAGGATGGAGCCGGTGGCCCCAGTGGTCCCCTGTCCTCATGTTATGTCATGCTGCTTCTCGGGGGAAAACACAGAGAAACGTCTTTGCATGTCCAGATTTGCAAACTTCTGTTTGCAGTAGGACGTCAAGTCTGCAAAATCCAATAACTACAGATTTCATCTGTCTTCACTGAAATACCACTTTGCTGGATTCCAGATATTTGGTTACATTTCATTTGATTTGATTCTTTTTATTATTGATTTGATTCTTTTGAAAGTCAGAGAGCGATTATCAGAGAAGGAAAACAAATATTTTTGTAAGATTAATATGAACTTGCTAGGCAAAATGCGAGTGAAGTCAGCCACGGTTCCTTTTTTAGCTCTTTTATTCCTCATTCTGTGTTGTGACAGTGCTGTTCCTTCCGCTTAGCTAAGAATAGCCAAAAGTCTCCCAGGAGCAGGCTCAGACGTGTGCTTCCTGGGGCTTCTTAAGAAGAGTCAACTTCGCAGGAGTGTGTGAAGGGGAAAAACAAGTCGTCTTTGTGTTCCCCTTGCTGGCCATGACTGTTCTTGCCTGCTACCCTTGCCACTGCATAAAATACGGCGTGGACTTTGGCCCTAGGTAAGGGATTAAGTAAGGCTAACCCCAAAGCTTTCTGTGGCCGATGCAAATGATTGATCCGTTGCCTCAGCCTGCCTGACTTGTAATACAGACCCCGGCAGGAAGGAGCTGATGGATGATGCTCCCAGAGGAGCTTTTCCTTCTGTTTCCTTCTCCCGTGCAGACTCCTGGGGGCAGCGGGACAGGGGGGTGGGAACGGGGGGCACATCCGTGACCCCCCCTCTCCGTGGGGCTGGGGCTGAGGGAGCTGCAGGTGAGCCCTGGTGCTGTAGGAAGCAATCGTCGTATCGAGGAATAGCGACAGATTCGCGGTGACGTCTGTAGCTGATGGCAGGGAAAGCAGCAACGCGGAGGGACACAGATGTCCCCGTCTGTGCCCTGTGCCGCCACGTGTCCCAAACGTGGAGGTGGCATCCACGCCTGGCCCCGGCCGAGAGCCAAGTCCTGCTGACTCGTGACATCCCCGGGGAGACGTCCCGACCACCGAACAGCCTCGGCCAGCCCCCGGGACCCTCACCTCCGGCAGCGTGTCGGCTTCTGGCAGGAGCAGCCGAGGCACCTCCACATTTAGCCGACACCGGCGGTGAGCGTGGGCGTGCGGAGAGAGGGGCTTCAGTCGGGGTCATCCGCTTGGGTACCTTTGCCACGGCTCTGCTCGCAGCTGGTGGCAAGCCAATGGGGCTAACATGGCAGCGTTTTTTCTCAAGAGACAACGCGTACATTTTATGCATACAGTAGTACATCTAACACAGTGATTTCTATCTCACCCAGTTCCTCCGAGTCCCTTTTCAGCCGGGACGGTGTTGCCCAGCTCTGTTGGGATCTGTCTCCACGCTGGTGAGGTCCAGGCAATACCTCGGACCAGGAATCGCTGTGCTGCAGCTCGTAAAGCGGCTTTGAATTCAGCGAGTTGCTCGCTATCGCGATTACACAGGGCCAGATAACTCCAGACTGACTTGCTCAGAAAATTGCTCTTATGTATTTTTTTCTTTGTATTCAACCCTTAGCTGCATGAAGGAATTTGCATTTGCTACAGTAGGATGAACAGCGGGGTCCTTGTCATAGCTCCTCGTGAGGACTTCGCCACAATCATGAGTGTTTCCACCCCACACCTTTCAGAAAGATTAGAAAAGCAGCAATTTCATTACAGGAAACTCAACTCATTCTTGACACAAATATTATATTGATTTGATGAAGCAATTTTGCTTAAGTGTGGTGGCAGCAAATGGCAACTTATGCAAGAGAGGTTAAAATACTCTAACAGGTTTTCTCCCACAACTCCATTTTGATTGAACTTACAAAGGTGTCATCTTCATGGATAATAACTTGAGCTGCTAAGTGCTGTGTGCTTACAGCCATACCTGCACTTTATAGCAGAGCACCAGTTCTGGGATGCCACCATTTGTAAATTAATTAACCCTGAGTGCATAGCTATTTGCAATGGGAAACAATATATAGCAGTAGCTATAAAACCAGTTTTATGCCTGTGTGAGTATTTGTGAACCAAAGAGGAGAAAAGTCATTAATACTTATTTTCTGCCAGCTTTTAGAGCTTAGAATTATCTCATTAAGCACTGAAGGAGCGATGAGCTCACAGTAAGAAACCTCGGCTCTAAACTTGCAAATAATTGCTGAAAGCAAGGTGAAAATTCTTAGTGCTTTCTAAGGTCTTAATATGCGGGACTTTGCTTCATCTTGTCCCCTGAGTTGCTTTTATTGTAACTGGTCCTGTCTCAGGTTTTTGTTCTTTTTTAGACTATCAGTTTTTGTTTCAAGGCTTTACATTTTAATAATCGGGTTTATACCTTTGGATAACTCTTCTGCTTCCAGCCACCGAGGCCAGCAGTGCCTGCATTCCTCCGCCTACCCAGCGTATGTGCTGAGATGCACCAGGACGTACGGCACATCCCGGCGTTTCGTCCGCCCCGTGCTAACTCTAAATCATGTCAGTCGATGTAGTTTTCATACATATGCTGACAACAACTGGGGGCTCAGTGAAAAATGTCAGCAACAGTACGAGCATGGGAGCAGCAAATGCTGCTTAATTGACCACCATGTAACAGTAGCTTCATCTTTTGGGGGGGGAAAGGCTCCTTGGATAAAGCCCGACCTGTACTTAGCAGAGATGCCGCCAAGGAACACCTTTGCTCTTTGCAGATGACTGGCATCTTCTGGAGGTGAACATCACACAAAGTTTGATGACAAGCATTTATTTGGCGGTATGTACCAGGGTTCCCCACAGCAGGGAGGGGAGGCCGTGTCCTGCACACCTCAGCTTTGCCCTCTCTGGGCTGCTGAAAAATGAATCGTGCCGCAGCTTCAGCCGCTGAGCCCAGCGGAACCTTGTCATTAATCCCCAGGAGCAGCAGCAGAAGCTGTGCTGACCCCAGTGGCCGTTGTCCTCAGTTCAGCTTCTGCAGAGGCGCTGCCAGTATTTTGCGTTGGAAATGCATTTCTGCAACCGGCTCTTTAGCAGCGGAAGCTGTTGCCGTGGGCTGGGGCATGCGATGCACAACAAGCCGGGAGAGGCGCACGGAGTACAGCTTTCCTATAAAAAAGCAAGTTTTGAAACAGTTGCAAGTTTGAGATTTTGCTCAATTATTTTTAAAGGTTCTTTCCCGAAACTCCCCCCTCAGGAGTCAATTCTCGTTAAATGCCGGCCCTCCGTTCCCAGCCACTATGAGATGGCTGGAGGGAAAGAAGTAATGCTGTTAGCTGCTGGATACGTCCCCTTTTGCTGAGAGAGCCAGCACCGAGGAGGCTTTCCCGGCCACTTCCCAGAGCAGGCGGGAGGGAGGCACCTGCCTGGCTTGCAGGAGGAATTGCGATCCCTTCTGTTCCCCAGCTCCACCCAGCCCGAATCCCCCCGGAATGCGATCTTCTGCGGAGAGCGGAGCAGCTTCCTGCAGACGTCTGCTCTCTCCCCGCTCCATAATGCATCGTTAAATCAGCAAGTACTTGACATAATTGGATCCCAGTACATAGCTGAAGTTTGTAGTGCCACTGCAGTACAAATAAACATCTTCACCACAGCTGTAGGGCTTACAAGATTAAAAATGCGCTCGTCTCCTAGGAAAAACGTGGGAGAGCTTGTGCGCTGGCAGGTGATTCCTGCTGCGATGGTATCTTGAACCAGGCATCCTTTTGCACTGCTGATTTACTCCTTTTTTTTTTTTTAAAAAAAAGCACAATAAACCCAAAGTTGGCCGGTGTCCGTACAGCGGCGGTGCTGCTAGGAGGAGGGCTGGGACTGAGCGTTGCTGAGTCAGCATTTGCCCGTTGTGGTGCTGGCTGGGAGCGGTCCTGGTCCCGGCGGGGTAAGCGCGGCCGCTGCAGCCCCAGCCCCCGGCGCAGGCGATGCGTGGCCGGCAGCGACCTGCAGCGCCAGGGAGAACGGTCGGTCGGTCGAAGGGAGTGCGGAAGTCAAACACACAACTTGGAGAAGAAAGCCGCAACGTATTAATTAGCCGTTGGTATGGGAAGCTAGTATTTCGGAAACACTGTTTTCTCTTATTGATCTTGACACAGCTGTTTGGAGGTTATCTGGAAAGGGGATAAGCGATTTTCCTGAAAGCAGGTTTTGTGTTCCATCATTTCTTTAAAGCACGTTATTGCAATTACCATTTACCTAATGAACTCTTCAAATTTAATTAGCATAATCGGTGCCAATTTTGCAAAGAAAGATTCATCCTACTGGAATAAAAGTTTAGATGAAATTTTCCCATACTCTGCAGAGGCCTGGGCTGGCAAACTGCTTCTGGGGACGCTCCCCAGCAGGACCAAGAGCTGGGTGTGCACCAGCAATTCCCTTCGCCTCAACGGTGGTTTGCCAGGGCAGCGGCCCGGGGCTGGGGGTGCTCGAGCCACCCCGGACACGTGGACCGGCTCAGCTGAGCTGCTTCGGTGCGAGCGAAGCGTCGTATTGCCTTGGCTTAGTCACTGGCACCGAAAATACGCACGAGAACGCGGTTGAAACGTAAATATCTCTGCGGAGAGAGGCCTGCCCTCGTGGCACTGGGATCGGCCGAGGACACGTGTTCACCCTTGTTTGAGAGTCGCGCAGAGGTGGTGTGATCTGGTCCTGCTCTGTCGGTCTGCGTTGGAGTCAAGTGCGAAACGCAAACGCTCGTGCCTCCGCCTGTGTCCTGATCACAGGAGCTTTCCTCTTCAGTTCAGCCACCTGGGTAATTTGCAATGATTTCGGTTTTAAACCCTTCCCTCCCCAAAAGTGGCACGTTATCCACTCATAAAAATATGTTATGGAGGTTCTGGCCAACATGCAGATGGAGGAATTAAATGTGCGACAAACATCCTTTACATCTGGCATGTAGGAGCTGATAAGTATTTCCAGCTGGATTTGAAGGAAAAGACGTAGAAGCTGCCAGGTGAGGGGCTGCCCGGTGGTACCAGTGGTGACAGCGGCAAAACCATTTTCCAGCAGGAGATTTGGGTGCAGACACTGGGCGCCTCGCAGTCCTGCCTGGCCCCTTGCAGGCACCCTGGGGGACTCAAAATGGATTTACCAACATTTTTTTCCCCAGAAGTATTTTGGAGGTATTGCAGAGTTTGAGGGAAGTTTTGCTAGAGCAGGTGCCCGACTGCAGCCGCTCGGCGAGCAGCGAGGCTTTCTGTGGCACTGCTTTAATGAGAAAAGCTGCTCTGCAGCCAAAGCCTCACTTCAAAGCATCAGATTTTGAATATTTCTCTTAAATGAATTTGACTTTGTTAATTTTACTAATATAATACAATGCAGGAGAGCATATGTTGCTGCAAAACAAGCTGCATCCCAGAGGGCTGCCTGTAGGTGCTGCCGAGTGCCACGTGCTTTGGCGTCCCTTTCCCACGTTGCAGAAGCCTTCCTTCTCCATCGAATAAATTCTACTTGGTATTTGCTTCAACAGCCGTAGAGACGACACCCTTCTGCTGAAGAAGTCGTTAATTTAACGGAAAGCATCCTGTGGGAAACGTGGGAGGGGGTTGCAGAGTCAGGCCGGGAGGATGCTCCTTTACACCCAGGCGCCGGTGCAGCAGCGTGTGGAATAGTTGTGCTCAGTAAGTGTGCGTCAGGTCTGCTTGTCCTCCCTCTTGTCTCCCACAAGAGCGATGCCTGGAGTCATTTTTCAAAATTGAATTATCGTTGCTTGGGCTTTACTAGCTGTAGTTTTCACATCTCCTGCTATTCGAGTAGTCACCTCCTGAGCGGCTTTTCCTCTCCTCAACCTCTTTGTGTGAGTGGTTAAATTTACGTGAAGCAAAACAGGGAAATGCGAGATTCCAGACATTGCACCAACAAATTAAGAGGAGACTGTCATGCTTCTGCTGCGCAAGGGTCTCTTCGTTCCCCGAGTTCAACATCTCCTTTTCCAGGGCTCCCTCCACGGGAGCCGTGCTGTGGGAAGCCAAAGCTTCCTCTGCCGCAAGCCAACCCCTCTTCCGCAGGACCCTCCGCTCCGTCAGGGACCACACCTCAGGAGATGTGCTGTCCGAAGGGGATTGCTCTTCACCGCCGTTGAATAGAGAGGCACAGCTTTATGTGCAATATCAGCCCCAATCTTGGGAGTCGTGACATCTTCCTGTGCCCCTTGTACAACCCGTGCAAACACGGTAAATACGTCCTTCCAGTTCCCGGTGACGTTCCCGGCAGCGGTGGCCCCGAGTCCTTGATCCCCTTCCCAGGCTGGGGGTCTCCACGCAGGCTGCAGCCTCCTTGTCCCTCTGGTAGCAGCCGTCCGTCCGCAGGGGAGGATCCCTCCCAGCACCGACAGCGTTAGGAAAATGAACCCCTCTTTGTGTATCTGTCGGGTTTTGCTGGAGCCGCTTTGAGCAGCTCCTCGCTCCTCCCCATAACCTCTGCACCGTCCATGGCTGGGAAGGGGCACGCTCGCCCCAGCGCATCCCTCCGGCGCTGGCAGCCCCCTGCCCGCCCCCGGTGAAGCTCTCCCAGGGCAGAGCAGCGCGGGGGAAACCAAATCCCCTCCTGGCAGCGCAGGGTACCAAACCCGTGGTGCCTCTGCCTGGCTCCTGGCGGGCGGCAGATGTTGCTTTTCCCCCCGTGTTTGATTAAATCCGGCACCGATCTTCCTCGGCACCGCGGGAGAGAGAGGCCGTCCCAACCCGCGGGGAGGACGAGCTCCCTCGTGCCTGGGCTCCGGCTCAGCTGTGCTCCACGTGGGTTGCAGCGCGGGTTTGTCTCTGTTTGGTAGGACAAAAAGCCAAGTGTGCGCGTTGGACGCGGGTGCAATCAGGGCAAGGATGGGGCTGGCCGGGGCTGGCTGCTTTGGTTAACCTTGGCAGGCCCTGTTGGAAAAATCTATACGTCTGTCTACGAATTTCCTTCTCATCCCAGTGCCCTGATGAAACTCTTAATTTGTGTAATTACGTTGCCAAGAAGCAGGTAACACGTCAGGAGCTATCGACGGCTCACGCGGCAGCGGTGCCCGAGGCCGGTGCTGGTGTGGGTGCTGCGGGAGGCGGTGGTGCAGGATGAGGCCCCGGCGTGGATGGGGTCGGCCCTAACACCTCCCGGGTGGGCAGTGGTCCATTGAGCATCGGCGGTGCTGCCAGAGGTCTGTGCCATGTCGGGTGTTTGGCAGGCGGGCTGTGCCGTGGCCGCGGTGGTACTGGTCCCAGTTAATCGGGTGTGAGGGGTGAGGAGGGTGGTGGGTGTGCAGGTGACACCTTCGTGGCTTTTCCAGGAGAGCGTTGGGAATGCATCGGCATCTCCCCTTGGAAGTCGTCGCTTCTCGGGTGCTGCGGGGTTCAAACAGGTCCTTGCCCTAGAGAAATGTAATCGGCCCCCGTCCAGAGGTGCTCCAGCTGTTGGCTTTTTGGAAATTGATCTTCTGTTGCCTCTTTGCGTGCATTTAAAATAGAGTAAGCCCCTTGTGCTGTAGGTTATAAAACAGGCTTGTACCTTCCAAAATTGTTAGTAAAACTTAATATTCCGGGAATGTGGAAGATCTGTGGATGGAAAGCAATATTTCACGTTCTTCCCTCAGTGCACCCGTGCTGAGTGATGTTGTTTGGGAGCGGGGACGAGGGGCAGCAGCCCGGCCCTGCTCCTGCCTTTCCCTCCGCCCGGGGAGAGCCGCACATCACCTCTGCCCATCTCTCACTGTACAGGCTGGAAGTAATGGAGATGAGAACCGTTTAAAAACCAAAAATGGTAACAAGCGTGGCCAGGGCTGAGCGTTGAAAATGAGATTGTCTCTGCTCTGTACAAAATTAAATTCCTGGTGGAAGTGATTAGCAATATTGCTAATAATTTACTGTGCTGTATTTCAATATACCAGCTGGCTCCAGAAGTGCATTTCCTGAATAAATTAATGCCCAAGGGCTAATTCTCCTGTCCGTTGTAACGGTTTCACACACGTCTCTCCCCTGCAGCGGCCATCCCCATCTCACTGCCGGGGAAAGCACAGACGCCAGCCCAGCAGCGCCAGGCTCCTGCGGGGACTGTGTCCCTCCCTTTGCGACCGCCGCAGCCTGTTCTGCTGGGGAGAAGAGCTCCTTCGTGCAGGTTCCTGTCGCTTCCCCAAGCTCCTCAGCATCCTGGGGTGTCACACCTCCCGTGCCGTCGTGGGGAGGGTGTCAGGAGGGAGAGCAGCCAGGCATCGCCTCAGAGCTGCAGATCTCCATCCTCCCGGTCCCAGCCCCAGCAACCGCTGCTGCTCGTTTCACGGGGTTTGTACGTACGCGTAGAAATAAGCGTGAAGCGCAGAATAGCGAAAGCGTTAAAAATGAAATTAGTGACATGCTTATCCTCACAAATAGTACCTGCTGTTTCTATCTGGTACGCTTACATGTTTACTCCCGTAGCATCCTCGCTGGAGGTGACGGCCTCGCCCTTCCTTTTGAAGGATTTGCAGACTGGAGAGACTGGGAGCTGCTCTAATCCAGTACACGGGATCGTGCAGCTGGATGATGAAAGGCAAAACAAGACCGCAATACCACGGAAGAAATTTAAAAACTTTTTATTATGCTTCGTATCAGAGATCTGAACCGCTGCTTGAGATCTATAAAAATGTCGATAAGAGGGGAGGGGAGAGCTCCCCAAGGCTGGGGGTCCCGGCACCCCGTCCTTCTCACCCCTCCGACCGACTGGGCTTGCTTTCCCGGCTGTGCGTTTGGGTGCAGCTCTCACTGCCACCAGCTGCAGCCTGCGGGTATCGGCCTTTTCCAGGCTAGAGATGCTGGAAGCTGTAATCTCCGTATTTAAACACACTGTAAGAGCATTTAAGGCTTTTTTCAGTGTAGGTAGCATTTAATTCCGCCCTCTTCACCTCCTTGTTTTGACTGATAACAACTTATTTTTGTTTATTAATGTAAAAGGTAAGGGTAAGTTGCTTTTAGGCCAGCTCTTCATCTGAGGTCTCTCTGCAAAGCTGCCTGAGGTCGTGCCTGCGCTCGGGAGAATCCCACCTCCAGCCCTTGCCGGTGCCTCCAGTTTCTGTGGTAACAGCACGTCTCCACGGTTTCCACTTCAATATGCTAAAAAAGTTATTATTAACAGCGGAATTTCTTTCATACGTTTTTTTTTTTTTTCATTTGAATTATGCCAGGTTTAGAGTTAAATTGGCCAGGTGTTTTGCTTGCCCTAAATTCAAGCTGGTGTTAATGGCAGACGAAGATGCCCGTAATCAGGAGCTGTGCCGCAGGGACCCGCCGCAGCCAGGGGCAGTTCCCGGGATCTGCGGGGTGCCCACGGACGCCTTTGCTCGCCGCTACTTGTAACTGTCCTGATTTCTGAGATTTGTGCACCGGCGGATCGCAATGCCCGCGGGCTGCTCAGCGCAGGTTTGCTGCTCTTTGTGGAAATATTTGTAGGTTTTGGGGCTCTTCTGCATTCTTACGAATTGCGGTAGCTGACTGCAGAGCCTGGTGCTGCCTGCGTCGACCTTCGGTTCTGCTCGCCACGGTCCGTTGTTTGAACTGGTGTTACAGAAAAACAATAAAATTAGTTCGTTCGTCCTAATACACCTTTATTGTGTTAGCTGGATACAGCTAGAAAAGCTGAATTTTTCTTCTGTGATCTGATTTTTCTGTGATCCAGCTTTATTTCTGCTATAAGTGGTTTATAATTGGTAATGGGCAGCTTTGCTTTTCCCATCACGTGAGGCTGAAAGCTTTCTTTACAGAGTTCGGTTTGCATTTACTGTTCAGCTCTCGGCTCTGCCACTTCTCTCGTTTTAAGGAGGAAATCCGCCTCAGAGAGAGGAACTCCTGCAGGCAGCAGGCCAGCTGCAAGGGGTCCCCATGGAAATCCATCCCACCTCAGTTCGGACACGGCTGCACCGATCCCCCCCAGCTCTGCATGCACAGCCACCCGCTCCGTGAACGGTGCAGATATTTAATTAGTCTTTGAGGACCAAACTCTGAAGAGCTTTGCTGCTTGCACGGGATGATGCGCGTTGTTAGAGCAGGGCGTTTGGTGCGCGGGCAGCGGAGGCTTGGCAGAAGTGAGACCGAGAAGCCCGTGTGAGCATAACCATGAATTGATGCTATCCACCCGTGGAACACGTTACATTAAGCTCACGGGGGGAAGAAATTAGAATTTTTTTCTGGAGCAATAGTTCCGTTAAGGTTCATGACAAATAACTTCTCAGCAGCAGTGACGCCTTTCCCAGACCGCATGTGAGCACTAAAGCCTGTGTGGGTTTGCAGAGCAGGGACAGCAGGAGCCTGCGCTGCGCCTTTGGACCCGTGGAAGCAAACTCCAGCAAGCCCAGGCAGCCAGGGCCAGCACCCCTGGCCCGCGGCGCGGCGCGGCCGGCTAGTGCCTTAGCTGGGCTGCCAGCCGTGCTGGGCCGTGCCTGGCCGTGGATTTGCTGCTTCACACTCGCTCTCACGGATGTAAAACTGATAAGAGATTAAATTGAACACGTACCGTATCTCAGGGGGTTCAAGTCGGACTGTCTTGTCTGTGAGATGCTCAGCTTCCAGCTAGAGTCTGATGTTAGAGGTTGTGCTGGTTTTGCCATCTGAGACCATGAGCCGGCAGGATGAGGTATTCAGTGCATTGGTTTAGTTTAGGTCATTGCTGAATTGAGATCTCAATATAATTTTTAGGAATAAAGTAATTTTTAGGGTGAATCTATAGCGGTTTATACTGCAGCCTCATATGTTCCAACTGATTTCAAGTGAAACCCACATTATTTGGTTTGTACTTAACGAAGTTATAAAGTCTTATTGCAAATTAGTAAAAGATCCATTTATTCTGTTTTGGAGTTACTAGGAAAAAAACCAGCTACAGCCAAAGGGTGCAGCAGAGCAGACTTGAGGTTACCAAGCAGAACTCCCAGGACACCAGTAACGGAGGTACCGGGGAAGGGGACCCGGAACGCTGCGCTGCGCAATGCACCCTGTTCTTCTGGCTTTTTTTTTTCAGTGTAGGTAGCAGTCAGCTCTACCGCTTATTTTAAACAGATTTTTTAACAGTAGAATACGTGAACTTTGAGCCAACAATCTTTTTCTTAAAAAAAAAA
>VXBL01004564.1:33613-66306 GCA_013400195.1 Aramus guarauna
AAAAAAAAAAGAAAGAAAAGAAAAAAGATGGGAATACAGCTGCAGCCCTGCCGCTGGAGGTGAGTGCTGGTGGCTGCTGTACCTGCTCACCAGTTCCTCCTCCTGCGATGGGGAAAGCAGGATTGGGCCCACTGCCGATGCCAGGTGTGTACCCCAGAAACGCTGAGGGCCCCGGCTGGGCCGCGGCAGGGTGTTTGGGTGGGGTGCGGGGGCCGTGATCCCCAGCGTGGGAGTGTAGAGGGGGGAAAAGTTGTGTGTTGTGCGGGGAACCATCAGCTCAGATGGTGCTGGGACGTCGCTGTCCCGGCGTAAAGTAAGGCAACCCCCACCCTGAGCTACGGTTATAAATACAGACATAAACATTGCGCAGCGTACATACAAGAACTACGCAGAAATGCCGTGAGTCCCTCTGCCTCATGTGCCAGCCCCAGGGAGCCCCGCAGCGCTGCCCGTGTCCGGGGCACTGCCCGGAGCGGGTTCCTCTCTGAAACCCGTGCGCCTCAGTACGTGGGGCGAGTGATGAATTCTCGGCAGTGCTCCAGCTGTACTCCCGAGGATCAAAAGCTCCTGTAGACCCGCAGCAGGAGCAGCCGCAGGGCCACGGGTACCTCTGTGGCCCCGTGTGTTCCTCATGGACTTCGGGGTCCCTGGCAGCCACAGGGACCCGACACATCCAGCTCTGCTGAACCCCCCCTTGCACCAGCTCACCACCAATATTCGCTGCTTCCCTAATCACCGTTCCAGCACCCTGCAGCGCTGGGCTGCCGGCCGCAGGGCTGGGGAGGGTGGCGGGTGAGCAGGCTATGAGCTGGCACCGTGGCGTGGCGGGGAGGACGACTCCCCCGTCCTCAGCTCCGCCGGGAAAATCAGCTTGTGATGCCTTGGGGGTTTAACGGAAAAAGCCATCGAGCCTCTGCGCCGCAGCCAGAAAACGGTACAGAAAACCAGAAACGTGCAGTGCAGGGGTTTACCTTTGCTGTCAAGTGCAAGGCCAGACCAGACTTGGTATTTCCTCCAACTCGCCGTCCTCGCTAGCAGAGGTAATTAGTTTTAAAGTGAAAATAACTTACGACGTTTATTGTCTCAGCCTTATAGCTTGAAATGTCTCCTTTAGATGCAAGAGCTGCATTCCCATCTTTTGTCTTTTCTTTTTTTTTTAAGAAAAAGATTGTTGGCTCAAAGTTCACGTATTCTCCTGTTAAAAAATCTGTTTAAAATAAGTGGTAGACCCGACTGCTGCACTTCAACCCTCCAACAAGGCAGGGGCCTTTAGAAGGTGCCAAGTTTGCTCGGGAAAGCAAACCACCCAAAATGATCCACTGGCTTCTTGGGTCTACTTAGATGTTCAGATGAAGGGAGGGAGGCCGAAGTCCGTCTATATAAATGTCGTCTAAAGCCTGCTTAATGGAATTAGCAGGAGTAAGTCAGTGGAACTTCACTGTAGTCAATTGAGTTGCTCCCACTTAATTGGTGAATTTGTCATCAAATACTTAATTTGCTCTATAGAGCAATGGAAACATACTATGTATTCTGGATGCTAAAAATAGTCTATGATTTATGAAAAATGATTTTTCTTCATTAATAAAACTCAGAAAAAAAGGAATTGCGTGCAGCCTGAAGAGCCCATAAATCCCGTGTGAACGTAGTTCATAAGCATTAGCTGGCGAAGAAGGTGCTCCGCTGCTCACGCTGTGCCGGATGCTCCTGTCCTGCCGTGGCGGAGCGTTGCGGATCGGGTTTGGGTGGGAACGGAGAGCGGGTTGAGGGCCACGGGGTCACAGCCTGCCGGGGTTTGCCGGTCTCCCCGAGGGCAGAGGGACGGGGTCGGGAGCTGCCTGTGCCCCCACCTGACTCTCTTCTCTGCCGCCAAGATGAATTTTCACCTCAGCGTCCGCGGCCGGTGTCAGGGAGCGGAGAACTGTGCTGAACGGCCGGTTTGGTTCTGACGGCGGCTGGGAGACCCGCACCCCGTGGGGTGCCGGCACCGAGGGCTGCGCACAGGGTGCTGGTCCCTGCGGCCAGCCCCCGGCCGAGCAGCAAGGCTGCGGCTGCTCCTCCGCAAGGACGGCCGTGTCCCTGCTGTCTGGCAGCCACACGTAGGTAACTAGTCCGTCTCGCACAGGGCGTGAGTGTCCTGCCGTGAGCCTGCGGGGCTGCGTGCGATGCTGGTCATTGTAGGTGACACGTGGCTCGACGTGGTACAGTGCCCTCCTCCCGTGCTGCCGGTGCGCCTTTCTGCTTTCTCACCTGGACAAATGTATCGAGGAAGACACAGGTTGTGTTGTTTTTAGGAGTTTCTTGAAAGAGAAGCTGTTTCAGGGGCTCTGAAGAAGCGGCTGAGGAGGGGTCCCCCGTCGCCCCAGGCTCCGGGGCAGCGGCAGCTGTGGGACCAGCCCAGGGGAAACCAGGCGTCATTCCTTCTGCCCGGGAACTGCCTCTTTAGGTTTCTTCCTTTATTTGTTTATCTGGATTTGTATTTTTACTCTGGTAAAACAGCAGCACTGCGAATGGGCTGGAGTCAATTTAATGCTTTAATGCTAAGGTTGCTCTTCCGTATTGCGGCTTCAGTTCTGACGAACAGAGGAGCTAGCAACGTTGAGGCACGTGCGGCATCGAGCCGAGGTGGTCGAGGTGCCGCCAACAACCGTGGAAAGCAGCGGAGGTGAGAGACCTGCCGACGTTTTACACGAGAACCACCTTGTACTTGCAGAGACAGGGAAGACCGGAGTTTTAGCCGGAGAGGGCAGGGGACAGCATCGCGGCAGGGTCTGACGGCGGTCGTGGGAGGAGAGCTGCTGCCCTCTGCGAGCCTGCTGCTCAGCCTGAATCCTGAGGAGGATCCTTGGCCAGACCGTGGGGCAGAGAAAATCAGGGCAAAAAATGGAGACATAATTAAAAATTAGGAGCTGGACTTCAGAAAAGAAGATTAAGGTATTAGACTAAGGCGAAAGCTGCAGCGACTACATGGCAGCACTTAATTTTCTTCCCCGGGGCAGACTGAACGCCTGACTTCTGGCCATTTGACGATGTTTTTGAGATTGCTGTGTGGGTCGGTACAAAGCGTCTGCCTGCTTTCCCCTGTTCAGCCTGGTATTATCATCTCACAGTAATTACATTTTCACAAAATGAGACAGAATAAATACGTGCTTTTTTTTTGCAAGCATCAATATTTCCATGGGGTTAAATTGGCAGTTCCCTTATTTTGAAGGAAGAACATCAATGTTTCTAACCCAGACTTGTCAGCCTTCCCCTTGGCCGGATAATAATAGACTTATTGATCATCACTCAGAGAAATGGAGTGATGGAACTTTGTCTTTCTATGGCAAGCCAGAATTTGACCTGGTGGGTTGTGAGAGGAAGACTCTGTGCTCCCTCTCCTAGCTAATACACGTTATGCATTAAGATCTGTTTAATCATTTCAGGCCTCCAGAGCAAGATGTTTACATTTCAATGTTCTGCTCTGTGCAAATCCTGCCGCTCTGTTTTACAGCAGGGTTCACATTGAAACCGTCGTTTGAAATAAACCACGGCGCAGGTTGGATCATCATTTGGGAACGTGCGACCTGGCCGCTCGTGCTCTGCCCCAGCCCAGGAACGAACGGCTTGCGAGCGTCTTTGGGACCCGCTCGAGATCAGTGGCTGCTTCAGCTCCGTCACTCCGGGGGGTTGGCCGGGTCTGGGCGTGCGGCTCAGCCCGTCTCGGGATGGTGGTCACGGCGTGTGTCTGGGTGACGGCCGAGGGACGGGCTGAGCCGGTAGCTGATGGGCACGGTGCTTCTCCGGGCTGGATGCTGGAGCTCCCAGTCCAGGAGGGACTCGAGCAGCCTCTCGCCTCCCAGGCGAACGGCTTGACCGCTGAGCGGCTGCTGGTGAGTCATCGGTCTTAGTAGGTCCCTGCCAGTAGTTTTAAAGTGGTTTGAATTCTTTGCAATAAGAAACGATGACAGAAACTCAGAATTCTGGATTCTGGAGTGATTTCTCGATGTACTTTGAGTACAGAGTGGGCTTTGCAGGGTAAAACTGCGGGTCCACATTCATCCCAAATAACTGCTGCACGCATTTAATTAGTTCACCAGTTAAAAAGGCATTTATTTCGAGCTGCCAGCCACGGAAACTCGACTTGCTGACGTGACTCATGCTCGGTGACAAGCGCAGAGGCACAGGATCTGCCTCTTTCCTGCCTTTCCACCTTCCCGCCCCCAGCCTCTGCTGGGGCTCTGCAGGCTGCGCAGCCAAGGACGGCGCGTGCAAACCCTTGGCAAGGTGTGAACCGCAACACCGTCTGATCTGCCTTCCAGCAGCCCCAACAGCTAGCGCTCAGCGTCGCGTCCTCACAGCCATGAGGTCGGACGTGCACCAGGAAACGACGCGTTAAGTGCAAAGCTGTCGCTCACGCGTTGTCGTTTTTATTCCTGCTGTAAAGGTACCCAGGCCGCGCAGACGGCTCTCGGCGACACTCGCAAGTGGAGCTGGATGGCCCAAAGCTGCCCACTGCAGGGGTGCTCGGGGGAGAGCTGGGGACCCCTCAAAGCTCCCGGTGACCCCAACACTTCTGGAAGTGCCAGCACCTTCTTTGCTGCTTCTGCTCAGCAGGTCAAGAGCAGAAAGTGGGAAAGAAACTTGTGCTTCTGTATCCTCTTTGTGTCCCTACTACTGAGATAAAAACTGTCACTCGGAGCTTTTCTGGGTGCTCGTGTGTAGGTATGTGCTTAAAGCAAGGACATCAGCTCCTCTGTTGCCTGTAATCGAGTCCTCTGCTAATGGGTGATTTTCTGAGTTGCCTTAGAGGTTACTTGCTACAGGCCAGATGTAACGAGCAGAGTATGGCTTCGTTTGCTTTAGTTTGTTTGTGAAATGGGGAAAGAGGGTTCGCTTTGTGCTTGCTAGAAAGGTCCCTGAAGAAGCGTACGACTGAAGCGAGTCGCCCTGCAGCATGCAGCGCGTCGGGTCGTGCCTCGTCCCCCGGCCTGGGGTCCCTGCGTGGGAATGGAAAGGGTGCACCTGGAAGAGAAATCTGGAGGAGAAACCTCTTCCAGATCCCTGGTGCCCAGCAAAAGGTAGTGAAACTTCAAGATCAACGTGAATAGCTTGCAAGGGGTTTTGAGGACCATGAGAGAGCTGTGGATTGGTTTGGGAAGGAGCTTAGCAAAGACTTTCCTTATAACATGGTCACAATACAAACCCATAGCAGATTTTCCTAGAGCTAATGCAGTGTTTGAAAACTGCGATTCCAGCTATAAAGCCGCAGGGCACTCAGGTGATGCCTGTGCAGGAGAGCTGACTGCCACAAGCTGGGTCACCAGGGGCTTCCCTTGGCAGAGACAAATCGAGGGAGGTGCTGCGGAAGGAGCGGGTTTCGGCGGGGAGCGAGAGCCGTGGACCTTGCCAGAGAGATCGTTGGCCTATGAATGTTTCAGGTCTGTGGAAGAAAGGAATTAAGCCTTTCACTTCTTGTTTTTTTCCAGATATATGATGTAATCAGAAAGAAGCAATGGCTGTCGATGTGGCAGTGTTAGTGAACAAAGTTAGAAACTCCTTAATTTTGGGTTTAAATTGTCTGAGCACTTGAGCATCACAGATTGCATGTGCTGGCTGCAGCCTGACAGTCCTCCCAGCGTTTTGGTAACAGCATCCTCCAGCAGTTACAGCATCGGCCATGGAAGAGGTGCCTGCCCCAAACCCCCGCTCCCCTTTCCCTGGGCGTGTGGCTGGGCTGGGCTTGGGGCTGGGGGTGCTGGGGCTGGTGCTGGTGGCCCTGGCCAGGGCAAAACACCAGGAGCACCCCGACAGCTTCAGCCTTTGTGTGACACCCCTTGGCACTGCTGCCGAGCAGCACCGTGCACTGGGCAGGGAACGTTCACCCAGGGGAGTTCCAAAAGACACCGATTTCGGACGGGTTCTTACAGCAGAAATCTGTGAGTTGGTCACCAACGGAACTGAAGGGCAACAACAATTTTGGTCTGCAATGTCTGCCATTTGTCACTTGCCCAAACCTCTGCTTTTCACCAAATTAGCTACAAAGATTTCCAGGCAGATTTTCAGCTGGTGTGAATTGCTGCAACTTCTCTGAAGTCCGTGGTGGTTTGTGATCCTATGTCAAGCAATAATTTGGCCTCTAGTCTTCAAAAAGGAGTCAAGGCTTATGTGCATGACAGGGAAAAGTCGTTAGTAAGTGAAAATTGCTTCCTTTACTTTTTCTGCCTCTCCTCGTGACAGTAAATAACAGTGCAGAAGAGCACTCATATAGTTCTATGAGAGCAGGAGCTGATAAAAGCAGGAAAAGAAATAGCCAAAAATGCAACTGCAAAGAAGAAAGTGGAGTGGATCAACATTTTATGTGCGGCTGCTGGGGCGCATGGCCCTGGGTGCCGAGGCTCTGGGGAGGTGCTGCAGTGGTGGGACCGAGCTGGAGGAAGAAACGAAGAGGAGGAGATGTAATTCCAGCTGGGACACCCCGTCTCCTGAAATACAGAGGAGAGATGAGAGCGTGACGCCTGGCAGCGGTGCAGGGTATGGTGCGACTGCTGGCGATGCTACGGGCAGAGCAGCTGAAGCGCGCGCGCTCAGTCGGCTTCAGTGCCTCCCGCAGCTCGGTTTAGGGCTGGTTACACGTAGACTGCTCAGACTCTGCCCACAACCCTCTAAGGTGTTGCTTTTCGTTTATCTGATCGGACTATTAGCATCTTTTGCTTGCCCAGGGGCAATTTTGGGACACCAAGAAGCAATCAGAAACGGCGCTGCAACAAGCGGATTCCCTTCTGCTGGAACGGGTTCATTGCTTTGCCCCAGGACCTGGATCGGTTCCCGCGCTGGCAGGAGCAAAAGCCCTCGATGAACAGACCCGGGTCCCGGGGGAACTGTCGGGTGGCGACGACTGCCGACTGCTTCACGAGCCGGCAGAGTGGGGCAGCCCACCAAACCCGGCTCCAGAGCCCATGCCGGCCACTGAGATGAGTAACGTGCTCCCGAGATGCCGAGGGATTTTATGGGGCGGATTTGGCTCGAGGCAGCGGGGATAACTGGAACCAGTGCTGCCAGGCATTTTCATGTGCGGGAATCGGATACCGGGATGTGCACGTACAAATGCGGGTTTCTAGCTTCACGGTCACTGGGGAGGGAGGTGAAAGAAAAAGGCGTCATGTTCATGAAAGCACATCACAGAGCGGAGATGGGACGACAGCAGGAAACCCCCAGCCTGAGAGTTCTCTGACCCTTCCTGTGTCCGGATGCACAAGGGAGCGTGCGTGCGTGCATTTCCCCAACCAAGAGTTGGGTGTGTCTGTGGAGGATATTCCAAAATTGTGTAGAAGAGGTCGAGGCTGCGCTGGGGCCAGAAGATCTCACCCGGAGTCGTGCCAGGGTGAGACTCTCCAGTGTTTCCCCAGTGAAACGCTGGAGCTCTCTGGTTTTGTTTATACAAGCCGGGATCCAATACCTCTGATTTCCCAGGGAAAAGGAAGAGCTATCTCAGAGCAAGAGATAAGTAAAAATGACTTAACAGCTTCGGGATTTCGTGTAGCTCTTGTGCTGGCTGGGTACAGGAGAACCACGTCGGTGCCTTCGGGTGGCAGCCGGGCAGGAGCGAGCCCCTCGGCCGGGCTGACACCGTCACTCCGTCAGGCTTCGCCAGCGCCTTTGCTAAGACTGTCTGAGAGTTTTCCAAAAGCCGAGCCGAGCGGCACAGACCAAAGCGTTTCCTAAAAATGGGATGCTAAATAAACCCTTGGGTCGATCTTTGGTGCTGTTGACCCTAGAGTTTATTTAGCCCACAGGGCTTTATTTAAATAAACCCTCAGGGTTTATTTAGCCACAGCACAGGGTAAGACGGGAAACAGCAGATCTGTTTTCTAAGTGCCAGAGCATGTAGGCAGCACAGGTAACGTAACAGCGAGTGATTAAAAGAGGAATGGTTCTACCTAAACCCTACAACTTTGCTGGAAGCCAGTGAAAAATCTCTCCAGATAGAGCTGGTAGAGCCAGAATGGATTTTCTTTCCGGGAAAGCTGAAGATGAAGAGCGGTGGTACGTAGGGCTCCCCGCGCACCAAACCTGCCGCCCTGCCAGGCTCCAGATTCGGCTCCAGTGCTTGAACCGAGAGCGTTGCTCCTCAAGCTCCTTTTATTGCGGGGGGCCGGAGCCGGAAAGGCTCTTTTTGACATCAGTGAGAATTAAATCGACTCCCTGGAAAGGATCCAAGATGAAAGTGAGTGAATAATTCACAACCAGTAATTTATGCAGAAAATGTAGTTTCTTTTCCTACTTGAGGCTTCTCTGTAAAATGGAAAAGATTACTTCAGCTGTGTTTGTTGTTTGAATTTGTTCAATTAAGCTGAGTGAGGCTTTGAATCTCAGGTTTATTTTATGGATTGATTGTATATGGTTTGTATATCTGATACTTTATTTTCAGAAAACCTCGCCTGCTTGGTTAGGGGCGAATTAGCTGAACTGTGTCGTGGTGCTGGTTTCTGTGCTCTGATTGAATGAACATAATACTTGCAGGGCTTGACCCAAATCTCTTTTTCATCTCTTGCTCTTGGATTAAGCCCATGATCGAGAAGAGGCTTGAAGAAATACTTGCCGTAGATGCTTAAGATGTTCAAGAAAATGAAGAGACAAGAAGAACTGGGAAATTTTAGTAAAGACTCAACATTTTTTGCATCACTGCAGAATCACTTGAAGCATCTGAGGTTTCTTGAGAACGAGCCCTCTGCGCCAGGTCCTGCCTTGCTGTCCGATGAGAAGGTGGGGCTGCGCGGTGAGCTGCGGGGCAGAGGGGCTGCAGAGGGACCCCAGCCCCACCTGGACCCCAGCAGTTTATTTCTTCAAGAAATAAACAAGTAACAACAACCCCCATACATTTAAGTCAGCCTTGCACCTCTGCTACAGTCTTATTCAATTTGGGTTGGTAATCAGCAAAGGGTCTAATTCTGTTGAGACAGCGCCGTGTCCCCGAACCAGGGCACATGGCACCCCGAAGGAACGGTGCGTTGCTTTAAGCAGGCGATGAATTAATTAGAGGTGTGAGACTTGAAAAGACTTTAAAGAAATTATAATTATTTATAAAGAATAAATCTTAATAAATGATTTATTTTTTTAAAAAGGGAACTTGTAATAAAAAGAAAAGAATAAAAATTTGCATATTTAGAGAGCAGCCTGGTTGCGTAAGGGCAGGGGGCGAAGGAAGCAGCTCCCACGGCTGGCGGTGACAGCTCGCCCGGGCAGGGGACACTTACTGCTTTTATCTGCTGGCAGCAGCTCGCTCTGCCCGGGGCGGGGAGCCAGCAATCGCAGCCGGTTCCCATCTTCCAGTCCTGAACCATCCCAGTGGCTGCCAGTTTGAAAGGATGGATCGAGAAGGTTGCTCCTGGTATTGCGTGTGCTGGCACGGGTAACCTCCGTCCGTAGGGCCTGGCTCTGGTGAAGGCTGGCTGGAAGCGGCTGTTCCCCAGCTCGGGGTGCGGGGGACGGTGGAGCTGGGGGGCATCCCTCCGGCCTTTCCAAATGCAAAATTCCGTGCTTACACCAGAATTGCTTCTCTTTTGTTTGGGTTGTGTTGTTTGGGTTTTTTTAAATCCTGAAGTGCATGCTTTCCCCAGTCCTTAAGGGCATCCCGATTCTTCCCTCTTTGCGTAGGACGCAGCCTGGAGGTGTTCAGCCCGCCGCACGCTCTTCTCCCGGTGCCAAGGCCAGGAATGGTGGTGCTGAGTTAAATGGAAGCCGAGACCCGAGGGCTCTGAGGAGCTTCATTAGTGATCCCCCTGCAGCCAGCCAGCCTCCTGCGATGCTGCTTTTTGTGTCCTTGAAGTCCACGTTCACCCTACCAGCCCCGCACCGATCCTGCTCTTCCCAGGTAAATACCGGTGACTGTGGGCTCGGTTACGTGTCACGGTCTGTCTGTTCTCTGCTCCGGGATTGCTGGGCCTTTCCAGGCACTTAAGGGACTTAGTGTTCATACACCTTTATTTTTAGGGTGGAAAATGATGTGCTATCTCACGGTGGGGCCGTTCGTGCTAAGAGCTAGAGATGGGGTAGCAATCACGGGCGTTTCAGGAGGGACTTCCAAATCCTGCTCCTGCGAATTGCCTACTTCTGCTCAGCTCTGGCTCTTCAAAGTATTTTCTCTTTCCCTTTTGTCAGGGAAATAAATGTAATCACCAAGGTGCTGTTCTAAAATGTACTGCTCATTTTACGTAACCTATCGCATTAATTAACATTCATCTGAGCAGGCATAGGTGTGGTGGGGAGAATAATAGAGTTCTTATAATCAGTCTTCTGGGAAAAAGGTATCATAATTCCAGCGTGTGAATACTGTTTTATCCATTGAAATATGTTCCCCTGTTCCCTCATCAAGAGCAGAGTAAAGAAGAAAAAGGAGGAGGATGGTCAGATTACAGTTGTTCCTAATTCAAATGCAAAGACTCTTCATGGCACTGAATATTTTGAACAGAAAGTGCCGGCAGCGTTGGGCTTCACCAGACGTTGGAACTTCTTATCTCTGAGGAATATATTCCTTTGCTTTAGCGTAGCTGCTGTTTCGGTAACGTGGCATATTTAAAAATTCTCCACTGACAACATCTGTGGGACCCTGACAAGTGATTAACAGAAAAAAGAGCATTTCGTTACGACATTCACATTTTTATGCCAAGCTGTCGGGTTTGGTCTATCCGGAAATGAATAAGGAGCTGATGTTTGGGGCACCGCTGGTATTTATTATACACCACTCAAAATTACGCGGGAGTGAGAACGGGCAGGAATAGACATCTGCGCTGTACAAACCCCCTTCTGTCGCACTCGATGCTCTGACGCTGGAACTTGTCCCGAAAATGCCTTACGGCCCGGGTAAAGGTGGTCTGGGGGAGGTGTGGTGCAACCGTGGCAGAATCAGGACTGCAGCTCGGGGAGCGGGGACCCTCCCTGCAGCCCCCCCGGCCCCGGCTGGGCACTGTGCAAGGAATAACAGGAGGCGAAGTAAAAGCCTCCAGTGGAAGGAGGCAGAAGCAGGAATGGGAGGAAAAAGCCGGGCGGGTGCTGGAGCGGTGCATCTCCTTCGGCAGCTGAGGCAGCTGCCTGTGCCAGCCCCTCGGCAGCTCCCGCATCCGAGAGTTTTCTGTTCCTTCCTGCGGATGCACCAAACCGTGCGAGGGTACCGTGGGAATTTGAGAGGGTTTGCACTCCAGTTGGGTGTGGGACCCGAGGATCTGAAAGGAAAATGAACCTGTAGCAATCCCAGCTGAGAGCATCTCGGGTAGGAGAGCACGTTGTGACAGCAACATCGGGGACAGACCCCGGGGGGATCCAGAAGAACAATCTTGATAGCAGCTACCCCGTGCCAGGCAACGGGAGCTGTGGAGTTTTGGGAGGCACACGGTGCTTTGGACACGACTTGGAATAAAACAACATTAAGACAGGCAGAAAAAGATGCGGAGTTACATCAAAAAGAGCCACGTGCTCTGAGAAGCCCATGCCCAGGGTTTGGAAGCAAATGCAAGAACTGTGAGGGATTACGTCGCTTGAGATTAGAGATAAACACTGAGCAGGACTGAAATGAGGACGGCACCGAGGGTTCAGGGCAATTACGTAGGGAAATGTGGATGTGATTGCAAGGGCTAATGGAGCGTCGGCCGGAAAGCGTGCGGTCATTTCTTACACCCGGTCTGGGTGCCAGTGCGAGAACCTGCTCGGGAAGTGCCATCGGCTGCAAGAGAAAAGCAAGGAGGATCCACGGGTGGCAAACTGGGAAAACTCAACGCCGGTCGTGGTGACGTGTCTACATGAAAGAGAGAGAAAATGAAATAGCAAACTGAGTCTGCAATAATCCCCGTGAAGAGTACGCCTGGCCAGTTTGTAAATCCTGGGGAGAGGAACTGAGGTGGAGCAGCGTATGGAGGATCCTAAGTGATTGCTGCTCTTGAGGACTGACCGTGGCTTCCTTCATCAAGCTCTGACACCTTGAAGTCTGCACGATTTCTCCATGGGCTGCAGTGCTGGGAGCTTTGTTCATTGCCTGAATGTATTCATCACATTTGCCAGTGCATCCGTCTTTCACGTTTCCAGGAAAAAAGCATGGTATATTTGATGCCGTAGAAGGATTGAGCTCGACGCAGACGATGGTTTGGCCTGGGAATCAGAGCAGCTGAGCAGACAGAACTTTCTTTCTGGTTTTGGGAAGAGCTGTGGCGCAGGTGCCTGCAGCTAACGAACCGCAGCTCAGCAAGAGCCTGATTAAAGTTGCACCCAGACTAACGACCCACAGCGTGAGAGCTGGGAGCAGGGAAAGCTGATTTCTTCATTCTCGCTCACCCGTTCTTTGCGCTCACAAGCCACAGTCACGTGTGGGGACACGTAGGACAGAGGGTTCCGGCTATGGAGACCTCACCCACAGCTCTCGCTCCTGGGTTCTGCCTGCCTGGAGACACTGGGCTGGTCCTCGATGGGTCTCCTGTACCCTTCAAGAGCTGTGATCGTCTGTGGTCCATCCTGCTGCCGTCCTGCAGAAAGCGGGTGGGCGCTGCTCGGGGTCGAGCACGTTCATCTGTGCGTGGAGGACAGCTATTCAAGCGCTGGGAAGAGACCAGAACACCGTATAAATCAAAATATACCAGTAATCTTGGCTAAGTCCCAGCTCAGGGAGTTCAGGGAGGAGGCTGGAGAGCGGCTGTGATGTGCGCTGTGTCAGGCTGGGTGCGGACCGGGGGCATCGCGGTGGATCCCGGCTGCTCCGTCCGGCGCTGGAGAGGCATCCGGGGAGCCCTGCCCGAGGCGGGCACGTGCCGGGGAGGACATCGGTCCTCGCTGCTGCTGCGTTCGGACGACGACACCGATGCTCACGCGTCTGCTCCCATTTCCCTCTGCAGCTGCTGCCTCCCCCGGCTCGAGTCCGTGCACGCGTGTTTGGTGTGGCACGGCCGTGCGGGGAGCTCTGTCCTGGCGAGCGGTGGTGGTGGTACCGTCGCTGTAGGGGTTCAGCACGGTGTGTCCGTTCCCACCTTTCAAATGGGGTTTTTTTGCTGCTCAGCCCCGGCTCGGTGCTCCCCGCAGAGGGGGATGTGAGAGCTGCCCGTTGGGTGGAAAAAAACCAGGCAGTCCAGGAGAAAGCACAAGGGCTTCGGAGCAGACATCCAGGATTTCCCCAGCTTTCTACAGCTGCCCGTGCTGCAGCTCAGGACCGTTCGGTCCTGGGGCTGGAAGAGAAATAACATGAACAAGAACAACGTGGCTGCCGTTGTTATTTTTGCAATCTGTATTTTTGTCTGCAAATTCGTGAGCACTTTCAAGCTAAAAAAGGGAAATATTCTTATCAAAGAGTGTTCCTTGGTAGTTTTTTTAAACGGTAATGTTTGCAGAAGGTTCAATATTTCACATAAATTAAAGAAAATACATCTTGTTCCAGAAATGCTATATAACATCCTAAGGAGGGAAGCAGGGAGAAATATTGCCTGGTAAGTGATAATATATCAAGGTTTCTCTGCTCATTATCAGCATAAGAGACATAATATACATAAAATGTAGGTCATAGCATCCCATTTAACACCGTATTTATCCTTGGTGTGAGAGGCAGTTGTGTGCTACTGCAAAACAAGACATGTTCTGATAAGAAATTTCAATGGCAAAAATACTCTTTATTTTTCAGATAAGCAAATGTGCTTGCTTTCTCCACAGACGTGTTTCTACAGCCCGTGTTTCCTCCCCCTTCTCCTCGCCCCGCTGCCGCAGGGTGGGTACGGCTGGGCGCAGCTCCCTCTTTGCAGGCTTTGGCCGTCGGGCAGCGGCGGGGCTGACGGCCCCGAGGAGCATCTCCCGAAACGCGCGGGCAGGGGGGTGATGGCAGAGCAGGCAGGAGGAGGCAGGCAGAGGAGGGGAGCTGACCTGGCCGCACAAGTGTCTCCTCCTCCTCTCCAAAAGCAGTTCCCACCCCAGGTTTCTGTGCCACCGCCACTGAGACATCAGCTCACCCTGCAAGTGGGGACAAAGTACGTCTGTGTCACGCTGATCAATGCTGCCACTTGCGTTTTATTATTTTTTGGTCATTTTTCTTTGCTCTTGAGCAGAAGAGTTCCTCTGCCAGTCACCTGGCCCTGCAATCGCCGTCGCTGCATCGTGACCAGGCGGGAACCTGAAGGAGGTTGGGGCGCACGGGGACGGGGACACCCACGTGTGACCTGGGGTGCGGGTGGGTGTCAGTGCCACCGCTCAGTCCCAGCCTCAGCTCTCTTCTTCCACAGCCGAACATCCGCGTTCTGTGAATTTTTGGGGGTGAATGCTGCGAGCGATTTGCTGAAAACCAGTGCCATCAGGAGCACAAGCAAAAAAAGATGCAATTAGTGTCCGGTCTGTTCCCTTGGCATTTCTTGGACGAACTGTATGTGGTGTTCTGCATAATAATAAGAAAAATAGAGACAAGAGCTACCACCATTAAATATCTCTAAAATAATTAAGCAATAAAGAGTAGCACAGGAGGGTGCAGGTGCTGATGGATAATCAGAAGGTTGCTGCAGGTGAAGGCTGACCAGAAGTGATAACTGGGGAGGCAGGGGCAGGAGGGATGAAGGAGGAATGCCGGTAGAGAAATCTCAGTAACGCGGCAGCGGAGCTCCTGCTCGCCCTCCTTTGCCGAGGCAGGACGGAGGAGCAGGAGGGTGTCAGGAGAGCAGAGATGGATCATCGGGCAGCTGAGATTTGTCTCAACCCTGATGCTGAGTGAGACCCCGAAGTGCTGGGCTGAAGCCCGTTAAGGAGAGGGTTCACGAGGTGGGGGGTGCCGGTACAGTATGGATGAGGAACAATATTACCTGTGAAGCCGGGGGTAGCCTAAAATACTGCCTTTAGCAGGCAGGGAGCGTTGGACTAATGTGCGACACACACACTCCCCCCCAATAACAAACAAAAAGAAGCTTAAAAGCAAGGGGAGCAGCAGGCCAGGGGCTGATGGGCAGAAGCCTGTCAAAACTGGGGGTGACTGGTGCCCCCCCAGACAGCCCCGTGTCGCCGAGGCCAGGCACTAAGCGGGGGAGTCGCACCCGCAGCATCCCTCCGTCCGCATCCCCAGAGGGGTGCACGGGGCGGGACGGGGCAACCGCCATACTGCGCTACGGCGAGGTGTTCGGAATATCGGTACAAAATTAAGATAAAGAGAACGTCAAGTGTTCAAAACAAGCAAATATGCATTTATTCACAATGGGCAAGGTGAGACGGTGAACAAAATCCGTCCTTTGAAAGAGCGGCAGGAATGGCAGGGGTCGAAAAAAAATAATATTAAGGGTATTAAATAGACAGCAGGGACCTGGATCAAAACATGATGTTATGGACAGAAATAGAGAAACTGCTGCGGAAGACTGTCGAGCTAAAAAATACCTTTATAGAGCTCTGTATAGGCACAGAAAATTGTGAATGAGGCGAGAGAGCGAAGGCCACAGCATCACTGCTCCCCTGGGGCTGAGTGCGGGGCGTTCCTGCCGGGACCGGGAGGTCGCGGGACGTTTCAGATGGTTCGGCTGGATTTTTGATGTGTGGAAGTTTTGGAAAGTAGGTTAAGACTTCAAATAATAAAACGCTCAGGGAAGCAGGCGTGAACCACCCACGGAGCCCGCACCCCCAGCCTCCCCGGGCCCCCCCCCGCTTCTGAAGAAAGTAGCGGAAAATAAGAAAATTCAGTTAAGTCTAAAGTCAGCTAAAATGCAGAAAGCTGCGTAAGACGTAGGTATCTAGGTTTTTATTAGGCGCAAGGAATACGTTCCTCTGGAATTGCACAGGTTTCGGAGCGCCTCGCAGGCTCTTCCCCGCCCACAAAATGGGCTGCGATAGCGAGATTTCCCGATTCCCAGCGGAGGATGAGCAGGAAATAATGAAGACGCCGCTGGAAAGGCAGGGAAGTCCTTACGCGGGATCATTCCAAAACACGAGCCGGGAAATTGCAGCGTCTTTCTGGGTAGCTGGAGGGAGAATAACCGGCCGCGGGGAGGTTAATGTGATGCCAGGGGACCCCAAGGGACCCCGAGGGGCAGTGACCCCCCCTGCCCTAAAAGGCTCCGGCAGCTCGGCCGTCCCTGCCTTCCCCCGGCACCGCAATCCCAGCAGCGTTCCCCGGGGCCTTGGATGCGGTTACTGCTGGCAATGCAAAATCTCACCCTTCGGTCCCCCCTTTTAGGGACAAGTTTTACTGACGTATTCTGATTTTTTTCCTCCTTTTTTAAACTAAATACATTTGCCAGGCTTTATTTTTAAAACCGTGTAAACCACATAACTTGAATTTTTTATAATATATATATTTTTTCCTGTCTCCATCTGGAAAGCCCCTTGGAACTCATTTCATGATCTACATTCCCTATTAGAGGGAATGAGGCGAGTTCCTTACTCAATTCAATGAAAGTTAAATTAAGCTGAAAAAAAATCGGAGGAAAACAGCTTCTATATTTATACAGAAACTAGAGGTGAAAACACAAGGCTGGAGCTTTGATGTTGCAAAACTGAGAATATATTTCTAATTTTATGAATAGTGCGGCGGGTTTCCACAGGAATGTTTCCTGTGCCTGGCTTATGCCTAAAAGCATCTCTGTGAGCATCGCGGGGGCAAAACGTCAGCCCGTGCCGACAGCCCAGGGCAGCACAAGCGGGGTCGGGCCGCACTCTGCGTACGCGCAGGTACGGGGAACTCCGTGTACGTGTGTCCGAAAACCTGCCACGTACACACACACTTCCAGTGTCCTCATTTTTCTCCAGCTCAAAGCTGCACCCTTATGAGTAAGTTGTGATTTTTATTCTTTTTGCACTTCTGAGTTGACGCCCGCCGACGCTGAGCCTGCGTTTCTAAACGTGCCGTCCTTTGTCCTTTCTCCCGTGAATGTTTCCCGTAAAAAACGGTACGAGCTGAAGCCCAGGAGCAAGCACTGGATGCCTGTGGGCCCTGCCCAGCAGAAGTTGGTGCCACATGGATGCTGCCTTTGGAAAGCCGAAGGATTTTTGGAGCGCGGCAGGGAGCCCAGGGCTGAGTCCCAGCCTCACCGCCCGGGCTGGGACCTCCGTCCCGTTTCCTGCCCACCTCCACGAGCTCTGGGATGTGGGGGGCGATGGATAACGGGCAAGATTTGGGAATACAGCCCTGCATCCACTGGGATGGATGAGCGCTCTCCGAAGCCAACTCCGCACATCTTTGCAGCTGAGCAGACACGTCTCGTACCGCTGGAGTCCGTTCCAGAAGTCAAAACCTAGGACGGCCAGGCTGGACCGCGGCGTTAGCAAGGGAACCGCGCGATGGGAAGCGTAGCACCTCTGGAACCACGCGCAGGTGCTGCTGGTGTCTCGGATAACCTCTCCTGGGTGCAGCCGAAGGACAGCAGTGGTGATGGGCAGCGAGCCTTTGGTGCAGCCTCAGCCCCGCTGGGTGCTGGGTGGGGGATGCAGCGCGCCCGCACATCCCCAGGCGTGCTCACTGCATCCAGCACCGACAAATTAGAGTACCCTTCTCAGCCGTGACGCGGCTGTCGGATGCTGGGGATTGCCAGGCACACGCTTATCCCGAACGTGACCAAAACCGTGTTGTTTCGTAGTGGTATTACGTCGGGGACTCCCGCAGAACGCGCCGGGAGCCTGCGGCCCCGCTGCGGTAGGGATTTACGGGGCTGGAGCGGCGTGAGGGTCCATAGCAGGTCCTGAGCAAAGCGCTCTCACTGATGAATGGATTTCCATGTTTTCCTTGTAAGAGACCGGCAGAAAAGTGGACGTGCTAACATGAAAAATCAAGTTTCATTTTAATGAAATGTTTATTCACAGCAAGTTTAATATTAATGTTAAATTGATCTGTGGAATTTTTCCCCATCAAAAATTAATGTGATACAGTCTTTGCTTTTCTGCTCTGAAAGCATCTTCCAATTAATCGGCAGATAACGCACTGTAAATCCAACACCGCCACTCGGACAGTCCCTGGCCATTGTTTTTTTAAGTGCACAACCACACAATGAATAATTAATAATGATTTATAGTGTTATCCGACTATTACTAGTGTATCAGTATTGTAGAGCAGGTGACAATTTTTTATTTATAGTTGGGAAACGATGAGAATTAAGAAAGAATATGTATATATAAGCGGGTTGCCGCACATACCATGCGTGCGTTAAAAGTCTGACCTAAGACCTGCACGGCAAGACACAGCTGCCGCGTCGTGCTTTGTAGCACAGAGCCCCAGACTTTGCCAGAGCTCTCACCAAACTCTACAGAAAAGGGTCTAATCCGGAAGCAAAGGCGCTGGAAGCAAAGTGCAGCGGGTCCGTCTCCTCTCGCGTGAGTTCCCGAGCAGCTCCTCGTCCAGAGGACGGCTCAGCGCCTTGCAGCAACTGCTGTGGGGTTTAGAAACAACTTACTCTGCAGCTGAAGAAAAAACCAGGAGCTCTTTCCGTGGCGACTAAGGCTGCGACGTACGGCACTGCGTGTCTGCAGCGGGTCCGTGCTTTGCTGCTCCGCACAAGGCAGGAACGTGCCTGGGTTTATAACATTAATATGGATTAAAGAATTTTATGACTAAGTGTGAGGAGGAAGCAAAATCCTGTTCAGCGCTCCGAATAATTTCAAATGCTTATTTTTAGGGCAGCGTGAGATAATTGACTTACAGCGAGCTGTTAACGTTGCGACGGAGCCAAGGGCCGGGTACTTAATCTTAGTCCTGGCCCTGAACGGCTTCGGGCTGCAGAGCAGCCCCGGTGCCCCCCGTCACCCCGGGTCCCTGGACCGGCATCCCCGGGGCTTCGTCCTTCCTTCCGTACGGGAAGAAGCAACAAGAGCTTGTGTACTTCCCACTGCTCCTTTCTCGAGGCTTTCTGATTCATCAGCATCCTTTTGAATTCATAATGAAACCAGATAGGCTGTAAAGTAAAACTAGCAAATATAATTGAACATGAAAAACCTCTCCAAAACCTTCTTTATATACATTTGTTTGCTAATCCATGGCTTTTCTTCAAATGTTCGCACACAAGCAAAACCAGATGAAATGAAAAAACCCTTCACATATGCAACTCTGAAAACCTGAGACATGGCAGCCCTCAAAATAATTACCTTGGGAAGCTGCAAGAAACTGAAAACAGGGCTTAGAGTGAAAGTGCAAATAAATAATAATAATAATAATAATGATGATGATGATGATGATGATGATGATGATGATGATGATGATGATGATGTCTAAGCGAGAAGAGCAGCCCGAGCCTGCAGGGTGCTCGGAGAGGCAAGCAGGAGGACATCCAAGGGGTCCCCACCGGTGGGACATCGTGCTGGATTTGGAGTCGGGGCCCCCGCACCGGCGCAGAGCCCCATGCCCGAGGGCAGGGACACATTCCCATCCCTGTTTGTGAGCGCACCGTGTCCTTTCCGCCAAGGACTTTCCCAAGCACCTCATCCGTGGTCCGTTAAAGGAAATTAGTGTTGCAATTAATTCTGTGGGGTCTGGAGCCAAGCCCGTGCACTTGGCCTCTCCCAGCACCGAGCACCTTCCAAAAAGGGAGGAGCCCCGTGCAGCCGCGTGCCTTCAACGGGACCTATAAAGGGACAAGCAAGGAGCTGGTGCCTTTCTCCTCTTGCTACTGTATTTATTATGGAGGGTGTCTGCGATTTTTTTTCTGCTTGTTCTCCGCTCGTTTAAAGGAAAGCCGTTTCTCCTGCAGGAGAGCCCCTTCTGCCTCGCAGGGAGGCGAATGATTCAGTGGCGTGGAGGTTTTTTCCAGCCTAACTTTT
Source organism: Aramus guarauna (assembly GCA_013400195.1). Lineage (NCBI taxonomy): Eukaryota > Metazoa > Chordata > Aves > Gruiformes > Aramidae > Aramus > Aramus guarauna. The sequence continues at coordinate 53,327 of VXBL01004564.1, forward strand.
CTCCCTCACTTGTCAGGGAGGATGGTCTGAGCTGAATTTTAACAAACCTGCTTTCCTGCCAGCTCCTTCAGTATCAGTGGCAAAAACTCAATGGAGAGTTTGAACCAGAAGAAAAACCGTGCCCCGCCGCACGTAGTCGTGTCTCGCGAAGGAGATGCTGCTGCTGTCGTGGACCTCCTGGTCTCCAGCTATGGCAGAGATCATCTGCGAGTCCAGCGGGGTGGACAACTCCTGCTCTCTCAATGTGAAAAAAAAGAGGTAAAAAAGGCATCTTTTGCACTTTCATGTGTTCAGAAACACTCCCCCCTCCCATCCAAATGTGTCCTGGATCCCTTCGCTTTGGGCCTTTTTTGTTCTTTGGGAACCTTGCAGGTCCGCTCCGGGAAGGCGGTGGCTGTCGTCTGGCAGCCTAAGAGGGAACCGAGTGAGATGTAAAGCAAACCCCCGACCGGAGGGGTTTAAACGCAACCGGATGGCAGCCCCTGCCGTTTCCTGAGGCAGCAGCCTGGTGGGGAGCAAGGTTTGGAGGACGCTCGCATCTCCCAGCTGTGGGGTTTCCAAGGAATACGTTTGTTACTCCTTCTATCTGAGCTCACATCTCTCGTTTCTCAGCAATGCCAAGGTAAAGAGCTGGGTTTTGAGGCAGAACCCACATTGCTGGGACTAAAGAGACTTGTCTCCATAGGACATGAGTTCTACACCCAGAGCTTTCTGAATCTCAAGCAGAAGCATTCACCAGCTGGTGGGCAGTCTCAGGGGAACCTGCACCAAGCCAGCGCATCAAAATACCAAAGGAAGGCTTTGTTGGGGCCGCTTAATGCTTTTCAAACTTGCAGCCAAATTTAGGTAGAGGTGAAGAAAATGAACATTTTCCTTGCACAGAACTTTTTTTGTATTAATCACCCGAGGATGGTGACTGGGGAGAGCTCTCTGCCCCGTCCCATCCTGCTCCCACCACTTTGCAGGGCTGGAGAGGTGGCTCAAAGACCCTTTCGTTGGGAGATGTAAAGGTTTGATCAACTTATCGGGGACTCATCCTATAAAAGAGCTTTTCTGTGTCACTGGGAAGACCAAAGCCCCGTCCCTTCGGGGCCAGGGCCCGTGCAGCACCGGGTGCTGCTCAGAACTGGTCCCTTTGTCATCTGTGCTTGGCTGAGTTCGGGAGTGATGAAGCCCCAGGACATCTCGTGGTGAAGGATAGTGTCCAGACACCAGAAACCAGCTCTCCCGAGAGTTTCTATATAGACCTTAGTTATCAGCTCCTGTGTTCCCTCAGGCATCCCGGCTGCACATCATCTCCATAGCTACTTCTCTTTTTTTTCCGCTTTCCTTTCCCCTCCTCTGGCTTTGTTCCTTCTCTCACCCTATCTTCATGCTAACGCTTCTGCTGTTGGACCCCACTGAAGCTCACATTTGGCTCTGCCGGGAGCTGCTGATGGGTGCTACGTTTTCAGCCTGGGTTTGTGCCTGCCTGTCTGCTTTCCTCTCTGCCGGTCCTTCCCGTTCCCTTGGGGACCCTCCCGAGGGACCGCAGGACATTGCCTCTCTGCCGGCTGAAGGCCTGGAGCTCGTAGGATCCCCGGAACTGGTGAAGGCGGCTACAGGCAGTGGGTGAGATGGGTGCACAGACAGAGGATTTGGGCTTCACGTGCCCATCCCACCCTGTCTGCGTGTGCTTCCCATTGCGTCTGTGTGTCCATCCCATCATGCGGGGCTGCAGCACCCTCCCGCCTGACATTTCGCTGAGATCGTGATGAGCCACTTGAAGCAGGGAAGAGCAGTTCCTCCAGCGGCAGTGAAGGACCGGGGCGGTAATAAAGCAAAGCCCAGCCAGCATCTAAACCTGCCGCGTTCCCATGGCTACTGCGTTCCCCAGAGCAACCGGGACAGCGCAACCCAGCGCATCCCAGTCTGCGGCGTGGAGCTGTAGCGGGGCTGGGGTCCCCTCCGCACCCCCCACCCCAACCATCCCGCTGGGACACGGCAGTGCCGGCCCCCCTGAATGCATCCCCACCGGGTGCCTTGCCGTGAGCTGGAACGACGGCACCCGGGCACGGGGCCCTGGGGTAGGAGCAGCCCCTGGCTTTGGGGCTGCAGAGAGGGGCAAAACGCTCCCTGAAAACCTGGTGGTTGTGTGCACAGGGCAAGAGCAATCCGGGAGGAATGTGTCACCGCTGGCACAAAGGCAAAGCGAATGCAGGAATGCGTTAAAGCTGTCAATAAATGGCTAAATGTGGTAAACTAAGAGAGCATTTTCCTTTGTTCTCCACTTTTGATGTTATGCTTAAACCAAGCATGAGCTCAATGTCAACTTGATTTTTACCTTTATAACTGTAATTAAGGGAGACTAGAGATCTCTGGAGTGTTGTCGTCTGCTTATTTTTGTATGCTGGCTTATGTTAAAATCTGTCATGCATTCCTGGCGGAGGGCAGGAGATACGGCGCCAGGCTTTCGCAGCCCTCATTGAAACGTTTTGTGTACCACAATCATTTCCAGGCAGCTTTTCAAGCCGATCTCGCTTCTGGGCGGCCGGAGGAGTTGGCTCGTTGCAGGTGCCCCTTGCAAACCTCACTCCCAGCCCAGCTGGCAGCGGGGGCCGTCTCTGCTCCCCGAAAACCAGGCTGCACGCCGAAACGGGGGAGTGACGGCTCACCGTCGCCGGACCCTGCGCTGGGGTAGCCGCTGCCCGAAGGATGCTCTGCTGCCCGTCATCGAGGAGCTGCCGTTAAAAAAGGAGGTGGATGGGGCTTCTCCTTGGGGGGGGAGAGATGTGCTCTCTGCCCGCGGTAAGCCAGACGCCGGTGCCGGGGTGCCCTGAAGGGTGCAAGAGGTTTGGGGAGCCCTAGTTTTGCTGTGGCTCTTGCTGGGCCATGCGAGGGGACGGGGACCTGGTCGGTGGGCACCAGCCCTGGGGGAAGGGGCGAGGGAGCAGCTCCATGCCCTGGTTTGGTACCACGGGTGCGGGAGCGGGTCGGTAGGGGCTGAGTCCTTTCCGTCCCCCCAGAATTGTCCCAAAGGGGCCAGCAAGTCACGAGAGGTGCTGGCCGGAGCTCGGTCTGCAAATGCTGTGCCGCGGTGCTGTGCTGACAGGACCAGTCCTCGTGCGTGGGGTGTGAGAGGCAGAAACTGTTGTGGAGCCTTTGCTGCGCGAGTTTTTGGGTCGGGGTTTTGGGGTTGTCTTGTTTTGTTGGGGCATTTTGGTTTTCCTGTGATCCGAGGCTGCTGGGAGCTGCCTGGAAATGGCATGTCAGTCCTGCCGGCACGCGGAGCTGCGGAGGTGGGGAGGGAGGCACTGCCTCCGCTGCCCCTGAAATCCGGCTTTGCTTTGCTTCTCCGTGAAAGGCTCGGAGCTTGCGAAAGCACACGGCTCCCCAGAGGCCCTGACGCAAAGCCAGGAGCAAACAGACTGAGATCCCCGATATGTCTAAGCAGAGCGTTTTCAAGATCTTCCTTCCTTGACGAGAAATATAAGAAGTTGGTACGAGCCCAGCTTGGAAAAAAAAAAAAAGATGAGGCAAGGTGCTTGAGGAAACTCAGTGTCAGTAAGTGAGGGAAGAAGCCCCGGAGCTTCCTTGGCGGAGAGCGGAGCGTAACTCTGGTCGCGTGTGCATGGAAGTGCCTTCAGGCTGTTTCGCTGCGAAACGAGAATCTAGCGTTGCTTTCCTGGTGCTCTGGCAGCACTTTGCATTTTTTAATTACTTGCATGCTTTTGCTGTTAAGAAGTGCAACCCCGCGGCTGCCCGAGGTGCAGGAGCTGTAAAACCTCCCGGGAAGCGCGGGGCTGGCCACGCTGCCTGCACGGGTGTGCTGCGGCACGGCTCTGCGCCCCTTTCCGTCGCTAACTTCACCGTCCTACGGCTTGCAAAGGGTTCATTGCGAATGTGAATAAACAGAGAGGCTGAGTGCTCTGGTGCTTGCCTGGCTCTGCTGCTGAGACCTCAGGGCTCTCCTTCGCTGCCCTCACAGCTGTTATTTCGCTGCTGGTTCTACACTACGGACAACGTCGCTATTTTGCAATATTAAATACAGTAAATATCAAATTCTATAAAGACAGTCCGATATGATCCAGTACGATTTTACTGCTGCTATTCTACAACGGTTTTATTTTTAATTTTATTTTTCACATTCTAATCTTAATGCTTTTGCCCTGCTACGCAATCCTCAGGTTAGAATTTCTCGGTCTACGGTGGCTTCAGGTTATTTGTACAAACAGGCTGCGGAGAGGTGAAGCTGACGTGCAGCGGCACTGTACAAGCGAGGAGTAACTCCACTTGAGTCCGGGAAATCCTGCAGAGCTGGCGTGAGGTGGGGGGACCAACACCATAGTGCTTCAGCAAGAAGCAAGACGTATTTTCCCTTGTTAACTGGTGGTGATTTTCTTAGTCTGGCCTTGGGGCCTGAGGTTCCTGTCCCGGTTGTGAGCGCCAGCCCCCGCAGCGGACAGGGCATCTCACCTGCTCTCGACACAGACGTTTGCACTCGCAGCAGCTTGGCTTAGCGAAGCTGTTTCATTTGCTGCTTCGAGTGTGAGCGTCAGAAGACGTGTGGTTAATTCACTGCCGTTGCAAAGATTAGGGAAAACGTGAAAATCCCCTTGCCCGGTCACCGAAAGCAATTCTCTGGGAAGAGAAAGGGGAGGAGCAAAGGCACCTGCCTGCTCCGGGGTGTTCTGGGGGGGGTGGGCAGTCTTCCAAAACCCGCTATGGGTTTTTCCCTCAAAGTGTTTCAGCAATGCGAAGGCAAACCTAAGTTGGACGCAGTTAACCGCGTGGTCCCTACGGTCCATGAGCCGCAGGGCGAGCGCTGGCACAGGCACCTGCAGAGCCGGGACGTCCCAGGCGTTCCAGCCCCACAGCGTGCACCCCCCCACGGCAGCTCCCCCGCCGCCGGCACGTCCCGCCGTCCACCGACCGCCTTCCCGTGAGCGCCGCGCTCAGCGCCGGGCTGCTGCCTCTGGGCTCGTCTTACGCTTCGTCGCGAAAATGAAGCCCCTCGTAATTTATCAACGGACGGAAGGAGTAGATTAAGTTTCACTTCCCAGATACTGGAAACAACATTGTAGGGAAAAAGTAAGACTTAGCAAAATACCTTGCTAGCTGCTCCCGACCAGCTCAGCCAAAGTCGTCACAGCGTGCGCTAGATGAGAAGGTAATTAATCCCCTGCTCCCACGGCGCAGTCCTGCTGTGGCCGTTCTGCAGGCTCTTTCTCCCGCAGATGTGGGGGGCTGCTGCTTTGATGGGATGAAAACGTGGGATCGGTGATGTCCTGTCCACAGGTTCCTTCTGGGAGACAGAGCCTGGTTCTAGCAGAACCCCGCTGCTCACTGATTGCGCGAAAGACCTCAAAAACTCCTCAAAGTAGGATCTTGGATCGCATGCAGACAAAAGCATTAAGTGTGCATGATCGCTCTCTCCATGGGCTTGTTATCGAAGTAAGAGGCAGGTCCAGGAGCAATATATTTTGCTTAGGTATAGTTGTGAGTGTGTCTCCTTCCTTCTGCTTGTGCCAGCCCCGAGCACTGCGCGTGCTGCCCGTCAGCCACAAGCATCTCCTCTGGCCCTGCAGCCTGCGCCCACGGCACCTCCACCGCAGATCTCCAGAACTTCACTGGGGACAACCCTTGCTTGGAGGGGTCTCTTGGGGTCATTCTTTCACTGGGCAGCCATGGATGTCTTTTTTTTTTGGGGGGGGTGGGCAGTCTGGCTGCCTTCTGCTGCCATGAGATTTAATCCGTGCCATCCCAGCCAGGCAGGGGAGCACCGGGCAAACAGCGAGGAGAGGAGAAGAGGTACCAGGGCTCTTCCAAAGACGCTTGCTGTGGATGCCAAACTGGGTGACAGATATTCTGAGCTGCTAGAATTACTCCCTTATGCATGTGCTGGTTACATTATTTTGCTCTATAAGAAGCAGTAGGATTTTAGGTTACCCCTTGTCTAAGAAAGCTCAGCTTTATCAGAGGGGAACCTCCTGGGCTGACCTCATATGGGCTGGGAAGGACGGAGACCACCCTGATTGCTGGGAGACAAATAACGAGTGTTTTGTGTCAAAAATCAATGGGGAAAAAATGGATCAGAAGATGTCCAGGAATGGTTCTGTAGCTACAGATGACATTTCTCTTGTCAAGTCTGACCAGAAACATGCTCTCCAAAGCCAATGTAATCGGGAGAGGTTCTAGAGAAACGCCTCTCCAAACACCCCTTGAGCGTTTCCCCCCCGCGAGGAGGAGGCGTTTGTACGTGGAGGTGTTCACACCAGCACCGAAGAGCTGCACCACTCCCACCTCTGCTGAGAAGAGGATGGTGAAGGGTCGCTCAACAGAACGCGTTGTGCTAACAGGACGTGTGGCCTCTCTCCTGCAGGTGACACGGGCTCACGTCAGCAGCCTAACCTGGGGGGTACAACCTTCTGCTTGGTTTGCCGCGATAAATGGAGTTGCATCTGGGAACACACAGAAGTGATGACCACCTGCAGTAGTCAGCACTGCATGCGGTGGAGATACCTATCGCATCTAGGTGGACATGAGATTTTAGGAGCCACCTTCTCTGTTGGTGAGGGTTATGCTCTAGGCAGCACCCCGGCTGTTGGAGTGGGAGGGCAGGAGAGCAGGGGAGAAGCTGAGGGGCAGGAAGGGGATGGAAAACTCGGTGCCATTAAACTAAAAACTGTTGGCAGCGAACACAGAATCTGCTGCAGGTGTGGGCAGCTTTACACCTGCGACCTCCTGGCAGAAGCTTGGTCTTCAGAAATCACCCGCGTGGGTGGGTGTACCTGGGACCTGGTGTTCGGACGTGCTGTGAGCCACCAGCACCTTCTCTGTGAACCACCAGGACCTTCTCTGTGAACCCCGAGGGTCGTGAATGGGCACCCCAGGAAAACATGGACCAACCCTCCCAGAAACAGCTTTGCTTCCACGATGGAGGCATCACCCCAAGGGACCGGGCTCAGGCCTCCCTCCTTCCCGAGGTGGGGTGGGGAAAGCTTTGCCAGAGCACCGGAGGATTTGGTCCCTCGCTTACAGAGGCTGCAGTGCCCCAAGATGGAACTATGTAAAAAAGAGTGTATAAATGTAAAAGGAGATGAAAAACGAGGCTTTGCACTCAATGTACTCCCCGGCCACGTCCCCCCACCTCGGCTGGGATACGTGCGTAGTGCGTCCCCTGTGATGGGTTGGGAACGCGGAGCAGCTAATGCAAGAGACGATCTTTTTTCATATTCACTTGCTATTTTTTCCTGAAGAAAATAAATTTTTTAAGTTAAGTTTTTCACTGTGCCTGTCCTAGAGCATGGACAAGAAAGGTTATTTATAAATAATGTAGAACTGTGTCCCCTGTTGAGGGGAAGGAAAGTACAGGAAGCCTCGTAAAGAGAAACACAGCAGTACCCTCGATGGATGGGGATGAGCCAAGGGAGATGGGCATCCCACCAGGCCACCAAAGCCCTTCTCCTGCCCATGAGGAGAGCTGCCCGCGGGCCTCTGGCCGGGCAGGGTCGGAGGCACAAGCCACCCCCGACAGCAGCTCCGGAGGCTTGTCAGGGCGATGAAAAATGCAGCAAAGGCAGCTGGACCAAAGCAGCACCTGAACACGGACACACTTAATCGGGCTGTGCTCTGGAAGATGATCCAAAGAGGAAGGCGTCATCTTCTGCCCAGGTTTTTAATCAACTCAGCCAATTTTTTGGTGCACGACAGAGGGCTGACGTAGCTGCTGCCCAGCCAGCGTGGTGCAACACCCCCGTGTCCGCACGGCATGCCCGTGCTGCCTGCCTGCTCGCTCCCACCCCTGCATCAAGCTGCTGCAGAGGTCGCATGGAGTACGGGCTTCAGAAGGACCGCGGGCAACCAGAGGAAGATGGAAAATTAGGAAGCACGGAGTGCTGCTCTTCGGGAACATCACCTGCCCTGGGACGCGAAGCTGAAGTGCGACACGTATTCGAGACCCAGCACCAACAGTTTCATTGATGGAAACCGTTGTTCAGTGACTTATATACTGAGTATTACGCTGGTGTTCATGAAGTTACTCAGAAAATAAACAGGGAACTCCTGAATAATTTCTCAAAGGCAGCAACAACTCCTCAGGGGAGACTCTGGTCAGTGAGAAGATGTCAGTACCTCCTGCTGCACATGTTTAATGGTTGGGAGCGGGTGCCGAACGCCTGGCAGGACCTTTCTGAGATACCTGCGCTTTTCCATCTGACTCCCCATGCAGTCTCAGCTCTCCGCAGTCCTCCATCGCACACACAGCTTGGCGGGTTTTAGGTCCCAAGTGAAGCATCTTCCAGGAATTTTTGGACCGTGGGATGGCTGTGTTGGGTTGTTTCCGCACAGATAAACACTAGAGCAATGCATTGGTGGTGGTTTGGGTAGCGTAATGATGCACGATGCTCTGCAACGAAAGACATGCATTACACTCTGCTTACTTTTGTGTTAACAGCTTTTTGATATCTCTGCCTGACACAGCATCTGGTACCAGGGCACTGAACTTCCCTGAGTTGTCCTTCATGGATATACCACAACATTATTATTCCTTTAAGAAAGACTAAAATGTGTTTGTCTCCTAACAGCTGCTGATTTCTTCAGCATGTGGTTTCTCATGCACAGGTGACTTTGTAGCCTTGTGTCATACAACATTGGGAAAAATCCAGCTGTTTTTAAAGTTTTTTGGGTTTTTTTTTTCCGTTTAAGTGGTAGGGTTTTCAATGAAAAGGTCAGTTTGGGAGAAAGATGCTCATCCCCTGCCTACTCTTCCTATGGCTCTGTCGCAAGAACCATGTTGTGAGCCGTGCTGCAGCAATCGCAGCATCACCGGACGGCCGAGGGGGCAGGGACCTCTGCGGACGGTCCAGCCCAAGCAGGGTCGCACGCAGCAGGCTGCCCAGGACCTTGGAAACCCAGAAAATCAGGATATAAACATAAACACAGAAAGTCAGGGAGTCCCAGGCACCGCTGGAGCAGGGCTGACTGCAGCAAAGTCGCCCTCATCATCCTCCTCCCTACTTTCAGGGACCTTCAGCTTTCAGCTGCTTCACACCGAGTCTACAATTCGGAGCTGCAGCCTGAATCCCGGACAAGCGTGAGGTCCTCGTGGGTGCTGGGATTACAGCAGGGCGTGCGGTCTGTCAGCAGGCGTTAGTGGTCCCGGGGACAGACGGACACTCTGCAGCCTTCAAATATTCCAAGTATTTCGGTGCTTCGGGGACAGCTTTATGATAAATTTAACTTCTCAGGGGGAAACTGTAGTTTGGGAGGAAGAAGGTCTGCTTTGTAGGGGCACGCTAAATCCACTGTGGGCACGTGTGCACCCTGCCAGCCGGTGTGCTAAATTATGTATCCGGCAGCAAACTTTAATGGAAATTTTGAAGTCTTTTATTGCTTGGCTTTCTGCTTGAAGAGAAATTCATCAAACGGGGGCTGCGAGGAGAGCAGAGCACAGTGCAACTTCTCAAAATCAGGTCTTCTTTAAAGACATCGCTTGTGCCAACTCTTCTCTTTACACAGGCCAGGGCTGGCAGTCTCCAGCCAGGATCCGGATTTTCTGATGGTCGCCCACGGGACTCCCCCTGCGAGGCAGCAGACCCGTCCCCTGCTCGGCTGGCCACAAAGGCCCCCGGTGACTCCGGGGCGTGGAGTGCTGGCTCCTGTGTCCCGTGCCACTCTCGGGCTGGCGGTGGCCATGGCTCCGGCTCTCGCCCCCAGCGATTTCTCGGGAAATACCGTGGTTTTGACAAAGAGGCCACCCCTGCATCCCCCTGCCACGTCCTCAGCCTGTTCCCTTCTCTCCAATTACAAACTCCTTCGGAACGAAGCAGAAGGGGTTAAGAGTGCTGATGAGTTAGGGTCGTCCCGTCTGACTTTGGCAGCCTGTAAGTTAAACTCAGGGACCTTTTAGATGCCAAAGAAAACCCTGTCTGGTTTGCAAAAAAAAAAAAAAAAGAAAAAAAGGAGATGGAAGAATTTGACAGGTGAATTATTTGCTCATCCCTTCATTTTTCTTTGCCCCTTTACCTGCACTAAACTGGCTCAGTATACCATACTTAGTGGTTTAGTAACCAATACAAGTCGTATATTGCTCTTTCAGAACAGGAAAGCGATTCCATTTAGCTGGCGCGTAGCCCTGCACATATGGTGCCTGAAGTTACCTCATTATGGCCGCAAATCTGAATACCTCAATTTAACCGAGTGCCAGAAATCCCGCCGCTAAAAATGAGAAGAGATCGAGGTGTTATTCCCTTCCAAAGAGCCGTTAAGATCGGCTGAGCTGCATCGTTTTATACCACCGAGGCCGTGGCTGTGCCGGGCTCTTTCACTGCAGGACGCTGTACGTGGTAGGGAAAGCATCTGCTCTTCTGTGCCTGATTATTTTGATGCGAAAGAGCACAGAATATGGGCAAATCGATCATTGCTTTTGATAACTTTAACGCATGACTTTTATTTTTAATACCTGGGCTTCTCCAGCTGCATCTTACAATTTTTATTACCACGAGCTCTACTTTTTTCCCCATTTTCTCTAGCAGACCTATCAATTCTAAGCTGCTTTATTCCTCTGCAAAGTCTTGGTTAATTGAAAATGTCATTTATTGTATTTGATGGTATTTTCTCTCCTCGTCTAGCTCTGGCTGTGATAGTGATTGTTGTGAGAGAGAGAGACTTTATCCTAAATCTAGTCGTAAAGACACAGTGCAAAAGTCTGAGCTGCCATCAATCAATGAGGGATTCAGGAGAGCTACTGCAGCTAACAAGGATTTAAACCCCAGTTCTCATGCATCTAATACTTTGTAGGAAAAGTACAGGCATTTTTCCAATTTCTCTTAGCCTTCTTTCTAGTTTCATATATTCTACACCTCTACCAGTGCTGCTCTTGGCTTCTCACGGAGATATCGAGACCCGTGAAGCTAAAGAAGTCCGATGAAACAGCACACGCTCTGCTTGCAGCAGCTGCACTAAAGCAGCGAGCGCTGTGGGTCCGCACTCGGAGGTGTCGGAGGTGCCTGGAAACGGCCCGGGAGAAGGTCCAGCCCCGCTGCGGTCAGCAGGGAGGAACGGGACCCGGAGCAGGCGACAGACACCGGCCTTGGGTCGGGATGAAGTCCCTGGAGACGTGTGCTCCTCTCTTGCCGAGGGAAGTCTGTTAGAGGTTTGGCTTCTAGATGGTTAAAGTTTTGGGGAGGTGAGACCCTTCTCAGCTTCCTAAAAGAATCCAAACGGAAGTCAAAGATGAAAAAACCCCCTTGAGATTTTTCAGTTTACCGGATAAGTTTAGGAAATGAGTTTAGGAAAATGAGTCGAACGTTGGGAAGCGCCAGCGCAGTGGGAGCGGACGGCAGCAATGGGGGAAGCGACTGAAGAGCTGTCTGGGTCGGTTATCCAGGCTGTTATGGTTAGGAATTAAAATCTGATCCTCTTGGAAAGCGTGATGTGGGGGATCATACGGAGAAACCGTTTGTAGGGACAATTGCGGCTGACTTTCTCCAAGATCTGAAACCCCCACAATGGCTGTTTCCAGTGCTGTGCTTGGACGGTGCGGGAGTTACCGGGAAGTGTAAGACTCCCTCTGCTATTCCAGGCTTTTAGGCAATGTTCAGCTTAATCAGTAGCAGAAAATTAAGGCAGAAGAAAATGTGCAATTGAATTTGAGCGAGGACCCGTGAACCACTCTTTCCTGGAAGAACAATGACCCCTCTCATCATCGTCGAAAGAAAAGTACCCGCGGTATCATTTTTATTCTCTGGCTGCAGACATAACTCACTCTGCACCTTGTGCAAACCTCCTTCCTAATCGCCATGAAAGAGGTTGACAAGGCGCAGGATTATCCTCAAATGCGCGCTTTTTCTTACATCTGTCTGACTGCCCTTCCGCATCCGACTAGCAAAGAGTGGGTGTAGAAAAGAAAAATGAATAGGGAGGGGAAATGACCGGGGGGAGCAGCTCTGCAGTGGAAATCGTTATTCCACTTTGGTTGTGGAGTGGGAATCCTTCAAGTCTCAGCACCTTTTGGTGCCGAGCGGTGACATTTAATACTCCCTAAAATCCGTCCTCAGCTGACGTCCCTTTATGAGCTGATACTCCTCTCTGCTGTCTACAGTCACGAGTTTCCAAAAGAACTTCAGTGACTTAAACCCAGCCACTTCCCAGGAAATTTATGTGCTCATGGTGCCGTGAAAATGCCACCCACCGCAGAACTGGGGTTTTCCCGTCTCGGCGGCAGCGACTGCGGGGCCGGCTGGGGGGCTGCATGGCACGCAGGGGGTCTGCGGCAAGTGCAGCGGTTTACGGCTTCTAAAAAAATGACACTATTAAATGAAGTGAGACTTTGATTTTATGGGGTATGAAATGCCGCTTACATACTGCAGCCTTCAATGGAGCTGATCATTGAGCAGGTATTTGCACAAGAAGCGTGGGTGAAAGGTGGACGTAAGGGTATTTCCCCCGGCCTGGGGACACGCTGCCGACACGCAGCACCCGCTCCGCTCCCCGGGAGCACCCGGCCGGCTCCGGACCCGCGAGGGGGGAACCGCTGAAAAACCAGTCGGAAGCGAAGAGCCCCCACTCCTCTGTGTCACTGGAGAGGAACAGCATCCTCACGGCTGCCCGGGCTCCTCCGGCAGATTCGCACGGGCTTCGGAGACGCTGTGTGATGAAGTTCAATAGATGATATTACGAACGGCACAAGCGTTCATGCAGCGTCCAGAAACCCGCCCTGCGTTGCAGAAACTGCCGTACGAGCCAGACCCGATGCAGCGGGTCCTGCCCCGGGGGCTGCACGGTCAGACGGACACGGGGCAGCAAGGGACGGCAGGACGGCGTCGTGGGGACAGGCGTCAGGGGGAGGGCGGGTGGTCTTGGGGTACGGGGGGCAAGGGAGCTTCTCTGGAATAGCTCCCAGATATCACAGCGAGGGAGTTTCAGGAGGGGTTTTAAGGGAAGAAAATAAAGCAGCTTGGCCGCTGCCTATGGCAGGTTCTTGCTGAGCACAAGGTATT
>VXBL01004565.1:19121-37905 GCA_013400195.1 Aramus guarauna
ACAATTAAAAAAAAAAAAAAAAAAAAAAAAAAAAGAGATGAAAACTTTGTTACTGAATTGTGACTAATATCTCACTCCCTACTCATGCCACCTCATTCGCTGATCCAATTAACCAGGACAGAATTAACTACTAAATGATGTGCTTATGATTCATTTTAATGGTACTTCTAAACAGATTCATAATGAGCCTTTGATGCATTTACTCAAGTCCAGATTCTGAGAATATTACTTGAATTTTAAATCTTTACACTAGTAATCTCTTCTAAAGCCAAAATTCTGCCTACATGGATAAGATAAAAATTGGAATTATTATGGTTGTAAAATAGCTATTACTAAGAAATATGGTTCTTATTTTTGCACAATGCATGATCTTTTGGAAGAAGACAGCAAAGTATCTTCTGGGATGAAAAAACTGTGAACATACTAGTAGACAGTAACCTGAGCAAGTTCTAGGAGATAAGGATCTCACTGTACGTGGAAAGGTCTTTACGTAGTATCTAACGTCACTCAAAGGGTTCCTTTGAAGTGCTATGTATAAACCATGGGAAGAAAAAGAGGACTAAGTAGAAGTCTGTAGTTTATTTAAACGTTGGTTACGCTCCACCTAGTGTCAGAAAAGAGAGAGCAGGAAACTTAACACATATAACTGAGAAAGTATAATTGCTTTAACAGGTAATTTCATGTTTGAAATCATAAGAGGAAGGGTTGTTGTTAAAGTTACCAGAATTGCCTAAAGAAAAGGACACTAGAAAATGGAAAGGGTTGCAGAATATGGTTTTAGCAACAGAGAGAAGCGTGTGTCACACAGACCAATTATTCTCAGGACTCTGAGAAAAACAGAGGAAAATGCATTTCAAATAGCAGAAGGAGGCTGGCAGTGCCTGGGTAAAAAAAGCACACCAACACACTATAAAACGTTACACCGTACTCTCACGTGAATTCAGGCTTAAGACAGGATTTAGTCTCCGTGGTGAGACTCCTGGGAAGATGCACAACTAGAAGGAACATCCAATGTCAATACACTCAACTCCAAACTTTTACAGGTGTGTATATCAGACGATATTTTTCATGAAATTATCAAACTTTAGCTTAAAACTCCACTGCATTTTCATCCTGCTTATTTTTATGTTCTTCTAAAATTTCTAATCATCTTTTCAATAGATAATTTTGGTAATAAACAACTTTGGAACATGAACTGTTGGCCATTATTAAAGGGAGGGGAAATGTTAATCTTTTGCAAAATCTCCAGTAAGAATTAGGATGAGTTACTGGGATGTTGTTTAAAAGATTCAGAATCTGTATGGGCATGGTGCAGGAGAGTGCCTTCTGTAAAAAAAGCTGTGAGGATGCTACCAACGTCACTGGGGAGCAAAATAATTATAAGCATGTACAGAAGTGATAGAAAAGTCTGGGGAGTGAGAAAATGAGAATCATAACTATGTGGAAGAAATATTATCAATAGAACCTAGCTAGCAGTGTCAGTGAGACTAGAGTATAGGTGCTTGTTCTAGGATTCAGGTAGGAAAACTTTAGAAAGCTTTAATATTTTTCAGTGCAGATGAAGCACTTAAACTTTGTTTGGAATTCTGTGTCTAGAAAGGGGCCTAGCTCTCCAGAGATTCAATTCTGCCATTCTTGCTTTCAGTGTGGAAGAAATGAGACAAACAACCTCTTTTCATGTAGTCTTCACCTTTTCTTTCATGCTAGGAGCCAAGAGACTAAAATGCAAACGAGGGGTGTTTGATGTACTCCCCTGGGCTGTTTCAAGCCACCTCCTGTGAATAGCTTCCACAAAACAGCTATAATCCCTGTTTTCAGCTGTATATCTGAGACCAAGGAACAAAGCCTCAGCCATCCCAACTCTGAATTTTGTGAGAGTCTTCTCACTCACTACAGTGAAATCTGGACTCTGTCAAGGTCACCAGGAAGGACATAGTGAAATTTAGTGTGTAGACAGGTGGAAACAAAGTTTCTGCCTATTTTTGTATTGCTTTGCTTACTTTCTATCTGTTTATGTTACTGATTTTGGTTTTGGTTTGGGGTTTTTTTTACACATATTTCACAATTTCTCAGAGTTTTCTGCTGTCACCGTGCCATACAATTTACACTTGTTTTGGAACTAGCTTGGGTGACCTTTTCAAGTTACCAGGTGGAAGAAGTCAACGTCAGCAAAGGTATATGCTTTCCAACTAAAAATCTTAAAAGGATTGTTAAGTAAATGTTAGGGTAAGAAGATTTTCTTTTGCAATTGCACTAATGGTCAATTTTTTGTATAGGTGAGATTTGTGTATTTTGAAGTGACATCTGAGAAAAGTAGATGTTCTAAAGAACTGGCAAAGTATCCATTCAAAGGAAAGCAAAGTATGGGTTTTCACCAAAGCCAGAAGAAATTTGGCACCAATTTTCATATGAGAAGCAGCAAATTGTTTATCTTGAAGAAACTGAGAGTCGCTTCAGGGAAAAATAGTTTGTGGGAGCAATGCCTTGAAAACAGGAATTCTTGGCATAGTTGAGAATGGGGCGGGAAAAAGTCAAATTTTCAAAGTAAAGATTCTGCAAAGCAATTTTACCCCCTACTCTCAGATGTCCTAAACCACAAATATGTAACAAGCCTGAACAAAAATGCAGTTATAGCAGAATGCAGTATGCACGCATTTCTACATGCATATATAAACCAAATGTAAGTTGCTTTGTGCATCATTGCAATTTCCTATAGCAAAATGCAACCTCTGCAAAGATCATTGCTGACACATTTTTTCATGACCACCAGAAAAGCTTCTGCAAATACCTTTTGAGGGCAGAAACTACATAGCCACACAAGGTTGTATTTCCAGTGATCATTAAAAGAAAAAAACAAACAGCACCAAACAGAGAAGATATGAACAAGAACCAAATATTAGGTGTTACAGTAGGTACACAGGGAAAGCAAGGGTGCAGAAAAATATTGTTCAGAGTAAGTACCCTCCTAGTTCTAGCTAAGAAATAAGATAAAAGAGCAGCAAAAATCACTAAGATTCCTACTGGAAGCTGAACTACTGGGAAGGGCAGTGAAGAGGAGAAAAGGAACTGTGGGTCATCGTTTCAAATACTTCTCTAGAAAAAGGTGAACATAGTATTTGGTGACTAGTTTTCCTTCAATATCAGGAAGGACACCTTTCTTCTGTACATTACTCAGGATACGAGCTAAACTGTGCTATTCTGGACATACCAACTTAAAAAGTCTGACTAAAAGAGTTCCTGGATTTATTTAGGTTTTTTATATATCAGTTACTGAAGATCCTTTGAGTATATTCTTGTGATTTAGGTTGGAATCTGACAGGTACCAGCTGTGTTAATCTGCTATGTCTCATCACATATTTCTGCTATTTCACTCTTTTTCTCAGACATGTTCTCTTTGTTTCCAGCTTCAGATTTTTCTTGGCTAATGTAAGTTACTAGGGCTCTTGGCAGTTTTAATTTGCACATTTTCCTCTGTGCTTTGTTCCGTCTTTTGATTGCCCTGTTTTCTCCATGTAAGCTTTCTCTCTGAGCTTCATGTGGTCTCTTTTGCAGACATTGTGTACTGCAGGTCTCCTGCAGCAATACTCTGGTCTCTCTTCTGCTATAGCCTCCACTTTCTCTATCTCTAAACACTGCAATGCACAAAATAAAATCCCGCTTTGTGAAAATAAAATCTGTGGTGAGCTCAGGCATATCTCTACCATCTGGGACAAGCTATCTGCTTACATGCTGGAAGGCAAGAGTTCCCTGAGTTCAAAGGGAAGGAGACTAAACCAAAGCTGACTATCTCTGTGCAGTCAGAAGATGAGTAATGGGTACATTTTGGAGGAGTGCTTTGGAAGAAGTCAGTTTTTGTTAAAGGACCTCTGGGTTCATAATATTCTCTCTACAGTACTGTAGGGCCTGTTCCAGCATATGAAAAGTCAACAGGATCCCTTTTGTTTATTTCAGTGGATATAAAGGTTATATTTAAGCCCTTAGGCTATACAAAAGCCCTTAAGAAGACTTTCAAAAAAAAATGGGACATTGAGTAGAGGTCAGTATTTCTCCCAGATATAATGAAACTGCACATTTGTGGGTACTTTTGGAGGTAAGGCATCCATAAAAGGTATGCTTTCACTCTTCATTTTTCCCCTTCCACAGCAAGACAAAACAAGTGTCACTTATTTTAATAAAAATTAATTTTCCCCTTTTTACATCTTGCTGAGAGATGCACATCATTTCTGATTAGGCATCATATGGATGGTCTAAGCAGTTTAGCATTCCATGTCAGAGGCTTCGAGGAGATAAAAAAGTCTCTGTTTTTTATCTTGGTTGGTCAACTATAGAGCAGAACAATGCTTAAACATTAAACAATTGTTTAAATTTTAAAGATGACATTTTTCTTGTTAATGTTTAAGCACTGTTACAGAATGTTGAAACTGGTTTACAGTCTGAGATCACTATCATCTCTCAGCAAGATGGCCTTCAGAAATTGGCAGCGTATAAATGACAATTGTGATTATCACAGAGTATACTCATGTGCTTCAATTTCTATTCTACAGAATGAAATTTCTTTGCATACTCCTTCCTGCCCTGCAAACTGCTATTGTTTAACCAAGAGTGGTGGTGATGATGACTTTCCTTTGCAGGCTGATTGCAGATCAATCCCAGCCCGTGTTTGTTATATGACAAAACAAGTACTGAATTGAATTTAAATCCCAATGAAAATTACTGTAAAAATGACAATGAAGGAATCTAAATACTTTGCATACAATTCACATTTACGTAAATGTAACTCTGCTGTGGACAGTAGGACCTAGATCTTCCACAGGTAGATCACAAACAGCTTCACAAAGGAGGTGAATAGGCATGACAAGTTACAGGTATGGAAACTGATGCAGTGGAAAGTGAAAAGATGCTCAGTCTAGTTAGCCAGTGGCAGAAATAAAACATTTTTGAGTTTCAGACTGCTGCTTTGTTAAAGAGCAAGAACTAGACCCTCTGCTACCTTTTTCAATATGGCAGAATTTCCTAACCAACTGTCTCAACCAAGCATCACTCCACAAATTATAATTAGGAGCCCAGATTCACAATGTCTTTTGTCTTACAATAACAAGATAAATCCTGCTGCAAAAACTTGCTTAGTTGACAATAAAGTGAGAGTCCTGCTGTGCTAAATCAGCAAGGTGACTGCAGGTTAGAGCAACTGGCTTAGCCCTTGGGAGGTCAGACCCAGGTCCCTGCTTTGCCCTAGGCCACTTTGTCAGATCGGGCAAGCTAAAAAGCCTCGCTCTAGCCTCTACCTGTGAAATGGAAATAAAAGAATTCTCTTGCTTCTTCAAAAAGGTGTAGTGAAGACAAGGCTGTTGAATGCTACAAGGCACATGGATACTATGGCAATGAGGAATACAGAAATAGATGTTAGTGTGCACACGTGCTTGCACACCTCCTCTAGATAATTCTGGCAACAGCTTTGTAATAATTAAGACTACCCTTCTTATTTGGCAAGCAGCAAACAGCTCCCTGTTATTTTTAAAGAAACAGCCGAAGTACTCCAAGTGCCAGAGCTTAAATGACACCAAGTTCATAATATTATGTTGCAAACCACTGATAATATTTTTAATAAAGTGGGGGAATAAGAAGATGGAGATTTGCTCTGCTCATATGTATGTATACGTATTTGTGTATGAGAGAGAGAGAAGCTGAAGGAGAAAGAACATATTTCTCCATATCCATTCTAGATACATGTGAAAAAAAAATCTTTGAGCAAATGACAAATAATATCTTCAAAACCAGCAGAAGAAGTGAGGAAATTCATTTCAATTGTCTGTTATTCCCTTTGCAGCCTGTGGCCTTCTCTAAAAGAGAACATTTTTCTTATGACCTTTATATGATTTTTCTGATTTATGATAATATTCTTTTTAATTCATGAAGACAAAAAAAAAAGATTTTTTTCTTAAATTATTATTCTTATTATCATTATCACAAAGTTCTTTTACTGAAAATTTCAACACTGATTTTATTCACTATGGAGATATTTTGCTTAAACACATGCAATTCATTATTGATTGGAAATCGCCTGACAAAAAAAAAAAATCATCAAAATGCTACAAGAGCAATCACTGTATCATATAAACTATGGTGCACCCATGTACACACTGAATTCCCTCTACCTGTGACCTTTCCTGTGCTGCTTGCTTCTACATGAAAAACATTTAAATAAAACACATGATTTGTATGATTGCTTAATATAGTAATGAGCTGAGTGGATTAAACAGTATAATGGACTGTATGGTATAATGGATGTGTTCCTTGGTTGCCTGATAACAATTTCTCACTATGAACTGAATTAAGCTCATGTAGGAGTCATAAATTTCATGAACCAGCAGCACAAAACCCCAGAGAAATGAGTCCATGTGGTCTCATTCCAGCCTCTGATGGCTGAATAGGTCCTCACTAGACTGCTGAACAACATGTTCATGGCATTTTGTAAAAGATGATTCTCCAATCTTTTTTTGTAAGAGGTGTACCAAGTCACTCTGAAAACAATTACAGAAGACAAACTGTTGTACTAGCTGTTCCATGAATAGATCACTGATGTGTTAGCAGAAAATACCAGATTAGTCTGGGTTTAATTCAATCATAGTGTTGTCTTGCTATTAATTTCCCCAGTCTAGTGCATATATTAAGATGATGAATAATCCTGGAAGTAAGTTTCTGTACTACAGCATTAGAATAAAATACTCAGATCAGCTTCTTACAGGAAGGAAAAGAAAATAAAAAGAAGAAAAAAATGTTCTTTACAGTTACTCATTTGCTCTATCAGCTGCAGTCGTAGGCCATGTTATGCAGGTGAGCAGTATTAACATATTGTAATTGCGTGAGCACTTCTGATTTTACAGCTCCCCAGCCTCAGCTGACAGCTTTGCCTTGGAGAACTGAAACTGGCTGGATCATCATTCAAAGTGAAACAGGAGAAAAAGGAGGTTCAGACCATCGTTCATCCTTGTTAACAGCTCCTTGATCTAATAAAATCTTCCATGACTTTTCCACTGGCATTTTGGCCTTTTCCTCTGCTCACTCTAGCTAACTATCAATATCTTGCTACTTCCTGGCCAGGAAAGGAAGAAGATTTCCTTATATGGGAATTATCTTTAGTGGTCATATTTGAAAACTCCTGCTAGTCTTATTTATTTATAATGCTTTTGGAAGATCTAGAAATCACTGCGTTTTTACTCCTATTGAATATCATTAACTTGCAGAGGAATCTAGCAGAGGCATTTCTGGCATCAGGCAACTACATTCCTGACTAGTTTGGAAGATTTGTTGCAAAAAGATGTATTTCGAAATTGATTCATACATATTCATATATGCAGAAGAAGGGATGACTCAAGGATGTTAACTTCTGTGCTTAGTTGCACAGATATTTTGTATGCACATGTATCGTATTGTACCTTGACCCATTCATACCATTTCTTTTAATAACAGAAAGTTGTGCTGACAGATTCAGGGCAAGATATTCCCTTTTGGGTGTGCTTTACACCAAACAAATACACTAATTTCCCAGCTTATTTGGAGCAGAGAGTGTTATTCTGATTTTCAAAAGAGTCTAACAGAATTAGGTAACCTGAAACTAATTATTCATAATTCAAACTGTATAGACTCATTCCTAAATTCCTAGTCAATGTTTTTTTTTTAACACTGAAGATTGCGGTCCCTACTAATTCACATTTGCTGTTGGTAGAAGTATATGTTACTAAGGATAAGATATTTTTTTCTTAAGATTCCCCAAGATATGTCAAAGCTTCATCATAATGAGTAAATTATTTGAAGTCAAACACAGTCAAAAGTCCCAGCAGATTTTCTCTCAGGTCAACATTTGACATGAATTGGAACAGAGTGTACAATGTTGCTGGTTCCCTTAGGTAGACCAATTACTAAACTGTAACCCTATGATCTTTTCAATTATTTCCAGAAGTATAAAAAAAATATTTCTCCATAATTAAAAAGTACAGTCTAAATGTTAAACTATACATTTAAAAGTCAAGCTTACTGTAGAAACTACTCAGTCATATGAAGTTTTATAGTTCCCTCGAGAATTACTTGTGACGACTGTGCAGGGCTATTTCCCTAGCTCACCAAGGCTGAATTTTGTATTCTTCTACTGAAATGTTTCCTGCTTTTTTATCAGAATATGGATTAGCATATGCATTTCTCAACTTTTCATTATGCTACACATTGTCCAGATTTATGCTTTTAGCTCAACCAGATTGTTTCCATTTCCCACAAGTCTTCTAAAATGCCTATACCCCGCTGTGCAAGTCTACTGCTTGGCATAATCCAAACTTGAAGGAAATTCAAGAGGAAAGAACTTCAGCTCATGCAGCAGGGAGACACAGAAGGCACTGACACCATGTGCAGCAGACAAAGATTTGATCCAGACCTTTGCAGATCATCTGCATACCTTCTGATTTTGTGCTTAAATGCAAGTATTCCTCCCTCAAATTTCCAAATATTTTCTTAAGCACACTCAACCGAATAACCTTTAAAATACCAACTAAAAAAACCCCAAAACCTAAACCTAAACAACAACAACAAAAAAAATCAACAAAAACCCCAAAATGAAAAAACACAGGATGCATTTTAAAGTAGGATCAACACAGGTTTCCACACTGTCATTGTTTAACCCCTTCCAGCAACTAAGCACCCCACAGTTGCTCACTCACTCCCCCATNCCATACTGTCAAGAAAATTAACTCTATCCCAGCCAAAACCAGCACACACACTTAAACAAGAACCACCTGCTACACAAATAGAAGTGGGAGAAGAAGCCTCTAGGTAACAAGTTTGCAGAAAAGAATCTGTAAGTTATCCTGCATCACAAATGTAATAGCAACTAAAAATGTTTGATATCATTAAAAAAGCAATAATCAATGTGGACCACATAAACTGGAATACAGTTTGCAATGGAAATTACATATTCTTACAGTTTCCTCAGCTGTTGGAAAATATATTTGGAAGATTTCAACTGGTATATGAAATTTTGGACACAGAATCACTGGAGAAATTCCTGAGGAAGGAAAGTATGTAAGTCTAGAAGATAGGAACTTGGGGAAGATTTAAAAACGGACTTGCTTAGATAACCAGATGAAGAGACAACAGAATTATAACTTTTAAGTATATATAAGGTAGCTGCATAAAAAAGAGGGAGCCTTCCACATTGAGAGAATACAAAGTAACAGAATCCAACATGATCCTAGTCATGTCTAGATCACTCCAGGTTATGGGACTAGATGGATCACCAGTAACATAAGAACCCATGCATCAAACTCCCTTGCATAGCTTGGATTTATCCCTCAAGGTCAGATTTCTGAAAAAAGCTAATATCAAAACCTGGATTTTTGTTTGAACTGATGCCAGATTTAGAAGAACCATATATATTCTGCAATTGGCACCCTGTTATTGTATAGAGTTAGCCCCACAGCTCTCCTTTCAACACCAAAAAATTATTCTCTCTTTCCAAAATGCAATCTTCCCCAAACAAAATTGAGTTAAAAAAAGGGGGGGTTCACATTTGTTAGAATTTCAAGCTGATCTTCTCTGTTGTATTCACTGTATTGCCATTTTTTAAGTGCAGCAGTTCATTTGCATAGTAATTACAAAGTTTAACAAATAGCATTAATGGCTGAAGGAGGTACACCCCATTTAAATTACTGACAGTATTACATTACACATTTTTAACTGCAATTTAAAAATGAAAGCTCTTCAATCCTAATGTGCCATATAGATTCCCAAAGCTCAGCAATATTTGTGTTTTAAGAAGGTAAAACCTCTTCCCCAGTCCATTCTTAAAGCTCTGCTCTTTAGTGACTTCCAAAACCCTATTCATAAATACTGATTAGGCACTATTTCACCATAGGGTGCAGCATTACTAGCACAGCTCCCTACCCGGGGCCAAATTGGAAATGTTAGTATAGTAAATCAGGCCAAATGTCCTGGTAATTCCATACATGAAAGATCATCTTTAATAAATAGACATTAACTAGGGACTCAGCTTATTTTATTTTTAGTTTGCAAGTGTCAAATGGCAGGGACTGATTTAAGGAGGAAAAGCTATGGGCAAGGAATGCATAATGTGATTGCACCATTTAAATGGAAAAAAGCTTGAAGGCACAGACCGTTTGCAGTGTGGCTGGCTGACAAACAGCAAAGGGAGTGCATCCAAGAGACAATTCATTCTGCTAAATAATGGGACACACATGTTATCTGCTACCTCTTTGAAAGTGCCACAAATTAACCACTTTTACAGCTCATTATGAAAGGCTTCTGTACACCTGCAGAGTTCTTTGACTGCTCTTTGGACTAGTGCCTCACAACACCCTGTTAAGCATAAAATGTATTAAATGCGTTAGGACTTTTCTTTAATTGTAGAATGGTTACAGAAGCCATGTAGAAATTAGGGATCCAATTAGCCATCAGTCATACTTTATTCATGCTTCTTATAATCACTATATACGTAATTAACAGTTCCTTTCATTTTGTTCTTAAACATAGTATTATATAAGGGAAAGAAAAAAGAAAAAACAAAAACAAAAACCAACTACAACAACAACAACAACAACAAAAATTTCACCCAAGATATTAGGGGGCAATTACACAATCAGAACCATTTCCCTGCCCCTGCGATAGTCCTGCCTCTGGCAAGCACTTTGGCTTCTCTCTGTTGCTTGAAGTATGAAGGATTCTTGAATATTTGGCCATATTGGAGTCTACAGTGGCTAGAGGCCACTAGAGTGAGGACGCCCTCACTTTGCAACAGCTCCCTTTTCACCTAAAGATATGCAGATAAGGTGCCAATTAATTACTACACACTTTTCCTTTCTGATAAGCTTCTTTGAAAAAATGGCACTTCCAGAAATGACACCTCAGGAGCTGGTAAACAGCAGTTCCCACATTGTTTCCAGAAATGTCAGTCAGACCTGCAGGAGACACAACACAAACCTGGCGAATTGATTATTATTTCACTTGGAGATTTATACCACCCAATACAATTTATCCCTCCATGAGTTCAGGAACCTATCCTACATTAGCAATGGGAAAATAGTGCAAGTATTCAGTGTGACCGAGCATACTTCCCACTCCTGGATTTCATAAAAGTTGTCTATCGTATTTGAAAGCATTATTCCTAATGCAGGAGAATTTGACAGGGGAATTAGGGTTGACTTCCCTGAGTGCTCTCTCCTTTGGCCAAACTCATCTCTGTTGGCAATGGGTGAAGCTTGGAGAAGATAATCTGCCTGTACCTCACCATGTTCAGGTTCCCAGGCTCTCCTGTATGTCTTACAAAATTTATTGACAGAAATTGACAGTCTTTGCTACATCAGAGATTGTACTAAAGAAGCAAACATCCCTGATCTATTGAAACTCATACGCATGTGTGATCCTGAATGAGAGTCTTTGGCCCTTGGAGTACTACAACTACTTGCTTTCCACATCAAGTCACTTTAGTAATAATAATAGCCCTGACAGAGCTATGGATGTCCATGAAGTAAGCATGAGACCATTGACGCCAGATCTGTGACCAACATGCCTAGCACTAAAGATAGCAGAAAGGAAATCTGCCTTGCTAGATTTTGTTCTTAGCTTGACAAAGAGATTGATTTGCAACCTATGGTGTCTTTGATGCTTTGACAGATCTCTCATTACAAGTCTCCAGAGAAATGGAGGAGCAAACCAGCCTTCAAGAGATTCAAGAAATCAGCCTGGTGTGGTAAAAGATCACGAAATGTTAACAGCCATGACAGATCATTCAATTTCTTCCAGGAGTTTCATAGCACTGCACTGTGCAGGGAACCAAATACATTGCATTTTACTGCACTGGGACTTCAAGGATTTGGAGTGCAGCATGGAGAAATTTCTACAGGGCAGTATACAGAGAAATATTGTCTTTTCTACCGAAAATGTATTTTCCCCTATGTATTCGCTACTTTCCTGACTTCAGGAGCCTCAGCTATTAGAATAAGGCTTGTTCCCTTTCTGAATGACGCTAAAGTCAAAAGGTCTATATATGACGTTTTTTGTGTCATCATGTGAACTTCTGTGATATCATGACAAAACTAGTCATATAGCACTTTCACTAGAAGAAGAAAAGGAAGACAGAGATTATTTTGTTGCTAACAACTCCAATTACTCAAATTAACTCAGTTCAATTATGTTAGGTTTATTCATGGGTTAAAATAGACTGTGATGATCCAGAAAGGAAAAATTCTCCTTCTTCCTTAGATACATTCTATCCAGTGCCCATATCAGAATATGTAACTCCAATGCTTTAATTTATCCTAGCTCTTTTTTTCAAGTAGAATTGTCTCTGCACCTGAAATGTATAGAAAGAGGTTTCATATAAATTAGGAAAGCAGATAGGGGCAAGAATGGGTAAAATTAATTAATATTAAGAAAGTACTGAAATGCTTTGACTAAGTTTACCAGTGTATAGCTCAAATATATGGCTTATCACTAAAGGTATTAGTCAGCAACTGGTTATTTTTGCACCATCTTGGGAAATCTCAGCTAAAAGATGAGCTAACTTTGAGATTTTGAGATGACATTTCAATGCTACAAAATAGAAAAATATCTCTGCAAAGAATAGTCATGACACAAGAGGTATTATATATAACCAGAATATGTTGACTAATCCCTGGCCCTTCACAAATTTCCAAAGAAATATTATTCTTGTCATCTTTTTGCCTATGGAAGAACACAGATTGTTCAGTGGCTTAGGCACCACTCACAGCTGCATCTCTATTCTCATGATTTCTAGTGTCAACTCTAGCTAAGTGAAGCGAAAACCACTTTCAAGATTGCAGTCATATTCCCTGATGGTGTGTACAGTGAATGCACACTTCCACAATCATATGTAAGAAAGGGAGTCACAGTTTGCTGCAAAAAAAGTCTTTTGTTAGAACTTAATCATGTCTATGGCTTGATTAAGTATCCTGATTAATTATGGCTTCACTAACAGCAAATCATGCCTCACAAATTTAGCGGCCTTCTATGGTGGTGTTACAGAATTGGTGGATAAGGGAAGAACAAGAGATGCCATCTACCTGGACTTGTGCAAAGCATTTAACACTGTCTCACACAACATCCTTGTCTCTAAATTGGACAGGCATGGATTCAATGGATGGACCACTCAGTAGATAAGGAATTGGCTGGATGGTTGCACTCAAAACAGTTGCGGTCAATGGCTCAGTGTCCAAGCAGAGAACAGTGACTAGCAGCGTTCCTCAGGGGTCAGTATGGGAACTGGCGCTGTTTAACGTCTTTGTTGGCGACATGGACTGTGGGATCGAGTGCACCCTCAGCAAGTTTGCCAATGACACCAAGCTGTGTGGTGCAGTCAACACGCTGGAGGGAAGGGATGCCATCCAGAGGGACCTTGAGAGGCTTGAGAGGTGGGGCTGTGCAAACCGCATGAAGTTCAACAAGGCCAAGTGCAAGGTCCTGCACATGGGCTGGCGCAATCCCAAGCACAAGTACAGGCTGGGCAGGGAATGGATTGAGAGCAGACCTGAGGAGAAGGACTTGGGAGTGCTGATTGATGAAAAGCTCAACATGAGCCAGTAGTGTGCGCTTGCAGCCCAGAAAGCCAACCATGCCCTGGGCTGCATCAAAAGCAGCATGACCAGCAGGTCAAGAGAGGGGATTCTGCCCTTGTACTCCGCTCTTGTGAGACCACAACAGGAGTACTGTGTCTGATTCTGGTGTCTCTGGAACAGGAAAGACATGGAGCTGTTGGAGGGAGTCCAGAGGAGGGCCATGAAGATGATCAGAGGGCTGGAGCACCACTCCTATGAGGACAGGCCGAGACAGTTGGCATTGTTCAGCCTGCAGAAGGCTCTGGGGAGACCTTACAGCAGCCTTCCAGTACCTGAAGGGTCCTAGAGGCAAGCTGGAGAGGAACAGTTTATCAGGGAGTGTAGTGATAGGACAAGGGGTAACGGGTTTAAACTACAAGAGGGTCAATTTAGATTAGATGTTAGGAAGAAATTCTTTACTGTGATGGTGGTGAGGCACTGGCACAGGTTTCCCAGAGAGGCTGTGGCTGCCCCATCCCTGGAAGTGTTTAAGGCCAGGTTGGATGGGGCTTTGGGCAACCTGTACTAGTGGAGGGTCTCCAGGCCCATGGCAGGTGGTTTGGAATTAGATGCTCTTTAGCCAACCCAAACCATTCCGTGATTCTATGATTCTATTATTCTGTGATGCTGTGATTCTATGTAGCATTTTAGGAAGGCTATAAAAGATCATCAAGCTTCCTAGCATAGTTTATGAAAACAAAACAAAGCACCTATATTTTTCATAAGACTGAAATAGTGCTTGTCTCATTTTAGCAAAATAGTATTTTGCTTAGTGTAATTTGCACTGTAACATAATGATCTTCTACAAAAATATTTTTAAATACAATGTCTTCCCAGGCTTTATAGTAAAGGATAAATTCCTGTATGCTTCATACCATTTCAAATTTCAAAGGACAGACAGTAACAGCCTTGGCATTGCTTTTGCTGGCATTTGGGTAAATTGACTGTATAATGAGTCCTTGGTTGTCCTTAACCAAAACTTTGTTGGACAGGTTCATTTACAATGCTCAAACAAAATGACCTTGCAATCTGACTTAGAGGCCCCTAGATTGCTGTAAATGTGACCTGACATTTCCTTATGGGTGAAATATTAGATTATAGCAAGGAATACAATAACATAATTTTATTTCAGAGTCTAAGTGAAAGTGATGGTCAAACAGATTAAGATGTAAAATTCCTTTGTAAAATTAAATTATTTATAATCTGATGCATACCCTTTGTTTTATCTGCCATATAATACAATTATTTTATATACTATAGTAGTTGTATTCATCAGTGCTGCTGACAAAAGAAAAATAGTATCATTGCCAAGGGGGAGGTCAAGAACTTTGGAAGGCAGTTATTCTAACTTCTAAAGTTTTATCTTTAAAATAAGAATACTTGCAATTCTTGCTAGTTTTTATAATGGTACTTGGCCATTAGGCTGATTTCTTTTTTGCCTGTTAGTCAGAACCATCAACTTTTTAGCAGTCTTTCTATAATATAAATGTTTTAAATGACTAGATGTTTTCATACTTTCCACAGTTTATCAGCAGCTTTACCTCAGTCTCTAATTGCCTGCAATTTTATGCCCAGAATCAACTGGATGTCCCAGAGAGCCTAGGTGCAATCATTTAGAAGTCTAGACATTTCATAAGTAACTCACATTCAATGATTAAATACCTAAATGTCTTCAATTCAAGCCAGAGAAACTGCAGGATAAAAATCAGAAGTAGTCATTAAAATCGGGTCCAAGATCTTTGATATACTTAAAAAATTCTTTATTTTTTCTCTGTAAATCTTACAAGTCTTGCCATATTAGAATGTATAGGTAATCTTTTCAACTGCTCAAATCTCCTGCAAAGTACTACTAGTCAGACCACATACTTGAAAGGCATGGTAAGCTTATAGCAATAAATTCACCAGAATGAATTATATTTACAATGGAAATTTTTTATTTCTACTGTAAGTTAAATAGTGCTTTTTCTTTGTTCCACTTTTTATTCATGATATTTGAAATTGCACCAAGCTTCTTTATAAGAAAGCAGAAGCAAAATAGAGTTAATCAACTTGAAATAGTAGGAATTTCCAGAAACTCACAGTTTATTCTGCTGATTCAATACCAACACAGAGAGAGGTCTGAAGACTCCATTGTGCTTAATGGTTGTGCTGTGTTCTTCTTTCAATGAAAGACAAACAAAAAACAGAAACAAAACAGAATAAAACCAACAAAACAAAACAACAAACAAAACAAAAAACAAAACAAAACAAAACAAAAAAACCCAAACCAAAACAAAACAAAACAAAACAAAAAAAAACAACGAAGAAGGCAGTCCCGGCAATGTGAAATGAGCCCTTAAGAACAGGCCAACTTTTGTCAGCCCAGCAGAGCTTAGTAATTTAGTCCAGTACTCAAAAAGCATTTCTGCAAATCTAACCATAAGCAACAAAAGAAAAAAAAAAGTTTCTCTTATTTTCATCCTGGAATATTTTGACCTTAAAATTCTTCGGTATCATGAAGCACCTCCCATGTAATTCTGGTCCAGAGATTGCCTTTTCTCTATGCTATTTTAATGAAATAGGCAAATAACTTCCAGTATCAAGCACTTAAAAAAAAAATCTGGCTAATGTAATAGGTTGTTTAATCTCAGCTAAGTACATAAAATCCTGTATTCTTATCTAAACTGTTATTTGACCAACACTCTGTCAAGACCTTGTAGGTCATTCTGCTTATTTTATCTACCTTTGTGTAATGATTTTCCAAAGAATGCTTTTGGTTTCTAGTGGTATCACAAGTTTCATGCCCTCTTAACCTACTGCCAGTCTGTATTTTTCCATCAATCTTTAGATCTGACAAATCCATCATTTTCTTAAGATTGTATTTAATAAAATATAAAGGGTGGCAAATTTTATTTCAGAATTTTGAAATCCATTAAAAATTATTGCCATCTGTGTCATGTACAACTGATGTTTTTCTTACTGACCAGTTCATATCATTGTGCCATGAGGCTGCATATTCCTGCATGGCACCAAACACTGTCACAAAAGCTCTGCATTTTATAGGAGTTGCTGAGCAAATCTTGCCGTAACATACCAGAGAATCGCAAGGCCAGCTGTGAAGTATACTGTTACAAGTGACATACCCAAGGACCATTTAAGAAAGGGCAAATGGTATTATTTATCAGCATGACTCAACCTTAGATGTTTGAGACAAGGTCCTTAGTCTACCTAAACAAGTTAATGCTGTTGTAGGTTACCTGCATACATAAAACATGTTTGTGAGGTAACAGAACACTGAACGTTTTTCTCGTCTTTTATTCTAGTTGTAAAACACTGCCTGTAATGTGCCTTCAATGTCACATTGCTTGGAAAGGATAAGGCAACAGCAAATAATAGGCATCCTTCACTTCTTGCTCCACAAAAAAGACTGTGCACAGAAATATTGTTGAAGGTCCTAGAAGCAAAGTGACATTCCTATTTCCTGGTCAACAAGCTCTGCATCTCAGGGAACACCTTCCACAGAGCTGTCTGTCACATTGGGTTCCGACTTGAAATTCCTTCTGTTGATATCAAATATCATTTTTTCTGTATCATTAACCTGACCTCAGTCAGTATGATTTTGGGAAGAGCTTTAGGGACATTATTAAGTACACAAAAATCAAAAAATCATTCAGTTGCTTAGAGGAACTTTTCATAAGCAAATATGCATCATTTGTCCCTC
Organism: Aramus guarauna; assembly: GCA_013400195.1. Lineage (NCBI taxonomy): Eukaryota > Metazoa > Chordata > Aves > Gruiformes > Aramidae > Aramus > Aramus guarauna. The sequence goes on from VXBL01004565.1 coordinate 36,438, forward strand.
AAGTAACAGCATTTAGCCATCTGTACACACAGAGCATTTCTTAACCTCTTTGCAATATCCTAAAACTGAGGGTTACAGCAAATCCAGCAAAAGGTATTGGAGAAAAAAAAAAAAAAAAAAAAAAAAACATTCTCTCAGTGCTTTTAAGAACTTAAAAAACAAACAAACAAACAAACAAACAAAACCCAAACAAACACCAACCAACCAATCAAACCCTAAACTCTATTGTATTCCAACATGTTCTTCCCACAGTAGAGATTTGGCCACGTAAAAGAAAGGGGAAAAAATCTTTGACTTACATTTCAATATTTTCAAACCAATAGGATGTCTCAGTCACTTATAACACATCTTAATTACATTTTTAAAGATAACGTGAATTAGTTGAAAGCAGTTTAATTAAAAATGTTTTTTAATAGTGAACAGAAGTGCAAGAAGTACATATCCTGCAGCACGTCTATCACATTACCCTATTTTCATTTCAATTGGATATTCAAAGACAGCACAAGGCCAGCAAATTAATAAGGGACTAGAATGTTTAAGGGGTGCTGGAAGAATACAGAGTCACTCTGGATTAGTGCTGTTTCTCCTTCCTCTCTTTTTAATTCATCTTGCAGGAAATTCTAGATGTTTTCCATTATACATGTCACCTTTTTCATACAGACCTCTGTTTGGTTTCTTTATTCCAATATCCCTGCTTTGCAAGGATAGTTACTACTGAAATCAGAAAAAAATTTTCTACTAAAGCAGGTTTATCTTCAGGAGATATATATGTATGTTGAGGTTTTGGAAGCACATACACAATCTATTTTGAAGATTGTTGCTCTGGTTGTAGAGACAGCTGGACATCTTATGAATCAAATCCTCAGCTACTGCACTTTTAAAAATTAAATCCAGCATTGGCTTTAGCTCACTCTGCAAAAAAAGCCCAACACCATGTAAATATTCATGTAATGCTTCAACTGTTTTTATGCCACCTCTGCTACAAGCAACACCAATCTGCAGCAGAGATGCCAGGCACTAACCACTGTCACCATTCCCACTTGTCCAGTACCAGCAGGGCAAAAGGTCCCATCAGAAATCCTGAAGCAGCCCAAACTGCATCACCAGAGGCATGATGCCCAAGTTATGCTAAGCCAGTGCTACATAAGTGTAGAAAAGCCCATGTGCTTAGCTTGGGATGAAAGGGTGTACAGAAGCAGTTACTACAGAGCAGAGGACAGGCTGTAACAACCCAGTTCATGCTGAAGAAATACATTGGGTTTTTGCCGGCCACAGCGAGAATGAGAACCAGGAGAGTGTGGCATTTCCACATGTGATTTTTCCACGCATATAGATGGAAATATTTACAATGTGACTGTGTTATCTGATATTGGTTGGAGTTCTGCTGCAAGATTCAGTGATACAGTGCTTTAGCAGAAATTTGTTTGGTGTAATGGAACATCATGTATTCACAGATTCACAGATTCAC
>VXBL01004568.1:8623-25855 GCA_013400195.1 Aramus guarauna
GGGGTTGCGCGGCCTTCCGTCGGTTCCCGGCCGGGTCCCCGGTGACTCTCTTCTTCCTCCCTCCCCAGCGCGGCGGCACAAGGACGCGGAGGGACCTGCACCGGCTGCCCCTCGGCCACCAGGACCGACCCCGCCGCCCCCATGGCGTCCCGCAAAGCCTCCGCCGCCGGGCAGGGCAACGGACTGGCCGCCGCCGGCCGGGAAAGGGCCCACCTGGAGCTGGCCGAGCTGGGGCCGCTCCTGGAGGAGAAGGGGGACCAAGGAACCGCCGGCTCGGCCAGCGTAAGCTCTCTCCTTCACCCCCGGGCGGGCACCTCGCTGGGGCCGCTCCTCCTTGCTCCGACTCTCCACTCCGTCCTTGTGGATTAACGCAGGAATTTGCCCGTTATCCCATTAGCAGCTTGAGGGATACAGGCCGGCCGGGTGTGTTTCACAGAGCTCCAAGTCTAGGCGTCGCTTTGTGTCAGCGCAAGAGAGGCTGTGAGAGGTTTTGTTCCCCAAACGCCGACGGTCTGAGCTGGCCCAAAAAACTTCTCCTGCCGTGCAGGCGTGGATCTGCGATAGCCCTTGTGCAGAGACCTCAGCCGAGAAGCGTTGTCTCCGTGCGTCAGCGCTGCTGCTTGGAGCCAAGGGGTGTTGTCAGTCACACAGTCTTAGGGCTGGAAATCACCTTCCCAAACCCGCCAATGGAAAAGGAGGAGAGAGGGAATGGAGCCGGGATGGGCAGAGTGTTCCTAGCCTGGCGAGGCACTGCCTCTGCTCTGTGTTAGGTGCTCTGGCTGGGCCAGAGAGCTGGGTCTCCTGGCTGGGCCAAGTGGCTGTTGCAGCCTTGGGTGTAGGGATGAAAATCCCCCATGGTAATCCCACCTTTCAGCAAGGATAAATCTGGGATTAGCCTGCCCGAGATGGTTAAGACAGTAGCCTGTTGCATAAGCGGTGGTGACCGGCAGCTCCTGCCTGTCCCCTCGGGAAGGGATGAAGCGCCAGGTGCTCTCAGAAGGGACTCGCCACTTTCCACACGCTGTTCCTCCTCCCACGGGCAGGAATGATCTCCTCCCAACATTTCTCCATCTAGGCTGAAGACCCACCGTGCCCAGCGGCCCGTGAGGAAGAGGAAGAAGTGGTCCGTGTGCTGACTCTGCCTCTGCAGGCTCATCATGCCATGGAGAAGATGGAGGAGTTTGTGTATAAGGTATGGGAGCTTGTAGCGATCCCCTAGTCCTGATTTTGGGAGTATTAATGAGACCCAGATGCCCCAAACCTGGGGTTGAGGGTGGCAGGCAGGGGCTGGGATGCATCGTTCTGTCCGGGTGAAGCTCCCGGAGCTCCGTGCGGCCCTGCCGGCAGTCTGCTCCGGCTCCACTCACCCGGGCTTCTCCCGGGAGCAGTGCGGGGAAGGGATGGTGACAGCTGGGAAGCGCCGGTGGGTGTTGGAGGTTGTGCCCAGCCGTGCTGGATGAGCAGTGACCTGGGGGGCAGTCCCAGTGTCTCCGTGTTCCTCTAACGGGGACTGGGAGCACCGAGCACCGTTGCCGGCTTCACCTGGTGCCTGTGCTTGTGGCCACCAAGGTTGGGTAAGCGGCGGCATCAGCTGAGGGCCAGCCTGGTTCTGTTGCCAGCCGGGGCTCCCTCTTCCGTGACTGAGATGGGAGGGTACCCCACTGCAGGGAACAGTTCCTTTGGGTGCAGAAGGGTTAAACCTGAGGGTGAAAGTTGCCCCTGACTCCCTGGGGGGCCACATGGGGGGTGCTCTCCAGGATGTGGGTGGCTTAAGGGGTCCTACAGGGTGCCTGATGTTGCAAAAGCTGAACTTCCTCTCCCCAAGAGGCATTACAGAGCATTTTCAGCCCTGGCTGGGCTTGTTCCGCATGCGACTTTAGGCTCCCGGGGTGAGTAAACGTGAGCCTTTGGGCTGGCTCGACGCTGCGGGAGCCACCAGCACAGCTTGGGCGTGTTGCAGGTGTGGGAAGGGCGCTGGCGCGTGATCCCTTACGACGTGCTGCCCGACTGGCTGAAGGACAACGATTACCTCCTGCACGGACACAGGCCGCCCATGCCGTCCTTCCGAGCCTGCTTCAAGAGCATCTTCCGAATACACACCGAGACGGGCAACATCTGGACGCACTTGTTAGGTGACTGGGGGGTTTGGTAACCCTGGGGCTGAAGGTGAGCTTGGCTCCTGTGCACGAGGGTGGCCTCTTATGGCCAGGACTTGCTTGGTGCAAGGGACTCTGTGCTGGCGGCCTCTCTTTTAGGAGCACGTACCCCTGTGCCCGCAGGCAGCTCGGTGAGGAGGTGCCCGAGAGTTCCTGGAGCTCCCTGGGTGACGGGAGACCAGGGCACTTCCTCACAGCGGGGCCCCAGGGCTGGGCTCAGCGACGGTTTGTGGCTTTGCCAACGCTCCGCAGGAGCGGGATGGAGAAATGTGTCCTGGGCAAGATGGGAAAGCCTTGGAGCTCTTCCCTCTAAAACCCAGGGACAGTCAGCAGCTCTTCTCCCTGTGCCTGACCATGGCCTTGCCCCCAACTCCGCTTGTCTGCAATAACAGCCCCGGTTAACGGCCCCAGGCCAGGCCAGCCTCAGGTGCGAACGAGCACCTCGGGTGCACTGTGAGCAGGATACATCCAGGTCCTGCCTTGCAGAGCACGGGCGGCACAGTGTTTCTCCTGGTTCTTTGCTGAATCCATTCTGTCTCCTGACTGCCTGTTTGGTGTGTTCCCTGCAGGTTTTGTCTTGTTCCTCTGCTTGGGGATCCTGACCATGCTGCGGCCCAACATGTATTTCATGGCTCCTCTCCAGGAGAAGGTGGTGTTTGGGATGTTCTTCCTGGGAGCGGTGCTGTGCCTCAGCTTCTCCTGGCTTTTCCACACCGTCTACTGTCACTCGGAGAAGGTCTCGCGGACTTTTTCGAAGTGAGTCAGCACAAGTGCAGTTGTGTGGCGTCACAGGAGGTTTTGAGTTCTCACAGCACTTCCTCTCAGAAAGCGCTGCACTGCGCTCCCACGTTTTATCCTTGGGGGGAAGGGAGCATTCACCAAATCTAGCGTTGAGAGGGAACCACAGCTGGGTCCTGGAGGGCTCTGCGCTGTGCCTGAGCACCTTAAATCCACCAGCTCAGATCCCCACAGGTGGATGTAAAGACAAGGACCCTGGGAACCCGCAGCTTCCAAGGGAACAGCCTTTGTGTCCCTCGTAGCGGTCCATCAAGGGGGGGGTCTTGGTCTCACTCGGTAGCCATGGGACAGAGGGGTTTGGCAGTTTCCAGTTTACTGGATGCTTTCAAAAACTCTGGTTTGGATCCAATTTGGACTGAAACCAAATTGAAAGAAACAACCAGGATTCCCGGTAAAGCAGAAAGGCTGGGCAGCGGCCAGTGCATCTCCCCGAGGTCGGTGCGCAGGCTGCTCTTAGAGTTAAGCTCACATCAGCCTTCGTGGCACAGGCAGAGCAGCAGCGAGGCTTTCAAATAAGATCTTGCTCACACAAGTCTGTCAAAGGCGTTTACTTGGGTGCTGCTTGCTGGGAAATCCTGCCAATCTCCTCTGCACAAACCCCAGAGATCCTGTGGGCTAGTGTCTGCAGAACAAACTGTGCCGTCACACCCTCAGCATAAAAATGTCCTTGCGTACCAGGGAAGGCATTTGCCGCAGCGGTGGGGGTAATGCGAACGGCTGTGTTTCAGTGGTGAAACGGTTTCTGGATCAATAGATCGAAAGCACTTTGCAGTGGAGGATAATGGTCAAATCCATACGTGCAAGGACTCGCGCCCACTGCGTCTTGTTGTGGTGGCTTGAGCGCGCGGACCCTCTCGTATCCATCCAGTTCTTGTTCATCCTCTGTGCTCCTGCTGAGCTCTGCTGCCGTCCCCAGAAGCCACGTACATGCTCAGGCCCTTTCTCCTGTCCCAAACTGCGCTGCTGAGACCTGAGATCCTCCTTTCTCTGGACACTTGGCTTCACTCACGGGGCCACGGCTGCCTGTCTGGCAGCGGTGACTCTGGGTGCAGACAGGCTGGAGGGTACCGACACCCTTACCAAGAGGACGCAAGAAGAGGGGGTGGATTTTGGGGCTCATCTGTGACTCTCTGTCATTGTACCCCGGCCACAGGTTGGATTATTCAGGAATTGCACTGCTGATCATGGGGAGCTTTGTCCCGTGGCTCTACTACTCGTTCTACTGCTCCCCACAGCCAAGACTCATCTACCTCTCCATCGTCTGTGTCCTGGGCATCTCCGCCATCATCGTTGCTCAGTGGGACCGGTTTGCCACCCCTAAGCACAGGCAGACAAGAGCAGGTAGGAGATTTCCATCTTCACCCCAAGTACCCAGCCGGGCTTCACAGGGGCACTTTGGGAAGATCCCGTTGTAGGAAGGCTCTTCCTTCTTGGGAGGAGCTCTGGGCATCTGCAGAGTTAGTTCCCCCAGAGCACTACACCGCAGCAGCTCCCAGGAGAATCTCCTCCCTCCTCTTGTGCTGAGGATTCAGATCCTCTGCTCATCAGGACTCTAGTTCCACTTCGCACTTGGTGAGCCTGAGGTTTGGAGCAGACAGACGGTGTTTAAAAATAGCCCTGTAAGTGGCGTCTGGATGGCCTGGGGCTGTGCCACATGAAGCCGCCTTCTCCAGGAAGCAGTTTGGCAGCGTGAACCTGCAGCTCGCGCAGAGGAGGAAAGAGATTCCCTCCTCTCTCGCCTGCCAGTTCCACGCTGGCATGTACCTGCCTTGCTGGAGGCCGCAGGGCGAGGCTGTCTCCTGCCTGCTCCTCGCACACACCCCGTCTTGTCCCCGCTGCAGCCTCTGCAGATTAAATCAACCACACTGAGCGTGGAGAACCACCTCTGCCCACCTCACCTCCCCGGGGGAGCTCCTGCAGCAAAACGTCTCTCGTAGCAGCATCCTCCCTATGTGACGAGAGACGATGCTGAGCTGCAGACCCCCTCGGAAGAGGAGGAGGGCAGGGGACAAGCAGGACTACCAGCCCCGTGGCAGAGATCCCAGCTGCCAGTTCCTGGAGAGGGTTGCTGCCCTTCTCTGGGTGCCAAGCCAGATCCTGCTGCGAGTACAAGCTGCAGCCTCTCTGGGCTGGTGTCTCACTGCGGCACCATTTCTGCTCTGTTGAACTAGATGCCAGAGCTGAAAATTTCAGCACTGCTAATTAGCACCTTTCCCTTGAGTTCCAAGCAACTTCACCAAACAAATGACTCTGGCAAAGCCTCTCCGTAAAGGGCTGGCTGAGGCTGCTGCTTTCCTCATGCCTGTGAGGCTTCCGTGCGATCCAAAGGGCCGGCACCTCCCGAAAGGGCCATTCCCGTAGCCAGAAGCAGGAACTGCTGCAGCCCTGCTGCTGTATGGAGAGCGTATGTCTGCACAGTGAGCACTGGGCTCAGCACTGGTTTTGACTGGGACGCAGAGCTGCAGATCCCTCATTTTGTGAAGGATAAATGCCCGGAGAGGGGGTTGGATAATCCAGGACTGAGTGAGGAAAAGCTGCTGGTGCCTCCAGGAGTTTCCCTTTGCGCAGGACGAGGGGCTGTGTGGGAGCAGCGCCGTTCGCTCCCATTTGCTGATGCCTCCCCTCTGCCACAGGCGTCTTTCTGGGGCTGGGGCTGAGCGGCGTGGTGCCCACCATGCACTTCACCATCGCCGAAGGCTTCGTGAAGGCCACCACCGTCGGGCAGATGGGCTGGTTCTTCCTCATGGCCGTGATGTACATCACAGGCGCGGGGCTGTACGCCGCCCGCATACCTGAGCGCTTCTTCCCGGGAAAGTTTGACATCTGGGTGAGTGTGGGTGCTTTGGGGGGGGGACAGCTGTGGGGTTGGGGCAGGGGGATGGTGGGTGGTGAGCTCCCAGACAAGGGGAAGGCAGCTGGGGGTGTCGTGGTGTGCCCCAGCGCACGTGTTGGCAGCCAGACCTTGCACAGCTGCTGCGAGCGGGCAGGGCAGGCTGAAGTACAGGGTGGAAAATGCTGCCTGGGAGCAACAAGGGGGCAAAAGGTGGAGCTCGGAGGATAGAGCTGGGGCAGTGGAGGAGGAGGAGGAGGTGTTCCTGGACTTTCAGTCTCGGAACTTCCCAGACCTTTGGTCTGGTCTAAAGAGCTTTTTCGCTTCCCTGCAGTTTCAGTCACATCAGATCTTCCACGTGCTTGTGGTGGCAGCAGCCTTCGTCCACTTCTACGGAGTGTCGAACCTGCAGGAGTTTCGCTACGGACTGGAAGGGGGATGCACAGACGACTCTCTCCTCTGAGAGCACCTGATTTTAGTACAAGCTTCCTAAGTGCTTTTTAAACTCTGTCTTTGCTAAAATCAAAGGAAGACTCAAACTGTTTGGGGTTGTTGTTTTGGGTTTGGTTTTTTTTTTTTTTAAGAAAAAGAAAAAAACAGAAAAATTCTTTAGCAAAGTTGTTGACCAAATCCTCACCCCCTTCCCCACACACTTCACTGGGGCTGAGGGGAGGCAACGCGGGTGCTGGCAGCCAGCCCTGCCGTGCTCTTATGGCCTCGCCTCCTCCAGACAATGTTTTAGCTGCACCGGGGTCATCTGACCTTCCCAGGCATGCCAATTTCTGAAAGCGAAGGGTACGGGTACCCCGTTCCCGGCACAGCCCAGCACCCCCTTCCCCAGCTCACCGCCGGAGCGAGCAGAGTCACGCACTACCAGGCCCAGGGCCAGAGATTTTTGCATATCCCTAGCAGCAGAGTCGCCTTGCTGGGGGCAGCTCTGTGGCCCCCGGTGCTGCTGCGCAGGGCACAGGCACAGATTCATGTAATTTAAGTTTTAATTGTCTTCTTTTTTGTTGTTGTTGTTGTTTTCCTTGACAAAGTAATGTAAACAGAAATGAGAGAATATTTAATATTTAATACTAAGCTTTAAAAAGACTTGCTGCCACCGCAGTGTACTCGGCTCCCTCGCTGTCTGTGGTAGTGAAGGAAGGACAGTGTTTTAGGGGAATGTAGAGCTGCTGTAGCTGATTGAAATAAAAAGGTCAATAGTTCAGTGTCGTGCTGGCGGCGTCTGTCTCATTTTTTGGTGTGGGTGTTGAGAACAAGCTCCTCAGGGCTCTGAGCAGCCCTAGGAGCGGGTCCCCTCAAACGCCCTCCCTCCTGGGCACGGCAAAGGACTCTCAAGCCGGGCAGAAAAGATGCGGCAGCCTGGTTGGTGCAGGGGCACCGAAGGATGACACCCTAAATCAGCAGCTTCTTGCGTAGAAGCGTGCAAGTGACTGTGCAGCACAGACGGTCGGGGGGGATTAGAGGGGAAGAGCTGAGCTGAATAAAGCCCATCACCTTAGAAAGGGGTGAGGGAGGGCCAGTCACTGTGTCCCTGCTGCTGTGGGTAGCGTTGTGTGGCCCTTCTTTGGGGATGTCTGGACAGCTGAGTCCTCTCCCCTCCCCGCAAACCCCTCAGGCTAGCTCAGCTGTGCAAGGGCTGGGCCAGAGAACAAAACCTGTATGCAGATTTGAACACTCGAGTGCTCTAATCCTATAGAAAGAGCAGGGGAAAACATCTGGTGAGTAACGGTGCAGATTTGGATACACGGGAGGCTCTGCAGCTGATGGCAGCTGAGTGTAATTCCCTCTCAAAGACCAGAGACCCCCGTGCCCTATGGCTGGGGTCTCTACCAGAAGAGCAGAGCACTTGCTAAGCGGCACAAGTCAAGAAAAGTGTCTCAAAAAGTCACCCAAGGAACCGGGTAAGTGGCAAAGCAAGAGGAGTGTGTGCATGCGTGCGCACGCGCACACACACACACACTCTCTCTCTCTCTCTCTCCTGTGCTTGAGGTTTTTGGAAATTACACACCAGCAGCAGCTATAGGAACCAGCAAGGTACTAGACACACAAGTCCCAGCAATCCTGGAGTGGTTCTGGGACAGGCAGGGGGTGGACACAGGAAAACATCACTTTTACAGGATATAGGAGATGGTCAGGATCTTGCATTGGCGTGCACGCTTCCTACAATCCTAACTCGCCTGTTTGTCAACCATTACTGTGACCCCTTCAGTGTCATTTTCCTCCTCCTCAGGCTGACAGTTTCCCGACACAGTGCAGAGATCAACCTTGTGTCTGGGCAGAGGAAAAGCCACGAAGCAGCTCAGATAACGGTACTCAAGTCTGAATACAGATATGCTATCAGGAGACGCCAGCAAGCATGAGTATGAACAACATAAACAGTTGTATCCGGTGAGGTTTTAACTGCTGGCAAAAGGGAATGTGCCTCCAGAACTGGAGTTTAAGGACATGGGGCAGATGTTTTAATTGTACTTAAGACTGGATCTGGGGTGAAAAGGCAAGAGGCTGCAATGGCAGCAGGCCCACTGGTGCTGCACTTCCCCCTCCAGCCCCGCAGGGCTTCATGTTTTCCATTCGGGGCTCGCTACCCGCGTCTGACTGCACAGTTCCGGGACGGGAAGCTGTCTGTGCTGTTCCCTTTCCAGCTTGCTGCTGTGAAAGCCACAGTGAGGAGCAGCAGCAGAGGTGAAGAATGAGTTTGCTGCCACCTCTTGCTCAAAGGGGCTCAAAGCCTCACGGGTTTAGGGAAAGGATCCACAAAAGGCAGATTCTGCTTTAACCAAAGAACTTAGGCTGCATGGCAGTAGAAAACAAAGTACAGCAGTGAAATAGATATTGCTGGAGGTTATTTTCACTGGCTTGCACATTCCCCCAATAATATTCACTTTAGAGATGTAAAACTGCATGTAGATGAATTATTTTCCTTAAGCTGAAATACATGTAGCAACCTAAATCCACGGGGAAGAGGCTAAATTCCAGCTGCGTTCACTGCGGATGGTAAATGCCACATCCCAAAGAAGACTCCAAAGACTTCAGTCCACGTCCAAAGGACGACAAGACTCCATTTGGTCCTTGTCTTAAATCTCCGTGTATTCTATCAGACACGTAGTAACATTACAGCAATGGAATCTATCACAAATAAATAGATTTGTCATCTTCTAAAAGTTCTCCTGTGCAGCTTTACACTGAAAAGTGCTGAAGGTCGTCTTGGCATGGTTTGTGTAAGAGACTACCACTGGTGTAAAGACATACCGCGTCTTGGTCCTCCAGCATTTTAAATTACAGCTCGGGTAGGATAGGAACTAGGAGAATGAGGGCGGTCACTGGTATTGTCGGTAGTCACCAAACGGAGAGGGCTGCAACTGGGAGGGGTCATCTGAAAACTGAGGGCCTGTGAATAAAGGCAAGAGGAAAAAAAAGGCAAATCATACAAAGAGATAAGAGATGCTTCCTACTAAAAGCATGAAACACATTCACAGTGTTTTTAATATAAACCCCCTCTAAATCAAGCTGGTAACAAGACTTTACATTTGATTTTTTTTTTCATTCAAAGAAGTTCAGGAGCTTTATGCATTGACAAGAGCCTCAGTCCAACACAGAACGTATTTGTATCTCCTTTACTACTGGGGAAAGGAGTCAGAGCAGCGAGAGGGAAACATTTTCAGTTACCTGAAGAAGCTGGAAACCTATGCCTTATTGCCCTTCACTTGAACTTGGCCACTCTGTAAAGGTTTAACTTGCCCAACAATAAAGCAAGGCAGTGAAACGGAACAAACTGCGGAGTCGGCTTCCCGACTCCTCTTACTGACATTCCGCTGGAAGGAAGGAAGATGTTTACTGTATGCCAATTTTAGAGAGGATAAATTTTAACAGACAGATGATACTCTTTCTCTAAAGCAGACTAATTTAAAATGTTTTTGTATTAAGAACAGAAATTGTTCTTGAACAAAGAACATCAGTGAACAAACCTGAGATAGGAAGCCTCTCAGGAATTAGTGGCTTGAATCCTTTCAACACTAGTGGTTTTGTCTGTATTCCCCCCAAAATAAGGTGGGGTGATAGAGCTGTTCATTATTTTGCACAGGCAAGTATTTACACAAACAGTTACCCACTCAGTTTGTGTTTCACTTAGGAAATAAAAAATAAAAAAATCTAGTTTTTGAAGCAGTTTAGTTAAAGACCAAACCACACACACTGCTCGACTTTCTACAGCCTTCGAAGCTGGCAACCTGCAGAGCAGATTTCCTCTGAGATAAGGCTGATGACTGGCAGAGGGACATTAGCAAAAACTGCGCTGTAAGAACCTTGCGATACCACTGTCTGATGGCTCCTCACCATTCGGGAACTGCGTGGAGGCAAATCTTGTTAACAGAATACCAGCTCCTTCAATTAAAGCTAGGAGAATTCCTCCCATCGCAGCAGATCCAACCATGGCAACAGGTCCATCTAAAAACAAAAACCACAAAACAATTTTTTCTTCTTTGGTCCATTACCTTGCATATCACAGCTCTCTTTAGTTACCATCTCTCCTACAAGCAGACTCAGAAGCAGCACTTTTGCATCCACTGAACCTCATTAGCATCACCAATAAAAGCATAATTACCAGGCAACTCCCCCCCCTCCCCTCAAGGAAACAAAGGAACACTGGTAATGTTTGAGAACATAATTATTACTTTCATAAGCACAGAAGAAAAGTTTCAAAGAGAAACTGAAAGATAATCTGGAAGTAAATTCCAATTTCGGTATCATAAACTGTTGCTTCACTGTAACAACGAGAACTGTGCATTTAGAGCACAGAAGTTTTTAACGGATATCCCAGTCTCTTACTTCTTGCAGCTAATATGGCTCCAGTCAGGGCTCCGCTTGTGATTGAATTCCATGGATCTTCTTTCCCTCTCATTCTGACCATACTGCAGTCAATCATGGAGAAGAGACCTCCCCAGACAGCAAAGCTACCTGTTAAAAAACAGAAAACAAACAAACAAACAAACAACCCAAACAAAAAGCCATTTAGAGAAAGCAGACAAGCCAGCCACGCTGCAGGCACATAACCAGGAGATGCAGTATGAGGGTGCTTGCTTCCAGACATGGACGTATGCTCAAACCCACGAAGAACCAGAGGTTAAAATCAACCCTGAGAAAAATTCTCAACTCGTCAGGTGACACACATCATTACACGTACATTTATTTTAGATATACTCTTACTAATTTATATGTAATGACAGGAAGCTTATCAAACAGTGATTAGAATGGAACTTCCATCCTAATAAAGCCAGATTAGCTCAGGGAACTTTCCTATTTTTCACTTTTTAAACAGAGTTCCTCATAGCGAATGATGCAGAGTAGTTTTGCACCTTACCCTAATCCTGCTTCTGGCATCTCAGATGATCAGTACCAGTCAGAATTGTATGGCAGACGCAAAGAGAACGCAAGTTTTTTTGTGTGTTAGAAATTAAAATAACTATTCATCTCCAGGCTCATTTGGGGAAAACTATTTAAAATCAGTTCAGCCCTCCTGAATTTGAGGTGGTTTTTAACAGTTAAAACCCTGCGCACACTGCACAGGCTCCCAAGGCGGCTCTGCCCAGAGCTGGTTAAAATATGATGATTATTAACCCTGGCTTATCTCTCCATGAACACAACCATGTTTCCTCCACACCTAAACTAATTCTGCGTGCATCAGAACCATATTTACTCATTGCTCTGACTAACAAACCCCACTGAAACACAGCTCGAGCATCACTGGGTTATATTCCCAAACCTGGTTGTCTACCAACAGTCAACTGACTGCAACAACAACACAAAATTAATTACCTCCCAGTTGTGGAGCTCTTGTTTTAATAGCTGTCAAACTTCCCCGCAGCCGGTGGTTTACACCCTACAATAAAAGAGAAATGACAGTTAAAAAAAAGTCTTACAGCCAATCTGACTGTGTATAGCAAAAACTTGCCACATATTTCTAAGCTCCCTCAACAGCTGTGATCAGGAGCTGATGGAAACAGCATTTTACACGTACTCCCTTAAAATTATATCTGTCAACTACAGAAATTAATTACAGCCATCATGCACTAAACAATTTGAGTTCAAAGTTCGATTGAGTGGCCGAGTGGGGATTAAACAAGACATTTAAAGTAATACTTTTAGCAACATAAGCATATTTATTTTTAACGCGTATCATTTCTTTGCTCCTATCTGATGCCCAGTCACTTGACAGCAGTGACACACAGGACACCAGCAAACAGCAGGGAGGAGACTCCGTCCGTGGAGAAGAGGGAAATCCACCCATAAGAGTGCCGCGGGGCTACATTAGAGGAAAACCACACGCTGTTTATTACATTTCCATCAGTATTTTATATACTTTAGTACAAACACCACAACCCTATTGCAGATGCCCACAGACCAGGAGCAGCGTGCTCAGCTGGCAGCTGCAATCTCACTAGTTGTCCCAAATTTAGTCATTCCTGCTGGTCAGGTGGAATATTCAGTCCTTGTCTCGCCAGCACAGTCTGAGAAGCTTCTGAATGTGGTGCCAAGCCTTCTCGGGTCTAACCCTAAACACTTGATCGAGGACCCCACAGAATTATGACTACGTATTTTCTCACACTTTAAAGAAGATTTAAAGAATATACGCCCAAGTTTTATTTTTGATACAAGCACTCAGAAGCGTGGACAGGTTTATTTAATAAGTCTTAAGCAAAATTAAGAATGTCGTTAAGCATATAATCCTTTTCAAGGTAAGTGTCTGCAGGATCTGACTAGTTTGGAAACAGTTATTTATAAAACTTACTTCAAACTGATGGCTTATTGTCACATAGTAACACCAAAAAAACAATCAACAAAAACCCCTTTTATATGAAGCCACAGCAATGTTTTAAAACAAATGTTCAAGTAGAAACTGGATTTTATTCAATCAAATGTCTCTACAACAGGTTTACAGTCAAAACTTTGCAGCAGAAATCCTGGAAGTGAAAACTGATTTGCATCAGCTAAACTTCGACTTTCATGTTTATGCAGACTTCCACATTTAAACAAAACCTGATTATCGAAAAAATCCAGTTAATAACAAATGTTAATAACTAAATAAGAGATGAATTAAAGAAAATAATACTGCCTAATATAAATCTGAAGGAGAAAAAGATTCTTCCTTTGAATCTTTGTTTCTTAAAAGAAAGGGAGAGGCCAGAAGAGGAAGAACAGCTGAGGCTTCATATCTTTACGTGCAGACAGAACCAAAGGCAGAAAATCCACCGAGACGGACGTATTCTGCTGTGCCCTCCACTTCCCCATCTCAAAGGAGAAGTCCTTCAGCGAGGGAGGGGCACCGCTGCCATCGGATCAAACAGGGAAAGCAGAACTTTCACCCAGAAAGATGAAGGACACATTTGGATCACCAGTCACCACATGCACCCTCCTGGTTTGGATTAATGACATGCAGAGCATTAATCAGTCCCACTCACTGCAGAGGGATTTCTTCTCCTTTACCTTCGGCCAGCCAGATTCACTGTTGGTGGATAGAGAAAGCAGGACTGCACTCCAAATGCACTCTCAAATGAGTTTACTTACCACTGGGGAATTTCTGAACCCCTTGATAGCTTGGAAAATGCCACCTCCTATCGCTCCCATCGTGAAAGCACCTCCGCAGTCATCTACTATCCTCCAGGGACTATAAAGAAAAAAAAAATAAAAAATGATGAAAATACTGAATTCTGTCACCTTAAACCGTGCAAGTAACTGTAATGGATCCACCAGTCATGCATTCAGCGTAACTGGAGTGAAAATCAAGCCTGCCAGCCGCATTGTCTCACAGCCAGCTGGCTGCAGGGACATCAACAAAACATACGCAGAGGTAACAACACAAAACAAACTCGAGGTTTGCCGAGAGTCTATCAACTCATCTCCCTCGAGCGGTAAGCATCAAATATACAGATCTGAACTCCTCATACAAGGCAGAAAGACGTATTTCCATCATGGATAACTTACGCAGAATTCCAGCTCTGCCCTACTTATGGAGTGTAAATAGCTTCAAATTTATTGTTCTCATTTTCATCTTGACCTACAGAAAACTCAGGTGGCAAATTCAATACGGCTCAGTTCACATGTGGCACAACCCACCACTTTCCTGAATTACTCATGCTTTTCATTAGTTCTGGTTATTTAAATGAGAGACTTAAAAGTCATCTTTTGTTAAACTGAAAAGGTTTTTCCTGATACATCCCGGATCTTTGAAGTTCATTCAAACAAAACACAGACCTAGTCAGAGGTCCGGAAGGCCACGGATTCCCAACTCCAACAACATGCAGCGTCGAATGTTTCCAACCAGCGAGCAAAAGCTTTGCAAAAGAAAACCCTCCTTGTAGCAAACGCTTTCAACACCAGTGAGATGAGCTTTAATTTGGGGTTCAAAACCACTGCCAAGCACTAGAGCCTTGTAACTCTCCGCCACTAAACTGAACTGCTAAGCTAGGTGAGCTCTTAACCTGCTATTAACCTCTGTTGCCACTGCTGGGAATTTTGAAGCATAAAATAATAAAAGTTATATCGTTTCTTTCATCTTATATCAAAATCTTAGCGCAGAAGCCAAGCACTCAGATGATAATAACTCCTGCGCTGGCAATAATCAACAAACCTAGCAAACAACACGCAGGGTCACAAAACTGAACACTACGGCAAGCTCAGTGTTCACGTGGGCAAATCACAGATATGAGCATGGACGTGCATCTCCGATTTCACTCTGAATTTCACGTTTCTGTTCTTGAGGACTCCCTACAGCCCCCAGCCCCTGCACGTGAGACTACTTTTGAATCTGCTACTTTTCTACTTCACAGAATTTGCTAATATTCTTCTGCTGGAAGGAGTGACAAACATCGTCTCTTTTCCCCAGATCTCTCCCTGTACTGGGCATTTTATCACGAGGGGTTTTTTCCCCTCCTACACGTTCTCCCAGACTCCTCACTTTCATGCCCTACATCTGAATCTCTCCCTACCTCCACAGTCGCTTTAATGAGAGCGTAGCCAGCTCTGCACACCCTCAAAACGATGGTAAATTGCTTGTTTGCACACATGGCTTGTTCGCTTGCTTTGCTTTTGCATCTCGGCATCGCTTGGTTGTTCCCAACATGCCAGAACCCCACCCAAAATGTCACCACTGATCTTCCTTCCCTGGTGACAGCGACATCCAGGTCCCAAACCCACCCCGATTCAGAAAACAGCGGAAGGATTGTACATCATCTCACCACACATCACCCTTCTTTTTTATTGCCCTGCCTGTAACATGCTTTCATCTCATATTCCTTACAAATCCCCTCTAGCTTTGACTAAATTAAATAATTTAGCCCCACTTCATATTTTATTTTCCTTCCCCCATTTCCTGCATTTAATGATCAGGAAAAGGTTACAGACACACTGTTGTCAGAGATGCCAAGATGAAAAGCAACTAAGTCTTTCTTCTCAGGGTTGTTTGTTGTTGTTGTTTTGTTCTTCTCCACGTCTCCTGTCTAGATTTTGATCTACTCTATTATGAATAAAACATCACAACTCTCTTCCTTCGTTAGCTTGCTAACAGTGATCTTGTTAAAAGGCTTTCTGGAAATCTCAATAGATTATGTAAAGTGGTCTTCCTTTGCCCACAAGGTCAAAGAATTCCAATTTAGCAAATCATGACTGTTCTTTACAGAAGCTTCATTAATTAGACCCCAATCATGGAACGCTTTCCTACATTTTTTCCATCTTTAACCCTGCTTCTGATGTCAAGCTCATTAGCTGCTACCTTTGGGGTTCTTAACTTTCCTTTTAAACTACCCTCCAAGCTCTGCAGGGGCAGCTTTAAAATGAGCAAACGTCTTTGATACCAGCAGAGCCATTTCATACGTCAGCTCCTTTGAACTCCCGCACAGACGTCGTGCACATCTGAAAACCAACACAAAACACCTCACAGTCCCTGGCAGTGCTTGACCTCAGTAGAGGAAAGAAGCAGAAAATAATAAAAGAGATTATTCCATTATTAATTTGGCATTTATCTACAAGCTTAATGTTACTTTTAATTGTTTCCCCGAATTTAAGAGGAGCCCTCCCAGGAGGGAAACGATGCGCTTACTGCTACGCACAAGGTAAGGTCAGATTCCTACTCCCGATGGCGATCCAGATCGCTTACAGATGAGGAGAGCAGGGGCCAGGACTTTGCTTATGCCAGGGCCCCGGGGCAGCCGCACCCCAGCTCCATCGGCCCCAGAGAGGCTGAGGATACCCCCAACCCCTCAGACCCACTCCCAGAGCAGCTGCGGTGGTTCACAGCACCGTTTGATAAGAAGAAAAGAGGGCGGCAGGGCTAGCGGAGTGAGGGAAGCCGGCGGGCACCACTCCAGCTCCGACTGCCCCTCAGCCAAGACCCTCACTTAGAGGGGTGAGTCGTCCCTCCAAGCCCCACGGCTGCCTGCGGCTCTTCTACCCGCCGATGAACCACAGGAGTCGGGGGCCAACGCATTTTAAATAAACAAAGCTGCATCTTCTCAGCACCAAGGGTTCAGCCTGGCACCACAGCTCTGCTGCAGAAGGGGCAGCACTTCACCCTCCTCATCCAACCATCGTGACATGCCTGAACAGCCCGACCTCTGCCTTCCCCCTCAGCCGTTCGGGCCGTTCCCAGCACGGACCAGCCTACGTAAGGATCTGTGCTTCTAATGAAGGTGACTGCCGTGCAAATTACAGCCAGGTCCTACAGCGTCACCTTCCAGCGAGGTCACACCACTGCCAGGGGGCTGAACCCCCCCCATTGCTGCAGGGCAGAGAGATAACGGGGTGACCAGCAGCAAAACAGGACAAAACCAGTGTGGGGCCCTGACAGCCCCCCTACAGCTTAGCAGCAAACCGCCACTATTGCATGACCCTGCTAAAGGGAAAGTGAGATTACCTGGAACCCACAGGAATCAATCAATAAACAACATTCGTTTTGCTGATGTCTCAAACTCTGTGCTGTAGAAAGGCAGAGCTGATGTTTATAGAGTAACAAGTGAAAGCAGCAGAGCAAGCTGCAAAGCTTTGGGAAAAGCCTCACAAAAAGGTTTCCATTTGCAGACGCGAGCAGGACGCCGCATCCCCAACCCTGCGCCCAAACTTCCCTTCACGTGTTTTATTCCTACAAATAAGACCTTTCCAGCCCGCGAACGCTCACAGAGACGCTGCAGATCGCTGTTAGACACCGCCGACCCGGTTGTCCTGCGGCCCGGCCGGGCAGCTGCCGCCTCACGGCCGAGTCACCGGGAGCTGCGGGGCCGCCCGGCCGGGGGAAGCCTGTGCCCAGAGGCTGCAGCCCACGGAGGCCCTTGCAGGCCGCAGGGCCTAGTCGCCTCGCCGCTACCTCCTTCCCTCAGCGAGGCCCCACCGGGCTCGGTACCGGCGGGGCTTTGGCTACCCAGGCCCCAAGCCACGGGGCAGCCCCTCAGCCGG
>VXBL01004579.1:338-40327 GCA_013400195.1 Aramus guarauna
GTTGCCCGTCTTGTGTACTGCCTGCAAGCATTACTATTCATTAAAATAACCTTCACTTTATAGTAGCACCAGAGCTGTAAACAGTCACGTTAGATTCTGAAGAACGCGCGCCCCAAGAAGAAAAGAAATGTCTGTCTTTGCAAAGTAATTTGTCGAGTTGAAGATTATTGTTTTTCATCATGGTGACCCTGACTTGGCTGGCTGGGTGCATATACAGATTAAGATGAATGCAGTTATTCCTTGGCTGAGGTCTGCCTCTTTCAGGGCACATTTTTCCTAATGACATGATTGATAGGCAGTCCCAAATCCAGAGAGGAACTCATTAATCATAGCGCTGACTGAATCCAATCATCTGCTTCACCTGCACACTGACAGACAGGAAAGGATACAATTTGGGCGCTGACACCGATACACTCCTTTGTCAGAGGTCCTCAACTTTTTCAATGTCAGTCGCTAAGAAGTTTGACAAGAAATTCAGGTTGCATCTATATGTGGCATCGAAAGATCAGCCTTAAGTGTGCTTTAATTTTAAAGATCAATTTCTTTGAAGCTTTCCTGTAAAATACACCATAATAACAGAGTATCACTTACTTCCATTCAGCAAAGAACAAAATTATAGTTTATATTTTGAAACTATTTGCTCTGTAGGACATTGTGAAGCTGCATGTGGAAGCAATATCAGCTTTAATGTCCAGCAGCTGTGTCACATTTAAGTGAGCTGCAGGTCAAACAGCAGCTTTCAGCAGAGCTAACTTTGCGAGCGAACACTTCCAACAGTCAACTGCAAGTTACAGCTGGCTGCTCCCAAGTGGTTTGGTCTTTTTGTCTTGTTTTAATTCTAAAAAAAAATTTAAATACTGCTTTTTTTTTTAAATTTCAGGATGCTTCTTTGGTAAATTTTAAATTAAACTAGTAATGACTCTAGAAGAGGTAATATATTCTGTTGGTCTTTCAAGTTCTTGACACATTTGTGTCAAGGTGCCAGTGTACGTATATCTGTGTTGCAGCTGTAATATTTGAGGAAAATTGCTAGTGTTAGTACTTTTTTTTCTTACGCCTTATCGATGTACAATATTCAGCGAGTGCAGAGCTGGTGGGTTATGTTTGTATGCAGAGAGCAGTCTAACGATGGTCAGAGTTTGCATGCACGTTTTTCAAGTCATTTGGGCCTGTAACCTTCAGATTTTTTTGGTAGCGGCTTCACACAAATACTTCTAAGAAGAAAAACAAGGAACAGTGCAGGGCAGAAAGGGCAACAAGTGGCAAATAGGTACCTTGGAAATGGTTACCTACGTACCAGCGGGAAGAAAAAGACTTCAGTTTAAAACTTCTAACCTATACTTAGAGTAATGGCTACCTTTCTGACATGTTAATTAGGCTTTAATATGTGAAGCGACAGGCAAAGAAAAATGTACAAAAGATCGAATGCAAATGCCATTTCTAGTCGCAAAGATACTTCTGTAATAGAAAAAAAAAATAAAACAATATTTGCTCCTTGCATGTCGTTAGAGAAAAGAACGTTTTATGTTTTCATCTTTCAGGTTAAAATCATTAAAATTTGTATATAAGTTATATAAGACGTGTAGCATTTGTTATGCTATTATTGTATAAAGTCTTTAGAAATGTATATACAGCAACACTTGTTTTGTGCAAGCCAAATGTTTATAAGTTTTACCACGTATTTTTTAGCTGTCTTAGTTTTCTGAAAATCAAAATATTAATACAAACTTAAGAATCTTTGTATCTTTCAATATTCTAGTGCCTCAGTCACAGTAGACGGTGCGACGTTAGAGGAAGGAGGTATTGCACTTGGATTCACTGAGCAGAAAATAAACATGATGGTCCTGGATATCTGCCACAAACCAGGTGGCAGCGAGTACCTGAGGCAAATTTATCACATCATCCGGCTCAATGAGGTAGGGAAACGGCCTTTTTACCGAGCAATTAGGTGTGTACTGGCCTGAGGCAGCGTCTGCTGGCAGCTAAGGGTTAGTCAAGGAGGTGATAATGCTTCTTAAAGTCAATATGAAATCCTATATTGTCTTGTAATAGAATCCATTCAGTTTAGGCTTTTCTGCATTTGTACAGAAAGGATTACTTTATGGGAGACAATGTAGATTTTATTTACGTACTTAAGCAGTAGTGTGGCTCATGAGCTTCCTTCAAATTCCTATTGCAGACCATAGATACATTTTAGGAGTCTGAACACAGTTTAAAAAAAAAAAAGATTTTTTTTAAAAATTAGCAAAGCATTGAAAAGTTGACTGTAACAGGAAGAAAAATTAAATGCAGTAAATCAATTCTGATTTAAAAAACAAACAAACCCTATGGCTGTACTCAGGAAGTAAATGCAACTGCATGAAAACCTTGCTTCATCTAGATAACTCTGTTCAGTTAAAGTGCTTTTGAAATTACAGTAAACAAATTCAGATTTGTTTGCTGCACATGGAATTTGGGCAATGTAAAAGAATTATCTCATTATTTCTAAGTCAGTGCTAAATTGCCCCAAGTTACCAAAAGCATTCTGATTGTATGTCCTGAAATAAACACAGGTTTACTTACATTCCTTGATAACACAGATCTGCACAGCTTAATTAGGAAAGTTCTGTTTATTAGCTTTAATTACTAAATTACTATTCCTTGAATGCGTAAGCAGGTGCTGCTAAGATCGTTGCAAGTGTATGGATGTATTTATAATAAAAGACAAAATAAGGCAAATACAGGCACAGGCCAAGATTTTTCTTTTTTAAAGAACTGATAGCAAAAAAACCCCGATTGGGCACTTATGTCTGTACGAAGGCAATAGAGAGCAGCTCAGTGCTGGCACTGTGCTTCTGAAAATCAGATCAACTGTTTAGTTCCTAAGTATAGGCTTAAAATCAACTTTTATGCATCTGCATTTGGAAGCTTTAGAAGCAATGTAAGCATGTATGTAGAGATGGCAACCTAATATTAATACAATACAGAATCTTTTCAAGTCTCATCTCAAACAATTAAACGGTTCAGGAAGTGAAGTGAAAATTATTACTGTAATACAAAACCTTTTCACCTGGAGCACATTCAGGATTACTCAAAGTACAAGGGAGTGAGGAAAAGATGATGAGCAAGACCTCCGAAAATAGCATATAATCCAGTAGTTAGGGCAGTCACCTAGGGGACAGGATATGCGGGCTCAGATCTTTATTCTGCCTGGTTTAGACCAGGGAATTGAATCTGCATCTCCCACAGCTGAACTGACTCCCCAAACTGCTAGACCATTAGCTGCCAGCACGGAACTCTGTCCTTTTCCCCTGTTGGAGTTGTTTCGCCTTGTAGAAATTGCTGTAAAAATCCATTCTGTGACTTCTAGGGTCAAAAATAGAATCATACTATAGCTGAAGGGGTAGAATGCCCATATTGGGTTCTGGAGACCCTGATCCAAGATCTGACTCCTGTGAGTATTTGGTTATTTATACAAAGTGGAGCAGTTCCAATAGGAGGTAAGAGGCTGAGAGAATTAGGTGGAAGAGGGACTTGAGACTGACTTTCTGTATCCCAGGTGTCTCTCCTTGAATTTCTGCAGGTAGTAAGAGCTTTGTTAAATATAGAACATTTCTCAATGGAAAAAACTGTCTTGTTTTTATTCAAAAAAGAAGGAAAAAAATCCTGACCAGCTTGACTTACAGAAGGACTTAACAGTGTTACTTCAAATAGCCTTTGAAACCATTGCAAAACATTTTTCTGCTTGGCATGATATTATGATAATGCATTTTTCAATATTATTTTTCATAACTTAGATTATGTTTAATGTGCCTGACTACCAAGAAATAGGCTTGATTATCTGCCCAAAGGTCCATCCTTTTGTTTGGAGACTCCTTGGGCTGTCAAGGGATCGTGTTCTTAAAATTAGTTTGGAGATCTTTCTGCTACACTGCTTAATAATTGCATGAGAACAGAGAACAAAATGATGAGACAGAAAATTGTTGTTCTCAATAATTTTCCTTAGAAAAGCAGGGGGAAAGGGATATAGATTCTTGAATGCTGTATTTGGAAATAAAGCTATGATATTATAAAGATCTATAATAGCTACAGTAGAACTCAAAACAGCCTACATTCCTTCATGTATTTATTGGAAAAAATAATCATTTTTAAAAGCATTTTTGACTAATGACTACCAAAGAGAAACCAACTCTCCTGAGCTGTCAGGCTCAATAATATTCTGTCTACTTGGTTTCATGCCTAGTCTTTGATAGAGACGATATAGCTCACATTTACAAACGTGATTTAATGTCTTTTTATTTTCATATTTTTGAAACATGACCCTTTCAGGGCCTACAATATGCACTATTCTAAAAAGTGCATTTACCATTGTTGCATAAGTCTCCTCGTCAAAACGTAAATCCCCAGTATTCCAAAGACAGAAAAATGCCTGTACTGGGAGCCGAGCTGTATACCACTCGAAATGTTCAAATCCTAGCAAACGTGAACACTCATTTCCAATATGTCTACTGAAAAACCAACAGAATCTGCTTCTGCTGGCTCTGTGACACCCAGAGGGATGGGTTGCTTTAGAGCTGTCCACAGATTTTGTGAAAACGTGTGCATGGAAGGCAGTACACTTGGTAAAAAGCTGGTAAATGTATAGAAATAGTTTTTAAATAAACCCCTTCACTGTGACTTTAAAATCTTTGTTATGGCATGAAGTCATGAATGAATGGCAAAAAAACCCCAGACGTTTTTGTTAGCTGAGAAAATATAGGTAGGAGGCTTAGGATGTGTTTTCACAGCTGGATTACACTGTTGTCTTAAAGCAAAAAAGGTCCGACTTTTTTTTTTTTAAATACACTTAGATGATTTTGTGATTGTGTTAAGCTGTTCTGACAATTGGCTGCAACCAGCAGAGAGAGACAGTCCTGCTCTTTCTCTTGCCCTTGTGCTTTCCCACTCCTGGGCCCCCCTTTGTACTAGTACGCGAAATCGTGTGGCTTGTTTATCTGGCTGAAACCTTTCTTTTTTCTGGCTGATTTCACAACATATGCTAGTGCCAACACAAGGGAGAAACAGCTACAGTCTATGTGGATTGGGAGGGAACTTGTGCCTTTCAGGCCAGACCACAGTTGGATCACTTTAAACTGATGATGAAATTATTCTTTTAGAAAGACCCACTGAGGAGCGCAGGGTACCTTGGCAGGTAGTTTACATGTTCCCTCACCTGCATCTGAAAATTTTTATCATCTGGGTAGTAGCACAAAGTAATAGAGGCATTTGCATCCACCCTTCTTAATGAAGACTCACCTTGAGTACTTGCTCAATGTTATGGCAATCCTATCATTATGGACTTCATTTTAATAACAATAAACTGTTTAATCACAGTAGTCCTTCCAGCAAATAGATCTGTAAGTGTTTCATTATCCAGCTCTTTGTAAAATGGTTCTATTTAATCAAAACACTTTATTGGCATGCAAGGATGATTTATTTACATAGTAGTTTAAGAAGTGAAAACAGAAAAGATTGTGGCCAAAATAATCATGCGTCTGTTACAGTATAGTTTCTAAAATTACCATGTAAATCATAAATGACTTCTAGTCTTTGAATGCTTGAACAATTAAAAGTAGCTTTGAATTGTGGGAGAATATTTATTTCCTGTGTTTAGACAACTGGTTTGAACATGTTCATCAAACAATTAATTTATAGTCATGTAGTAACTATTTAATGCTGTCCAAAAAATAACTTTAAATATTTGTGTACACTTTATCATGTAAAATAAATCAGGTAACAGCCATCATACATTAGAATAGCTCATATAAAATATTTGTTTTTCACTTCCACATATACCTAACATATGTGTATCAGTTCTCATTTAATATATATAATTTGATGACAATTTCAGAACAATAGCTTAGATCATTCTGATTTGTTTCAGTTGGATGGATGTTCATGGAGGTTATTTACTGTTTGTTGTAAAACAGTGTTACTTTTTAAAAGGTTTCTAGCTTGTAAAAGAGTAAGTAATCTCTTCTTTAATATAAGGAAGTTCTGTCAAGCACAGCGTAAAGTTATGCGTGAAATTTAGGTAAATTTCACTTGGAAAGCTAGGTGGCATATACTGTTTTGTGGTTGTTTTTTCTTCTAAAAGGAATATTTGAAAGAGCAGCTGTCTTGTGAGAATGCTTCTGAAGCTGATGTTACCTCCAGTCAATGCCTGCCTTTGACACTGAAGGGCAGAGAAGAGCCGCCTGTCTTCAACCCTTTCCAAGTGTTCAGACAGTCTTGTGCAAAAGTGTTCAATCAGGTTTGTGAAAATGGGAAACCTTGGTTATTGTGTAATTTTTACTTGTCGATCTTATTATCATCATTATGACAGAGACTGAAATTATGAAAATGGCATTAATTACGTGCGTTCACATTTGATGAAGTGCAAAGGAATATTATTTCTTGGGAGTGTAATGAGGGCACCCCATACAATAGCATGATGCTCAAAAAGCCATTATTGTCCTTTTATCAGAATTATTACATGTAAGAGCAATTTGCATTTACTTAGACTTTCTGTTCAGTCTAGTGAAGGAAAGCCCATTAGTAGCAATGACATTTATTACATCTGTGTAATGGTACATAGGGCTAGTCTTACTCCTTTGAATAATCATGGCAAAACTCCAAGTGCACATTTACAATCTTCCTGATGAGTCTTTCACAGAAATATTGAACACTAAAGAGTGCTCTGGAAACACAGAGATTTAACAAAACAATGAGAATAAGCAAGGGAAAAAACCACCTAAAAAAAAAAAAAAAAAAGGAAAGCATTCATTTCTCTGTCTCATTAAGTCATGTTAGTAATATGTAAAGGATTATAATTTACTTATAGAAATTAGTGTCCTGACAATGTAACAGTTAAAGAAAATAGATCTAGTTGCCTAAATCTCTGCCAGGGCGCCACATGCCCCATTCATTACCCAAAATAGTATGTAGTTTCTCATAGCACTTGGACACAAAAAAAATCTTACACCATTGCTTCTCAAGTCTTCCTAATCAATCCTCTACAATTTTGATTCTACCCCTCAGTTTAAAAAGAAATGGTATTACAGTGGCATGAAATTCACTTTACAGACTTGTGGTAGAAAGACAGTATTTTTCTGTACAACTCTGCTTTTAAATAATGTAATCTCCTTTCCCAGTTTTGAGCATTTTGGACTATTTCACCAGATGTATTGGTGTAAAATATATCTGGCTCAGCTTTTTGGTTGTTTGGGGTTTTTTTTCCTTGTTTAATGAATGCTTGATCATTGTCATATTGCAATGAAAGTGTTAATATCCTGAGAAAGGAGGTTACCACAAATTTCATAAGGTTTCTCACTCCACAGGAACATGTTTCAAAAGTTTGTTGTTTTCTTTTCCTTCCACTAGTTCCTTTATATATATCTTAAATTGGTAGAATTTAAGGGGCTACAGAATCACTTACTCCAATTTGAAATGCAGAAAATAGTTTACCATGCCTCAATTCTCAGTTCATTAATAGTGTGGTAGAATAAGACCTTCAAGTACTGACAACTCAGGGCAGAATTCTTCTGCAACATGACAGGTTTGCAGTGCTCTATTAATCAGCAGATGACAAGGGATAGTTCCTATTAAATTGCTTTGGATTTTGTAAACTTTTGGCATGAAGTCTATTACCTGAATATGGAAAAGTATCTTAAAATTGAAAGAAAAAAGAGATCATGAACCTTAAAGTACCATGTGCCAACCCTGCATTTGACAATAACAGCCTTATTTCCTGAGATTAATAATATTAAATAATTTAGTTCCCTTTAACATAAAATTGCACACTTATGTAGTGGTGTGGGACTGTCTGTTTATGAAACAGCGGTCAGTATAGCTCAGTGTCTGGGTTCCTGTGAAAACTATTACCAGTGCCTGGAGAAGATGCTAGAGCGCTGGCAAGGAACAATTATTCTTCTCAAAGGATATATTTCTTCTTAAATTCATTTCTTACTGGTTGGTAACTGCCATGAAGCTTAGGAGTTTGTAATCCATGATTAATTTCTTGATTTTCTTTAAATCCATTGTAACTAGATGGGTTTTAATACATCAGCTAACGTTTTACCCATTTATAAGTTGTAAGTCCCAACAAGCTACTGGTTTCACAACATATTCTGTTAATGATTTAATTATGTATTGCTTTTTAAACCTTTTGTCTCAGAATGGCCAGTTGGAAAAGGCATGGCAAAACTGCTTGTGAGTCCAGAGAGCTGATTCAGCTCTAAACAGAGAATACTTCTGTTACACTACGCTATATAAGATACTATAATAAATAATAACATGATAAATTAAAAAATAACAATATAACTATGCGGTGTAGACATACTCTTAACTGCCTCAGTAGAGGATTTCTTAAAATAAATTATTTCAAATCTTTGTCAAAGATAATTTGTAGTAAACATTCCATGTGTTGTTTGTTGGTATATGTTAAAATTGCAGTACATTAGGGTGGTTGACTTTTCCCTTCTAAGTTTTGCTAACTTGTCCCTATCTTGTCCAATTTAGCAAGATACTTAATCATAATTTCTGCGAATTTTACTGCTCCTGAAACAAAGGCCACTGAACTGCTATTTTGAGATCAACTCTAGCATTTTTGTTAATGACATGTAAATTTCTTACCTTCCAACCCTCTAGTTCAGTAGCAGATTCTAGGACGTGTGTCATTTGTGTTAACAATTCAGCCATTTCATTCTTACATTCCTGTAAAAATCTTGAATAATCGCCATCTGGTCATACTAACTTGTTGCTCTTGATTTTATCAATTTGTCCTGACACCTCAATCTCTGCCAGTGCTGCTGCTCCTCTATTGTCTAATAAGATTAAGTCTAGGCTATGCAACAACTCAACAGTATCAATGAAGAAAAATGCTACGAAGAAATTATTTTGCTTTCCTGAAGTGACTTTTTTTCAGACTGATTCTTTATTTTTTCACAGAACTGATCAGTCTGGTGGACTGAATTTTTATCTGGTATACTTATAAATTTTCATGTTTGTTTTTACGACTGTTGCTACTGGCTGTTTAGCTTCTCCTTCTTATTCCTCTTGATTATACAAGTACTTCCTCCATATTTATTTATCTATTTTTAATTCAGTGTAGAGTATAGAACAGTCGCCTGTTTTCTCCCCTGTGTTGTTCTGCTCCCACTGTTGTCTCAGTTGACTGTCTTTCCCTTATTTCTTATCAGATGTTCGCTGTTACTTCTTCATTCACTTTCCCCTTTCACACTATATTATTCTTTCTTTAGCTTCGCATGTCTCCCTTTCTTACTCTGTATTTCACCTTTATTTTTGTACATTACTTTTAAGCATGCCAAAGATGAGGGTTAGAAAGAAAATTAAATTAAAAGAAGGAAAGGAATAAAATAAAGATGGAAGGAAGGGGAGGGGTTACACTGGGCTCTCCCAGAAGACCCAAGTGCTGTCTGTAAAAAGAAAAAGATGCACTGCAAGATATACTTTACTCCTCCTATTTAGGTTTATTTCCATTGTTTTGACTTGCTGCTATTCTGCTATTTTTTTTTAAATTACATAGTGCTATTTTAATGTTACAACAATAATTTTTTAATCATTTCCTCCCAAGAATGTTGAGCTATAGTCACTACTTGACCATTACTGACAAAGAAAATTAATATTATGCAACAGGAGTTACTGTTTTCTGACCATATGAATGTTGTGTGTGGTCTTTTGTCTGAGTTATATTTCTTCATATTGTCTAGACTTAGTGCTGTTTATAATAACCATCTGTTGACTGGAGCACCTTACAAAGCAATAAACAAGTAAACCATCACTCTAATTACGATACAGGTTACATCTTGAATTCCAGCTATACCAAGTTTTTATGACAAACTTTTTGCTAACAGCACAAGTTGTTAATTGCTGTTACATAAAAAGTTGCCAATTATTTTGCTTTTCAAACAAAGAGTCAAGCTCTCAGACAAAGTGGTTGGGCAGAATGCCATTAACAGTTGGAAGAATAACGGTTCAGAAAATTGATTTATCTTTTTATAAATAATGGCTACATCTCTAAATGGATTTATAAATTAATTGCTGTCTTATTGGAATAAAAACCTTCTTCTGTGGAGATGATTGATATCATCTGTCTAAGTCCTTGTTCTAGACCCCCCTCCTTCTTGGTTAGTATATCACAGCTGGAGCTTTAATTTACTGATCATATTAACACTGATTAATAACTAACAATAGCTTCTTGCCATGTATCAACAGTCAACCATTACTGAGTGGAACTGGGATTGGTCAAACTTGCTGCCAAGTTATTTGGGACTGAATCAGATGACCTTCAGGGTGCTGCTGGCACACAGGTAATGGGATTTTGGCAAATAATTGCATTTCCCTGTTGTCTTTTTAACTTTATAATAGTCAATACACTAAGATTTTACTGGTGAAATTTATAAAATAAATTATATCTTTATTTTTAAATATGCGGTTTTAAATTGGAGGTACTTATTGTCCAGTGTATTTGATCCATACAAAGATGGTTTTCAATTCCTCTTTTGAGGAACATAATATGTTCTTTCTGTCTGAGACCTGAATATATGTTGATATTGCCGTTAAATAGTGCTTTAAAAAGAAATGAGTAACTTTTGCAGAGCTATACTGCTCAGGGAGATTTCAGCTGTATAGCACAGAACTTAGGGGATGTTTACTCAAGTTGCAATGGATCTTAAATTCAGTTTGGGGGATGACAAGTGTAGCTTGAAATGGAAAGTGTTTCTTTAATAGTTTTTAACTAATGGAACTTATTTTAATATTTTAATACTTTTTTTACTTGTAAAAAATTAACTGCTTAATTGATAAGCAGATATATTTAATGCAGAACTGATACTTCTTTAATTCAGAAAATTGTAGGTGGAAAAATGGGTGTTCTTCTAAAATATTTGCCACTTATATCCTTGTGAAAACTGGAAAACTTACATATTGCAAACTGGGAAGTTTAACATTCCCGTCTTAATTCTGAATCCTCCTGACGACATCTAACGTGGTCATATCATTCATCTTTTAAACTGAACTGTTTTTCTAGGTAGAAACTAGAGTGATAATTTCAGTGTGTGAATTTGCATGTCAAAAATGTTTTTGGTTTTCATGCCATTTTCTCAATTTATTGCTAGCAGTTAGTCTTAAGCATTTAATTCTTCCTTCAATTCACATATAAATTACTTGTACGGTCTACTTCTAGTCCTCTTTCTTAATTTTTCCCCACTCAAATTGTTATTTTCCAAAATTTTAATGCAGTTACACAATAAATGATGCTGGTGAAAAAGTGCCATTCAGTTCTCCTCTTGATGTCCTCTGTTACCCGCTACCAGACAGAATGTAGGACTTCATGGACTTTTTGGTCTGTACTAGTAGTGTCATTTTTATGTTAAATGACAGAGACAATTCAGTGCTAATTTTTTTTCTTTGATAGTTCTCCTGCTGATTGCTAACACTTGCCCGTCATTAAAAATGGAGTAGTTTGCCCTTTTCAAAGAGATTCTAATAGAAAGTCTCAGACTCAAGCAGGTTTTTGAACTTCCCTTCATGTTGATGTCATCAATATGAGCCAAAGAGAGCAGAGAAGACTGCTGTGATTTGCAGAGTGAACATTTTCTGTGGAGATTTCATCTTCTCTGATATCTTGAAACACATTTCATTTTTCTTTTGATCTCTTTATAGAGTTTAGAAAGAAGTCATGTATATGCCTTCTCTGTCCTTCTCTGTATTTCACATCTTTGTCATATCATCTATTGTTGCTTTTTTTTTTTTTAATAAGTGCCCTAATTGTTGTCATCCTTCCTAATTTGAAAATGTCTCCATTCATTGCCCTTCTACATGATATGGAAATTCTCATCTAGAAGTGACATTATGCAAGCCATTAATGATTAGCTCATGGATTTATTATTTAAACCACTCAACAGACCAACAGATCGTTTAAACCCATAGTGATCGTTAAGTAGAATTGCTAATCCAATATCTGCCGTGGTGATCAGCATCTCCAACACAGCTTGTCTTTGCGTGACTTAATTTTTAGCGTAGTTGAAGTATGTCTGCTTATGTTTTCCAGCTGGCTAGGTCACTTCTAGCTGGTCTCATGGCTACTCAAGTAAGCTTTGCAGTGACTCAAGTGAGCCCTATCTTTAGGTGATTCTTCATGCTCCTTCCTAAAGTTGCATAAATCTCAGCCTTATGTGTGCTCAGGAGTTAAGGTTAGAGCTGAATGGGTGTGTGATTTTGACTTCTTGTTTATGATGGACCCATTCTGTTTCTACTATTTGCCTCCTGTGATGAGTTAAACAAAACTAAGGGTAGTCCTTCAAAAGAGTCAGAACCATCGATTTATAAAGTGGAGTGCCATAATACTTTAATTCTTTCTTTAACACATGCTAAAGCTTTTCCTGATTAGTTACTTTTGTGAGGGAAAAATATTTTTAGTTTTTCACAGTGGTATCAGGGTCTGTTTCATTTTTTATACATACATTTAAAGAGAAATACTGTCTGTTGCATACAAAGTAAAATAAGTATGCTCTGCTCTCTCTTTGGAAAAGAAGTTAAAATGCTTAGGGGACTCATTTACAAGGGAAATGCTCCCCTAACCTAGTTAATGACTGAGTTAGGTGGGAGGGGGTTATGGGAGCATTGTCCCAGAGCCAGCAAGTGGTAGGCAAATTAATTGGTTGGTGGTTAGGGGAAAGTAAAAGGCTTTCAGGACTGGTTAAAAAGGGAATGAATTGTTGTGTACTACTCATTGTTGACTCCACATTAGCCTGTGAATCTAATCCACACATTCCTATGATCCTCAAAGTAAAAGTGTTTAGGAAATTTTTCAGATTAAAGATGTGGATGGTTACTGATATTGTTTTATTTCAAGGTTATCTAATAGGCTTTTCCTGATAGCATTGTCTATTTAAGTTGAGCAGTAAGCAGTAACATAGAAAACTTAAAGTTCATCCCTATTTACAGTTCATATCTTTAGAAACTGTAAAGAAGTTTTCCTTAGAGGAAGAAAAGGGATATATAGATGGATTCCTTTCCTTTCTTGTTTTATGTCTGATTCTTCTTTTTACATATAGTTTGAGCTGCAAGACAAAAAGTTAAAACATACTTTTCAATTGCACTTGAAATAATATCTTTTAATAATAAGCCTGTTAAGACTCAGCTTATTTATAGTACTTGATTTACCCAAGTTTTAAAAAATGTCCTGCATACTTAACACAAATACATGTTGCCTTTTCAAGTCTTGGCACTCACTTGTACATTGTTAGGTATTTCAGTAACACATGGGAGTTCCTTAACTCTAATATATACATTAAGACAAGACTCTGTGCTTCTAGGTGTTATTCAATTCACGTGTATCTCAACTTTTAACCACTGTCCTGCTCATAAAGGAAAAATTGTTATTGTCTGGCTAAATCAGCATGTTGAAATGGTTTCTGCAGTTTATTGTATCAACTATAATCTCTTCTTTTTGACTGCTTGGCCACTATCTCTGTGCATATTATCACATTTGAAAATACTTTAGTGATGGTGGTGAGTTGACCCTGGCCAGCAGCTAAGCATCCATATAGCTGGTTGTCCACGTAGCTGGGATGGGCGAGAGAACTGGAAGAGCAAAGGTGAGAAAACTCATGGATTGAGGTAAAGACAGTTAACAAGTGAAGCAAAGCAGCGCACGTAAGCAAAGCAAAACCAGGAATTCATTCACTACTTCCCATTGGCAGGCAGATGTCCAGCCGCCTCCTGGAAAGCAGGGCTCCATCATGCGTAGTGGTTACTGGGTGAGGCAAATGCCAAAACCCCAAATGTCCTCCCTTCCTCCTCCTCTCCTCAGGTTTTATTGCTGAGCACGACATTTATATGGCATGGAATATCCCTTTGGTCATCCCTTCTTCAGCAGTTCTACAGTACTTTCAGGTGCATTGAGTACCTTACTGTAGAGAATAACTACAATCCACTCACTATAATCATGAGAAACAACCAAGCCGAGTTACAAAAATTACACAAGTTACAACCAATATTTGTTCAAGTGGATAAGAAATGCCATGAAAAACATCTAGACTGGAAATTAGATGATTTCCAATAGATAAACCAGTGTAGTTCAAGAAAAGTTTTCCAGAAAGCATTTGCACAGTGATATGAGGTTAACGAGTTTTAAGTTGAAACAGGATAGATCAAGTGGTTTTCTTCCATCATGTGTTCCTTTGATAAATATTCTCAGCTGCCCAGCAGCTTCTCAAAGCAGAATAGAAAACCTGGAATCGTTTAGATATTGGCTTTAAAGAAAATTATAAAAAAAATTAATGTTTGTTTTCTAGTAAAACTGGATCAAGTATGTAGGCTTTCTAATAAGATTTGCTGTGAAATATACACGAAGTCTCACATTCTTTGGACTCCCGACTTTTTCTTAACATAGTCCAGTCTGCATTCTGTCTGACAAACTACTGAGCTGTTTGCAAGTGAAACTTCTCTTTAGGAAGGTAAAGACTATTCTTGGCAGCAGGGTGCTGCCCCAATATTAAGAATATCTCTTTATGCTGTGGAAGCTGATTTTGTACCTACTGTATCTCTTTTTTTGAAATCCTTTTGACTGTATTGGGTGAGGACTGTCTACTTGCATTTTGCAAATAAATTTGTTAATATAGTTGTGACATTTATTCCTCATACTAGAGTGAGGTGATAAAATTATATGTTGTGCCATTGATTAAGCTTAATAAAACCAAAAATAAGTAAAAAAACTCTTGTTTAGAATTTTGAATGATTGCAGGGCAAAATCTGCATAGCTCTTGTATATTCTAGTGGATACACAGACACCATCTGTTGAGAGTGGTAGCCATATGGTGAACTATTTATAGAAAATGTTTATATTCATTGTGTTGTTGATTATCTAGATATCCAGAAAATGCTCTTTTAAAATCCAGTTTATCAACACATGGAAAAATGTATTATGTAGTTTTTAAATTGAAAAGAATGTCAGCAAACTGCATGTGCTTTGTTGTCTGTGAAAGATTTTTTTTTATTTTTTTTTAACGCAACTTTACAAAAGCCTGAGTCAGAGAAATGAGTGAAAATACCCAGGGTATGAAAAGGTAGGAAGTTCTCTAACGATTTTTTTCGTAGAAGAGACAAACAGTGGAAGTGCAGTTACTGGCATGATGCCAAGACAGAGAACATATCTGCATGGCAGAGGGTGCCAGTGTTACGTCTAGTGTACTTTTGGATGTGTTAGTCTTTCTTCTAAACCACAGATGCTCCTAGACCTTTTGTATCCAAATTGCTGGATATTGGAAATCCGTATTGTTATGGCTACAAGTCAACTATTAATGATGTGTTGGTGAAGAACTGGGATGCCATTAATACTGCAGTTATCACCACCTGCTTGGTGAGATTATAATGGATGCCCTTACAATTTGTGTGAGAACAGGCTGTCTAAAGAGCATGGGAGGCTATGAAAGACAGTATCCCTTTGTTCCTATAGCAAAAGAAGCCGGTGAAAGGTGTTAATCCATTACTGCATGTCTCTCGGTTGATCTCAGAGTCAGGTTTAGACCCTAGTGCTGGATGTACCAAAAAAAATCCACTGGGATTTTGAGGGAAATCTGATTTTGACCTTTCTGGATAAGCAAGGACCCTTTTCCATAAATGAGTTGGTCAATAACAAGGTATATGTCACATCCGTCAACATAAGGATTATCCTCCATCTGCTTATCCTCTTCTGACATAGCTAATGAAACTGTACTCTGACCTTAGAGGATCTGTCAGAAGTAGGCTTAGTTCCCTGCCTGGCAGTTGTAATGCACTGGTGGCAGAATGTAGATCGGTAAGCAAGAGGGAAGACCGTACCCTGTATTACATACTGTTTGAATGCCACTCCAGCCACTATTATGTATACAGTTGTAGCATGAATTTCACAAGTAAGTGAGGCTAAAGGTGAGACTTCCCATATGCAGTACACTTCAGACTTTTCTGGTTGTTAGCAGTCTCTCTCTCCTGCAGACATGGTGATGAATCCTATGAATAAAACAATATTCTCCAACAACAGTCTCCAACAAAAGATGGTAAAAAGGAAGGGACTGCCATATCCCAGTTAACCTTAGTTAATATTAGCTCCTTTTTAATACTTGGAAGTCCTTTATGATGAGGTCTTTGCCTACATAGGGTATGGAAGTATGTCCTTATCAGCTCTCTTTGAAGTAACAGCTATGAAATTGCTTGAATAAGGTTTTGTTCTAATTTGATGCCATTTCCCTTGCTCAAACCTGACATCTAGAAAAAGGGAAGGGAGTTAAAAAAACAATACATGTTTTGCATTCAAAAGTGTCTTAAGCACAGCTAGGCATAGGCCTCTGAGCTAAACCTCATTCTTCTGATAACGTCTCACTGTATCTTGGTTTCCCCATTTGAAATGAGGTAACATTTGTCCACATTTTTATGTCCTTTGATATGTTGTGATGGAAATGCTAAGTAAATTCAATGTATTAGTGTTAATAATGCATATACGCATTAATTGTTAGGATTCACATTTCATTGGTTTATTTAAAAGTATATATATCTTTTCTTTATAATTAGATATTTTTGTATACTGCAACGACAAATAATTATTTGGAAGTGTGACACTTTGACATTTTATGTCACTATCTAATTAACCTGGTGATTGGCATCCCATGACCTGGCTGACTTTCCTTAAAAATAGATACTTCCTTTCATCTACACATAAATTGCCTTTCTTTCAACTCTGTCTCACATTCTGTTGCTCACTAAGGATTTTTAGGTGGAGATAATCATGTTTGTCTTCTTATCTGTTCTTTTCTTCTTCCCCTTCCCCCTTTCTGATCCAAGTTTTCATTCTTAATGGATATACAGTGATCATAAGTGTGTCCAAAAGCTCTAAATGTGTATTAATGCAGCAGAGTACTGACTACCCTAACTGTACACACTGGCTTAGCTACTCAACTCACCTCTAGGTTTTCTTGCTACACCTGCAAAAGAAGAGGCTACAGGGCACAAGCCAGCAAGCCACAAGTCTGTTTTGCCCACCAACCCATTGTTTCTTCCTTATGCTTCTTTTAGATAAGGGATTTTCAGCAAAGTGCTAGTAATGCAGAGTAATTCAATTTCCATATAGGGATCTCAATTTCTTTGCAAGCTGTAATGAGTTGAGACATGCAAATCCCCTGTAAGGTAGAGGGGAAAGTATTAATATCAAACTTAAACAGATGGAAAATCTGGTCCTTCAAGACACCTTTAGGGTTTCTTCTACACTGCAAAGTTAGTCTGTAACAAAGCCATGAGTAGGACCTAGATCTTTTGACTAAATTTTAAGATACACAGCTACCATATAGTAGCTGATCTGCACAAACTGTTGATGTGCACAGTACTAGGTCGCAACAAAGGGGAGATGGCTCAGCTGTAGTTGCACTTCATTGTTTAGATAATTTGAATTACCTTGCAGTCTTAGGAAGTGGTAGGCCCATTGAGTTTCCCCCAAAGGAGATGGGGAACAACTGTTGGCTTTGTCTTGACCTTGAAACATTTGTTGTTGCTACCACAAAGCAAATAGTAAGGACTGGTGGCTGCTACTGCAGAGATAACAGACTTTTGTGGCTGTAACCGCCCTCTCTTGGAGGTACAGATTTCCCACAGGTTATTGGCTTTCTCACGTGGCTATCCTGGATGAAATTCCTCTCTCTTGCCTGGATCACTCTGATTCAACAGCTAATTGCTTAAGAAAGGATGACAAGTTCCAAAGATCTTATTGTGTCTTCCCCAGGCCCAGTTGTCAAAGTCAAACTGACCTTGAAAGTTTTACTATCATGAAACAGTTTTGAAGATACACCAGAGTTGGACAGTTTCACATGTGCTCTTAATAGGTACTGTGATGTGAGTAGTCAGTTTAAAATCTCCATAGACACTGTGATCTGGGGTTCTCTCATGCTGACTGATAATCTAGCCCAGAAAAAATGTTTGTTTGTTGCTGTTCCCCCCCGCCCCCCATAAACTTCTTTCTGGGATCTAACAACAAAATTTAGTCTTTGTGAAGAGTGGGAAACCATTATGCATCATGCAGCAAAGAGGGAATTCAGAATTGTCTTTCTAATAGTTGACACTGGAAAATGTCATTGAAGAAAGCTTTTTTTATGTTAGTCTTTAGATTGACAGGTTATGACAAAACTGCATTCATGTTGCTTGAATACATCTTTTGTCTAGTTTTACATGCTTTTTGACTTGTCTAGAAAATGACATATTGAGGTTTTCATTAGCCTTAACCAGGTGTGATTTTCTTTATGGAAGATACCTTGGTAGGACTACAGTTGAAGGCGAATAAACCACTGAAGCTTAGAAAGGCCACGGCCCTTCTTCAGATGGTAGCGATGAATTGAAAGACTCATTAATCAACAACCAAGTCACAGGTGTGATGGCTTTCCTGAAAACTGCCAACAGACTGTGAAAGTCACATCCAACACATGAAACTGTTAAACTAGACACATCTATAAACATACTTAAACTTTTATCTTTCCATTTTAGTTGAAAAACATAACCCTGGCATGTTTTCCTTTATTTTTTTTTTTTTTTTTTTAACAAAAGCATTTGCTTTCCAAGGAATACTATTCAATTTAGGAAACAAAAGAAAAACCTGATTCATCTTTTTTCATCTTTTGCTCATTTTAATACAATAACAACTTCATTTAAATGGACACACAGTTTTGATTGCAATGATAAGTGTAAATAGCTTTAATGTTATAAATTTTTGTACACATAAAATGTGTGCATAAGCTTTAACAGAAAAATGTATACAGGAATTTTCTGCATATAAATGAATGGCCATATTCTTCATGATATTCCAGTCCTTTCCTCTAGTACAAAAATTATCTGGAACAAAGATTCAGTTATGCTGTAGTGCTACAATGTAGATGGAAAGTCATAAAATGTTTAAAGTTAAATGATTTAGAAGGTTTTATTATTTAATCAACCTGCACTGGATTTTTTCACCTGCACTGATGGGAAAAACCCATAATAAGAAGCCAAAGAATGAAATCTCCATACAATTTTTCCACATCATTCTTCCTTAAACTCTGTGGATCCCCTGGAATGAAGGAAAGTCTAGTCAGAGGTCTTATACCTCCCCATTAATTTTTTTCCCCCAGATTATCCTTAAATTGATATACTCCCTGTAGATAAAAATTAATTTTACTCTGTCAAAGAGCAATGAATATGAATTTGCTTGGATTTCTGTATTTGCTAATTCCTTGGTCTCCCTACTTCTCTTCTTTTTCCAAATATGGATGGATAATAAAAATTCTTCTTTGAAATCTGAAACAGATGAGAAGAGTTTCCCACCTTCATCTGGGATGAGAAATTTCTTTACAGAAGTAGTCTGATCTTCTGTTTCCCTCTTTAGCACATCTGTCTTAGTTTTTAACCTCATATCTAAAAATTAATTTTAATTTGCAATCCATATTCTCCAATTTTTTATGCCTGGGTTGCCAGTTGCAAAGTTATTTTGGTCTTACTCAATTTAAATCAATGGAACTGTATATAAGTATAATGCCTGCTGGCTCAGCAACATTGTAATGCATGCAAAAGACAAGGAGGCAATCGCGCTGCATTTATTGATGAAGTAATAAGGTATTATAATGGTGGTATACCAAAAGTGATATCTGCTTTACCTTTACAAGGCTCTGTAAGCAAATATTTGAATATACCTGTCTTTAAGATATATCTGTAACAGATTTTATCTGATTACTCAACGTAGTGCTACTGCTTGTTATTGGAGGGCTTGTTAAAGTATACACAGCTGTCATGTCATGTCACCCATTTTAGAAAGAACTGTTGTAATTTCATTTTAATGGCAGTGTATTTTAAAACAGATTTTACTACTGGGATCAGGGAGAATAGTATTTTGTTTCAAGTTTGACCATAGATTATTGCCTATATTTTTGCCCATTAACTTTCTGTTGTTGCTTTAACTCAGTAATTAAACACCCCCGCAAAAAAACCACCCTCTAGAATAATAGAGAAATGATCCCTTTAATTGTACTAATAAAGACTGTGACAGCTGAATTTAAATACAACCAAACTCTTCCCACTAAAGTGTTAATGAAATTAACAATAAAAAAGTATAATGATTTCTCTTGGGATAATTACATGGGTAATTTAACAGCACATTTGGATAAAAATTGAAAGCATTTATGTGATATATAGTTAAACCTGTGTAAATGGTATATAGAAAATCAAAGGCTTTCTTTCTGTCTTTCAAGTACAAAAGAAATCTTTAAAAATGTTAAGTAGCAGCTCCTCTTAAAAAGTAAATATCTTTGATTTCTCTCATATTTTCAACATTGCATTATTTATTGTTTCATATGGAGTGACTGTCAGATCATGTTCTAGAAATAGCATTTAATGTACTTCCTAGTCTCAAAGTGAATGCATAGACAATTGAGTGTTCTTTTGCATAGCTTGGTAGAAAAATGGTTGTTGCATAAGAAGTTTTGATACAATATTTTCAGAATTTTAGCAATAAAAAAGAATGATGTTTGAATACTAAATACAAGAATTTGGAGAAAAATATGTGTCAGTGACCTTACAGGCATTCTTTTTCAAAAGAAATACACCACAATTTCAAGTGTGAGCTCACTTTCCATTAATATAGTAATACAGTATTACAGATCTTTGGTGCCTTGTTGACTCTTTCCATGCCGATCATCAGATGCTGTGATTGCCCCATGTACAGAAATCTAACTAATGTATTTTTTTGTTCTTTTTTTGTGAAAAGAGATTCTTCTCCAGCATGTCTCTGCTGCACTGAAGTAACTGCAATTCGCAGAGGGAAAGGTAGTTCTCCAGTAGGCCAGGCACAGGTTATTTATTACTTTCATTAGGCCATAGCACCTTAAACTCATGCGCAGACCAAGGGGCTTTCATGATGATCACAGAACATCTGATAAGCATATACTCTGTTCATTAAGTGAATTGATGCTTGCTGCAAGTGTCACTTTTCTAGTTGTTTTATATTATAGTCACAAGTTGAAGCATGTTCACCAGCTCCCTCCTTCCACAACACCCAAATGTGGTCTTACAGACAAGAGCAGAAGCTCCCTGTTTAGGATAAATCATAGGTATGACTCAGGCTAAGGTCAGGCTCATTTTTTTTAGATCCAGCCCCAACTCTACTCAGCATTAGTTGAAGCATCAACCTATATTAAGCAAAGACAAGCAAAAGACACACAATCATGTGTCTTTCAAATATAAATAGCCAGTGCCAACAGCAAATATTTCTCTCTCCTCTTTCTAATACCTTCCTAAAGAATTCCATGTGTGCCTTGAAGATTAGCAATAACAGAATGCCATTTTATAGGATTCCAAACGTGAGACCTCTCCAGGAAAAGGAGTAATTACAATTACTATCAGACACTGAAAAAGTAAACACGCTCTCAAAATTGGATGTATTTGACTTACAGAGAACAGTTCTATTCACTTTTGCCAATGTCTGCGGCAGCCTAACAGTGTCTCAAGGAATGAATGTGGGTGACAGACACAGCATCAGTTCTCTGGACACTTGTTCTCTGTGTATCATAAAGAGGTCATTGACCTCTGTCTATCTAAAACTCAACCCAAAATTGTCATAGATCAAGGTGATCTATGGCATTCAGGTATTTTGAAGGTAGGCTCAAAGATCATTCTCTGATATCATACCCAAAACAGAATGGTTTAGTACTAACTGGTCTGAGTTAACCAGCTTCAGGCTATAACTTTCTGAGCAGGAAGGATTCAGTGACAGTGACAGGGTACTGCTTTTCTCCCTTACTGTTCCACTAGGCAGTGAGCCTAGAACAAGGTTTGTGTGATGGGGCTTTTGTAGTTTTCATACTGTCTTCATTATTGGTAACCATTTCTTGTAGAAAATCAACACATTCTGAGGTCTTAAGACCATGCTTCAGTTTGTTTTTCAGCAACATACAGGAGTTACTCTAAGGCTTTTAGAAGTATAGACATTGTCAATTTGTTGTTTACTTTATTGATACTTAGATCAGTGAGGACTGAGTTTCCTTTGCAGAAACTGTGCCTCTTATACCATGATCTTTTGATTCTTCCATCAATTTATTTTAAATTGTTTTTGCAAGTAGTTTTCTAGCCCTATTTTTTTTTTTTAATCTTATTTCAAAATAAATCAATCTTATTACTCTTCGTACCTGCAAAAATTATTTTGTTCTTGTAACTCTCAGAAACTCATATGTGTTCCCTCTGGTCTTGGTAAACTGCTAAGTTCTTGGGGTTTCAGTTGAAAGTCTTCTGACCTTCAGTCTTTTGATGGTACCTATTACATATAATTTACTGTATTTTTTTCTTCTGCAGTATATAGAATTGCATTATAGTACAATCCCCATTGC
Source organism: Aramus guarauna (assembly GCA_013400195.1). Classification (NCBI taxonomy): domain Eukaryota; kingdom Metazoa; phylum Chordata; class Aves; order Gruiformes; family Aramidae; genus Aramus; species Aramus guarauna. Next base: position 22,727 of record VXBL01004579.1, read on the forward strand.
TCAGTTCTCAGTTGGTTTAATTTTTTTTTCAGCTGCTTGTATTCAATTAGGTTATATCAACAACAACTTTTGCTTTTATTTGGTGTGCAACCAATTCTTCCACAAAATAATTGGTGGAAGTGTTAAATTGTATTTCCAAACTATTTATCACTATGTTATTGCACCATTTTATGTGAAAATACCTAAAATCATTATAACTAGCATTCTCATTGACTTTGTCCTCTTGGTCTGATTCTTTTGGGTAATCAGTATCCTTCTTGGTAAATCTGGATTTGGTATGATAGCTCTAGAAACAGATGTGCATTCTAAAATTCTGTCCATATAGTTTTAACTAGAATGGTTTTCCATTTGTGACATTTGTTAGATTTATCACTCTATGTTCATCAGCCTATTCCATGTAGTTTACAGGGGAGTATTCCATCTCCTGAAAATATGAAACATTCCATTATGGTTCTGTAGTATGTTTTATACTGGGGAGCGCAGCATCACCCTTTTTCTTCTCTGAGTATGTATAGATGTTTGTCGACTATGGAGCGTTAGCTGCTTTCTTTTTCAGTTCTATTTTTGTATTACTCCTGAATTTTACATTGCTGACTACAGCTCCCACCAATCCTAAACATATTTTTCTTCTTTTTGTGTTAACAGTCTCATTTACAGTGATTAGCAGATAACTCTTTCTTTTTGTGATGGCCTTTTCATGACATTTTCTACTGTGTTTTCTTAAATTTGTCAGATTTAGTTTTCTCATTTTAATCTATCTTTGCTGTCTCATGCAGAATTTTCCTACATGGGGATTAATGAATGATTAATCTTTTTATTCCATACTAAAACATAATCCCGAAACAGCTTATTCATATCCTTAATCTAATGAGTTGTCTCTGTGAATTCAATACAATAACTGGAATTCAACATGTTAGGCTAGATTAGATGTTTACAGTTCTGGGGCTTGGAAGTAGCAGTGTTTCTGTGGCCATCTATTTGTCTTGTGTTTGCATGTCTGTGGTCTGCAAACAAACGTTTGCCTCCCCCACAGTATATGGTCTGTATGTCCATATAAGCACACTGAAATTTTAATCAAAAGTTGAATGGTAGCTTTTACGGGGTATGTGGGGGGGGGGCTGGTAGGAATTCTGAGGGTGCGATCCTCTTTTGTTCTGTAAAATAAGACAATAGTGAACTATACAATTAGACTATCCATTAAATCTAGTCAGTCCCAAGAGCAGTTTTGAGAGACGATCTTTTTCAATTCGATTTGGTTATGATTTATTAGAAATTATTCTTGAATGTCAGTAACGCATGTGACGTATCTGTTCATATGAGGACAAACCTATGTCTGTGCAGGGTACTGTGTTACTAGTTTCAGAACAGTAAAGTATTTAAGTGAATGTTTACCATGAAGCAGCAAAATTGCTTTTAAAGAAGTGATGCTCTATATCTCACGGAATATATCTGGTAGTGCTTTATTTTAATCTGAAGTAAATATTCTGTTGATTTTTTGCCTTTTTTTTTTTTTTAAGAAAAACAGTTAGCTATATATATTTAATCTTTTGATTGTTGTATCGTCTGTTGTTTTGGAATGCTAATTTTTAGCAGAAGTGAAAAGTAGAGTTTAAACAACATACTATTTCCTCCCACTGGGCTAAGAATTAGCAAAGTCATGGTTTCACAAAGTTGATGTCAAATATTCCTGTGGTTAATGTAATAAAGGAATTAAAATGAGTTTTTCCCACTGCACTGAAATGGCTTAGGAAGAGTCATGAAGAAAGGAAGATAATTTTTCTTTTGCCTAAAATACTTTTCACATAGTTTATTGAAATGATAAATAATAAGACTGAAACATGTAGAACACGCTTTGCTATAAATGAATTCATTTTAAAAGAGCTGGGGTGGTATAGGCAAGGCACACCCTGTGAACTGAGTGGTTTTTTCATTAATGGTGTTTTCTCAGCATCCAATAATAACACAAAAATAAAGCTTTTATATCTTCTGAAGCAGACTTGTCAAGTTCTCAGTGGCATCTTATAATTGTGAAAACTAAAGGTACGCTTTAACTCTCCTCTGCTAAGCATCTCTATCGAGGTCTTTGCATGCTTATTTTCCTCTATAGTTTTAAATGCGTGGGAGAATTTGATCAGTGTCCTTTTTATATTCAAAATGAGCCAGCTTCTGTCTCAAAAGTGTCTTATTGTCATGATGTCACTGCGCCTCAAGATCTGTGACCTTTTGCTCCATATGGATTCATGGTAGACCTCGTTGTGTTTCTGCAGACTCGATTGCTTTTGTCCCCCCGCTAGGGGGTATCAAAGCCTTTTGGACTAAAGTTTTACATACTGGTAGGTTTGCAAATACATAAATAAATGGAATTTAAATAATATACTAAAAGTACCCAACAGCAACCAAAAGCACCCAACAAAGAAACAAACCTAAAGTTTATGTATAATAAGGACCGCCAGATGTCGCAAAGGCATCATTGATGAAGTGTTTTTTTATCCAAAATGTGGCACTTATATGAGGAATAGTAGTATTGTGTTTGAGAGTTGCAGAGGCCATAACAGGTCAGTGAAATGTCCTTCAAACATTTGATTTTTACATTTGAGAATAGGCCAAGATGAAAAGATAACCACATATCTGACATTGACGTTACTACCATTTAGACAACCGATGCAATTGCCTTAGTCAGAGGGATCAATCAGACCTTTATTACTTTGAAAACCACATAAAAGATTTAGTTTTGTTTTTTTCTAATAAAAATGAAGGTTCTGAACCTCATCAGATCACAAACTTCTAAATGTAAAATTATTATATGTGTATAGTCTTATTTTCTACTTGTTCCTTTAAAAGTTGAATACTATAAAAAACATTAAAAAGAATAACAAGTAGTCTTGAAAGAATTTGAGCTGAGTTGAACAATATGCATAAATTGGCAGTTTAACAAGTAGAACTTGGAAACAAGTATTTGATGATTGATTTTTTATTGAGACAGAATGAGAATGATAGTGGATAAAGTGATTTTCCTTATTGAGAGAAAATATAGTGTTTTTCAACATGTCTTCAGTATGAATGGAAGCCCTGTCAAAAAAACTGAGCAACACATAATATCTTTTAAAAGGTAAATTAACATAAGTATATCACTTAGTTTATGGATCAAATTTTACACTTGTCAGTTTTATTCATAATGTCATAAAGTTTATATTGTAAAGATAGTGTTATTACCTTTGTTATGTCCTGGAAAAGCCTAATATTAACTGAGTTCATTGTAGAATTTAAAGTATATTCAGCTGAAGAAATGCCAGTGCAGAAAATTAAGTCCAAAATATGTATTCATGTGCAGATCTTAGTCAAATCCCTAGTAATTTTAAGTACTTGAAATACATTATTCAACAAGTAACCTGCTGTACGCTTGCGTTTAATGGGCTCTGCCTGAGTATACAGAAGCTGTCAAGATAAAATACGGAACATGCATCATTCTAATTCAATTATGATTATTCTTAAAAAATAAAATAAATGTGTGTCCGTGTGTGTTTGTGGTGTACGAGGAAATGTGCAACCTTTATTGCTAAGATTGGATTTGAATTTGTTTTGTATGACTCTTGCTAATTTCTCTGTTGCTTGGGTGTATATGTATACACCACATAAACGCACAACATATAAATATAAAAATTATGTTTATTCAAATGTTGAAGACATTCAATATGTTAATTGAATTTATACTGAATGTGTGTTTGTATACCTAACATACATTTCTGCTTCCCTATGTTATACATTAAAAAAATAAATTAGTGAAATAGATAGACATTTATGTATTTGCATAATTGTTATTAAACACATTAAATAGGCCCTGGACTTGCCACTAACTTCAAGTAAAATGCTTGTTGAGAATTGATGTGTGGAAGCAAGTACGCCTTTATCTCCGATTATGATTTCGATGACATTTGTCCTTTATAATTATGATGTCAGTGCAGTTCTTAACTTAATAGGCAGTTCCTAACTTAATAGACATAGTTATGTAATATTCCACCGATACCAAATTCTTTAAGTCTACCTTTGAAGTCTTGGCATGACAATTGATGGGGGTTTTTTGGTCATAGGTTTTTAAGTGGAGATAGATTTATATGTGTGTGTGTTTGTGTACTCTGCTTATGAGCTACATACATATGGAATACTTTGTGTTTTGTTCTAAGACTTTATGTATATTTAACCTTTAATTTAACTAGCAGGTTGTAAGATTTCCATAAAAAATAGATGAGCTTTGAACTCACTGAATGTTATTGGTGTAGCACAATCAATCATTTCTAAAGGTTAATGGTGTTAAAAACAATGAGAACATATGTCTTTTTTTTAATACTGTTATATTAGTAAAATTATTTAGCATAGATAAGGAATTTATATCCTGTTCTTCGTGTTAAATCAGGATTTACAGGTTTTGAGTAGCAGATTATAGGTTTTATTATCAAAGTTGAAGGGGAAAAAAGACAAATAAGTATTTATACAAACTTTTTTACTATGAATAAGATAATTGGTGATATGGTAGGTATGGCATTTTTCTAGAGCTAAGTTGATCTGGAGCATATTACAATTTTTTTGAGATGTTTTTACTTTTCTCCATCCCATTCTGCTATCTTTTAATAAAATATGACTTATATAGGTGTTATCCTAATTACATCATACACACAATTCCTCAATGAAATAAAAAGTCAATACTTGAATGACAGTGTGGCGGGAGGGTGTGGGGGTGGGGGGCCCAGGATTTCAAATGGTAAAAACCTGCTGTGGTAACAAAGACTGAATCCATCCCGATGTTGCATAGCTTCCTGATCATATCTTTAAACCTGGTAGTAACAAAGAACATTTATTTGTTGCCAAGCTATTGTAGGATTTATTTCTGAACTCAAATCCCAATTATCAGGAAAATTGCATCCTCTTTATCTCGCAGAAGGGATACTGCATCATAGCATATTTGGTTATTTGGTACTATAATATTGTTACCTTGCTTGAAACACATGGTCCCTCTTGATATACAAGAAAAAAACTGAATCCATTTCAATAAATTAATAGGGATGAGAATCCCAATCCATCGTTCTTTTCAGAGGTTCACATACATTGTAATGAAATGCATTAGGAGTTTTCTTCACTTGAAATCCAAATGAGACCCATTTTGGCTCACACCCTTGACAGTCTCTTTTATAAGCAATGCTGTCTCCTGTTCATGTGTGGGCTTAGTAAAATGCTTCCTTTGTAAGATGCACAGAGACAATATAATGCCATGAAAGACGAAGGTGTCAAAACACAAAGTTAGAGGCAATCTAATCAATGCCTCCTGATTTAGCCTTTGAAGGCTCTCTTCATTAAAACTCTTTAATTGTGAGGCTTATCTTGAGGTAGAGCTGTTACTTAATATTTTTCAGTGTCATTCTTTGGACAGTCATTTGTACCTTTTAAACGTAATTTCAATATTCATTGTTTAGTAAATTGGATGCCTTGTTAGCAATAGTGGTGGTATGAATGACTTGCATTGAAGTGGTTGAAGGTAATAGTGTATAAATGCTTGGTTCTCTCCCCCTGAAGTTTAATGTGTTTTATTTCTATGTATGTCATTATAAAATATATGGTTTTCATTATGGGTCTTTTTATTTTTATGTATAGGAATGCAGGTTAGAATATTTTAAAATTATGAACAGGAAGACTTCTAGCTGAATCTTTTTGAAATTTTAAAAATTTTCAGATTCGATGCAAACAATTATAAATTCTATGTAAGTGGTGAAAAATGTGATCTCAGATTATATTATTCTTAATAAATTCTGAGAAGGTATAAGATAAAAAAAGATGGCACATAGGCTTTTTCTTCACAAATGATCATAAAGTTGGTAGTGGTTGCTAGAAAGCAACTTCTTGAAATGACTTGAAAACAAAGCGTGTCTGAAAGCACATAATTTGGAAAATGCTTTGAAAGGGAATTCCATCTGAAAACTGGCAACATAAAAATAAATGAAAGTCTACAATACAAGTCATCTTTTTTTGTGAACCAGATGACATATTTTGTTTTTAAAATAGATATATATATATATATATAGTTTCTCTGTGTGTGTCTGTGGCAAATTGTGCTGTAGTACTACGTGTATGTGCTTGTAACGCATGTATATGCTATATCAGTAAACTCATTTTCATATTACCGTATTTGCTTGTAAAATTTTGAAAGATATACTGGAAAAAAAAGAAAATTGCATGTATTTACAATCTCTCATAAAACCTATTTAATGTCTGCAATATCTGGAAAGCTAAAACTATGTGGTATTTCCCTTGTAATAATTAACAATAAAAATAATTTTAACGTGTAAAAAAAAAAAAAAAAAACCACAACAAACACATGAAGACTATAGAATTGATTTACAGCAATCCTTGAAAATAGAAAAAGAATTGAGGCAACTTTGACCTGATTTTTAAATGACTAGTGTGGTGAGTACAGCTGCTCTAGCTTAGTAATTATTTGTGATAGGTTGTTTTTGAGTCCCATATGTATAGGAGCTCCAGGCCCAACTACCTCATTTGCTGGCACACAAACAGATTCTTCCAGGTGCTGAAAATTAAATTTTAATATATTATTTAAATATTAAGAGAATTACAGTTTCAGTAATTTTGCTGCTACAGCTGGAGTGCAAAGTGTGCCTATACACTATAGAGGGTGTTGCACGGTCTACCAGAATGAAAATTCCCGTTGGCTTTAAATACTTTCACGGAGGTAAATATTCGATGGAAAGATAAAAACATATATTTGTTATACCACGTATTTAAAAATATTGTGCAGATCTTGACCCATTTATAGACTACGATTTTAAAATGTTACATTACAATTTACCTGAATTCACATTATAAAATAGATAAAAGTTTAAGAAATAGTAAGGAAAAGGTTAGTTACCCCTGTGCTGAGGGCTTCAGTAAGACAACAGTTCCAAAAAGCTGTTAAGCAGATGGTTAACCTAAAACATGTATTTAATTACATTAATATCATACTAATATATTTTCTGGATTAAAGTTCAGGCATATAACTTTAGTGCATTTAATCACATGGAAAAAATGTGTTGCTGAGAAATGTTTGGAGCTGACTGGCTTACACCAAGTTGTCACCCTAAGAAAATTAGGCTCTATCATGAAAAGGTAAGGTAAGTTTTAATTAAGTTGTAGGAAGGCATAATTGCACTCAACTGAAAATACCATACAACGAAATATACTTTCAATTCCAAGAATTTTCTGTGATGCCCACTCCTTCTGTTTCATCGTTTCAGTATACTTTTAACTATTCTTGGAATGAGCAGCAACATCCAAGTTCAAATGTGGGTTAAGCATACTTAGGATGCATTTCTGAGGGATTTTTTGCTGTTTTGAAATGGAATGTAAATGTGTCCTGAAAAAAACACTGCTATTCTACCTAGATTAGCAATTAGCAGGCTCATCATCTAAGGATGGTATCTCCTGTAGTTCTGTGGTCTTCTAATAAATATTACAATCCAGAAAATTTTTAATATGACATCAAATCATTAATTAATTTATTGATTTTTACTAGGCATCAGTAGAAATCAGTGGCTCATCATTGGAATGACTTCAGCCTTCCACAATAATCTGGCTCACCCAGTGAACTTTTATTTTCACTTTTTAAAGCCCGTCCTGTTTAAAAGGGCCTTAAACAGGACTGTGTTGTCAGCAGTCTGCGCTCAGTGTCATTTAATTTCTTTCCTAACTGTGTGAATTCTGAAAGGCTGTTTAGATGAAATTAATTCAGTTATGGATTTAAGTTCTCTACTGACTACTCTTTGTAAAGGGGAATTCTTTCAATTTGTTTTGATTATAGTACTGAATATTGATTGAGATTCATTTTAATAGTGAATGGATCTTTTATTCCATTGTAAAAAGATCATCACCTCAGCTCTTGTCCAAAGTCTGTCTCACTAAATCCATTAATCTTTAGATTAGATGATTTTTCTGAAAATAGGATAGGCTGCGTAGTCTTAGTACAAGGTCGTGCTTAAAGCACAAATTATAGCAACTTTTAAAACACATTCTAATCTTCACAAAATCATTTTGAAAAGAAGTAAATTGCAGTGCTTTTATCTTAATTATGTAGTTGTATTTCATGATGAATAGTTCACAGTTCCTATTACAGTAATATCTTCTACTATTTTTAATAGTCATGGAATTTCTTCAGTTGGAAAGTTCAAGATGGAACTGATTTAAACCACCAGTATAAAATGAGAGAAATGAAGTCCAGAAAACAGAATCATCACCACATGTCTTATAATCTTTTACTATCTATAAATCTAAATTTCTCCATCTGTCCAGCGCCTTACATTTTTTTCAAAGCATCCAATCCTGTGTTGTATATATGCTGGATTTATTTTGACTTTTACTAGGATTTAAATATTTCTATATCTGCTAAATTAAAACAAATATTTTTGTTTATTAATAGGCTTAATTAATTAAGCATCTGCATCTTTTTTGTACATTACAGATTGATTTCATTGATACAGAATCAGTCCCTAATCTCCCATCCTATTTGAAATACCTTTCAAGTATAATGAACTATTGCTGTTAATAGTTAGCATAATGTATTTTTGAACAGTTCTTTTGACTGCCGTAAGGTATTTCTTCCCCTACTGAGAGATTCATTTTCTTTTAAAGGAGGACTGTGTGGGTCAGAGTTAGAAAATATGTATATGGTCCTATATTAATGAAATAAATTATGACTTCATGATCCTTTTCAGGTCCAGTCTCGTGCTAATAATGTTACTGTTGGATTCTGTACCATGACAAGATAAATTTACCTGATTTCAAAATTGGATTGTTAAGGACTGTGATGGTATATTTATAATGAGGCTTGAGGGGATGTGGACCCCTTTGCATTACCTGGGGGGACGTGTTCCCCAGTCCTGTGACACACAACTCCGTGCATCTTTGCGGTCAACATCAAGGCTGCCTCCAGCCTTGTGATGGCTCTGATCATTATCCAATCAGATGGCTATAGCCTGCAATTTGATGAACACTACTAATGAAGATAAAATAAATTACATTTTCTCTTCCACATTGTTAACTATTATTAATGTTTACATTGACCAGAAATCAGTTGTCTTATTGGGTTCTCTCTAATAAGTGACGCTTAGAAAGATAGCCATGTCAGCGGTTGCCTAACACTGCATGATGTTATACAAAATATATTTTTTTGCTAGGATAAAGCAACCTCTATTTTATTAAAATTACAGAATCTATAATTGAAAACTATCAACAGATGAGGTATTTCTATGTATAGAAGTAAAAAAGATAAAATTGACCATGATCAAAAGTATAATGCTAGATATTTCTAAAACAAGCACCACTTTATTAAATTGAAACAAAAAGTGATTTATAATGTCATTTATGTCTCTTTTTTAAGGCAATAAAATACAAATAGCTACATTACGAATCTGTCTTAAGAACAGAAAATGCATTATCTGAAGCAAATCCAGAGCCTAATTTTGTAATCTCACCATTAGAAGACAACAAACTGGTAAAGCAGAATGCTTTGCTCTTAAATGGACTTTCACAATGGCCTGGGACTTTGTTTTCTCTTGATTTAATAGGAGACATTCCCAGACTGAAAGTGTGAGTCTAATGAAGACAATGACAAAATTTCGGTAAGGCCACGATTTCCTCTCGGGTGACAAAGTATTATTGCAATCTTTTTTTGTTTTCTTTTAACATTCAAAGTATAGTAAAAATTTTCTTTGAAACTGTAGTATGCATTTTAAATGTATAAAATTCCTTACATGTAAAATAAAAGGAGGGAAGAGTGATAATTCAGAAAACACAGGAAGTATTTTTCTGCTTGCTTTCTCTTCCCAATAAGCAGCATCTTGAGAATGTAAATCCATACGTAGGACTCACAGAATTAATATAATGGGAGAGTTTTTTTAAGTTTTCCTTCAGCGCATTGTGACTCGTTCTGTGTGATTACAACCCTGAGACTTCTTAAAACTATCTTCCCCTTACGACAGCTGCAGATATACTGTAGATTTCAAGTAAAGTACTTAAAACATAACCTCATTTCTCAGGGAATTGTCAAATTTTAACATTTAACTGAATTTTCCTGAATGCTGAGATATAAGGGATTGACCCCTCAAGATGGAACCAGTCTAATTGGAAGTAGCATAAAAGATGATAATATCAATGGATTTCAATGTAGTATAATTATATGTTGAAGCAGAACTCTGAAACTCTATTACTGCACATTGACAGACAGTATCTTAAAAGCCAAAGTCAGGAAGCTAATTTCCAGGGAAAATAATAGTAGACAGATTAGTACAAAATATGTATTTTAATTACAAACCATCATAGCCTAATCATCAGAGCCCTTTTTTTTTCTTTTTTTCTTTCTTTTTTATTTTTTTTTAACAGTTAGATATTTTTATTGTTTCCTTGTATTTCTAATGAGATTTAGTAAGAGCTAAAATCCTGGCGCTCTCACATTGTAAGGGCCTACAAAACTTATGTTCAACATCTCTCCTTTTTTCATGCTCAGTAATTAAAAATGGCTATGGGCATTTTTCATCCTTTGAGATTTACCAACTGCTATAGCATTTGTAGAATGATTTCTTCACCTGCTTTTAAATGGAATAACCAAATATCGGAGCAGCTTGAAGTACTTAAAAAAAAAAAAAGTTTACCTCTAGGCTTCTCATCTTCAGCACATAGGCGGCTATATCGCTATTCCACCATTCAATTAATTTTGAAATCCTAAGAACAAAAGTCATTACTAAGTCTTTTGTCATGGATAAAAAAAAAAAAGAGAGATTCCTTTTTAGTATTTGTATGTCATCATGCCAGGCCTAGAAAATTAGCCTAATTTATTATTTAAAACACTGGTGGGATTCCTAATTGCATTCATCATTAGATATGACACGTTTAGAACCGAGAACCATATCCAGTGAGAATTTTCCAGTTTGAATTTTGAAATAAAAATATTTTTCAAGAGATCCCTAGCTATCGCTTGTTACTATGGCAACAGCCCTATTTGTCTGAGAGCTCTGCCCGCTGCCAATGGGAGCGCGAGCAGCGTCAACTAAACATACGAATACATCAAAGACAAATTCATATGCTCAATCTGATCAGCTCAATTAATGTAAGAACAGAAGCTGAAGGGGGTTAAAAGAGGGCATCCATTCAGGATAGATGAAGCCTCTTTTAGCAGAATATATACGCCGGCCTTTTGGGGGAGGAATTTAGCACACTGTCAAAAACATTATCAGAAAAGGAAAGTACTAGGCCTCCTACACCTAACAGATATGAAGCTGTCAGACAAAGAATAGCACTATTCATTAAATGACACTTATTTTCTCCCACTTTACAAGAATACAGTGAACAAAACAAGCAGGGGAGCAGCTGAGAGAGACACTTTTTTCTTTTCCTGGTGATGACAGACATGCAGCAATTATGGTGATAACTAAGGAATACTAAACAAGAAGCCAGGCTCCATTCTGTTTATCACCTAAAATTTTATGTTACTAAATTTGCATGCGACTCTTGTTTTGTTTTATTATTTATGTCTAGGACAAATTAGATCCTTTTGTTTTTAACATGGTGCTTTCAGTTTGGTGAAGAACGCCGCTGAACTATACGCGTTCTCCCATTTTTCTTGTTAAATGGCCATATCAAGTTGAAGTGCTTTTGAAGTGAGAGAGTTTCAAAGCACAACAAAACTGCTGTTACCAGTGGGGGGAAAAAACAGCGTTCGTGTAATGGCAGGTAGTGTGTACTCTTTCTGCCGTACATAACTTAGAAGGCGGTGAAAATCTCTGTTAAGTCTCGCCTTGACTTGCAGAACGCGGTATGGCTTTGTTACGTATTTTTAGCGTTATTATTTACATAGTCCCACGAAGTTTGTAGGTCTTGCGTTAAGTCAGTTTGTTTTATAGCAGCTGGAAGTGAGCGGGAAGTCCCGCAAGGCTACTGGCTTTTAAGACTCTTACACTTAAGCCATGATGATCTGATTTAAGGCCTATTATCAATAGTCTGCAACTTTTATCTGCATGATCATGGCCTGATTGATACTGACTTCGTAGCCATGTACTCCATAATACGCTGTCAGGCGATGCTGACAGCTGCAATGAAAGAACAATAAATGTGGGGCAGCGGTAATGTAAAGGTCCAGCCAGGCTGTATGAAAACTGATAGCTGCGATATTGGCTCCTATGTTACCACATATACCAGCCCCTCTGAGAATTTCTTGGTGAGTGAATTAAATGGTCTCCTGATACAGAGGGAGAGGGCGGGGGGAAGGTCTTAACTTAAAGAACCTGCAGATTGCTAAAAGCCTGAGCTAAAGTAGGTGGGTAGGCGTAAACTTACTTCAGAAAAAGTAAGAAATGTTTCTTCTCTGAAAAATGGATGCACAAAAATCGCTGTGGGTACGCACAAGTACATAATATGACTAAATTTAATGCCATGGTTTAAACTTGTTGATAGGGCATTTTTTTCTAATGCTCCAGCTAAGTTTTTGAGCAACCTTTTGATTTTCATTTATTTTTGCATGTGTTAATTATAATGCAGCAAGAAATTTGGAATTTACAATGTAATTACATTTAAACTCCCTAATCTTATAACTATTACTCTAAGATAACTCATAATGACTTGAACTGGGCCTTGATTTCAGCTAAGACTTGTGATGTGCTGAATTCAGTGATTTTTTTTGTTTCATGTTGTAAACATATGTAGATGTATGTCCACTATTAAACTAAAGAAACTAGTAAAATTAAAATAAAGCAACCAGTATCTGAGTTCATAGTAGACTATTATGTTCAAACACTTCAAGGAACTGTAAGCCGAACAACAATATCTAGCTTTTAAAGACACTAGAAAAGTTTTCTTGTATTCTCTACCCTTGTTACCAAATAAATAAAACCACTCAGGTGTCAAAACCAAAATACAAACACAAGTACTTGCATTTTCTTCATTATTTTATTGTTTAAGAACATACAGAAACACTGTGGCCTCCATCGGGTTCGTATCCCAGTTTTGTGAAATTTAAAAACCAGATTCCTTGCCTCAAAGACATGATGGTCCCTGTTAGATATTGTGATAAGTCCTTTAGAGATATATTTAGTTATACTACTATCTTTTTGCTCTAGTTGGGCTCAGAAAAGCATTAGTTTTAACAAAAATTAAAATTATGAGTTTATAATTTCATAGTAAAAATGCGAATGGCTCTGCCCATCTTTGAAAGAAAAAAAGGTTTGTTTGTGTGCTGTTGTTTGAATCTTTCCTAATCTTGATACAATATATTGAATCAGTGTTCCTTTTACTCTTACTGAGATCGTGGGTCTCTCTATGCGTTCATGTGCAATAAACTCAGAGAGGATTTCACAGAGCACTAGCCAACCTGCGCTGACTCCTTGCGTGACCACATCTGTTTTGCTGTTTACTGAAGCCATCTTGCATTTAGTACGCACTGAGGACAATGTGCATATTTGATGTTAGTGTGGGACAGTTTGTGTGCTGCCACCAACATCTTGAGTTTATGACACACTGCTTGCTAGCATAGAGGAAGTCAAAGTTTGTGACTTTATGGTAATCCACTTTATAAACATTGTAAAATGTAGGGTTTGTAGTATAATGGTATATAGTATTTGCATACTCCTGGTGATGTGTAAAGATACTTTTTCTGAGAGTGTGCAAGAAGTCCAAACAAAGAATTAGAATGTAGAGTATTTCCAGGACTACCTACAAATACGTAATCTGCTGATCAATGACACCATAAGGCCAACTCTCTCCATCCTTAATCATGAAATTGGGTTCTTTGTCTATAGTGTGATTACTTGAATAAGGAAGGCAAATGAAATGATTTGACTTAAATGCTGCAATGGTGGTCTTTCTTCTACATTTGGATAATCAGTATGCAGCATTCAAGTTTCTAAAACAATAAGCTGCTTTTATATTACTGTCATTTGGAAAAGCATATGCTCCTACTAGCTCTTTCCTTTTCTGTAGGTATGGGTTGAAATGTCTAAACTTGATAATTTAAAAAAATATTTAAAAAGAAAATAAAAAACAGTTCTAGCGTGATACCTTGCACAATATGCCAGGAATCAGCCTGAAGCAAATTTTAACATTCACATTATAACCCTCTGAAAGTAGGGATGTATAATGGGAACACTGACAGACCCTGAATGACACTTACGTTGACAGACAGTAGCACCACTAGGCACCCATAATTAGATCTTTTGTGTGCTTGCAGTTAGCTGAAAAATGCTCCCTAGTTTATTAGAAAAACTATTTCAAAATTAATCATCAAAAGGTAAGTTGTGTACTGATGATGGAAGTAAAAAAGAATGTAAAAATAATGTTTAGTTTTGAATTCATTATGATCATGTCTGTTAGGTTTTCATTTAAAGACACCCAATTGACTAAAGGTTTCATCGAAAGATATCCATCTGACACAACTCATCAATATAATGAATTTACCTTTTGGAACATGGGCTTTACTTTGTTTCTTGAATAGATGATACTCAGTATAGGTTTTTGTGGAGTTTATTAGACACTGCACCAAATGGTTAGCTTACTAAGATAGATGTGTGTATCTTTTGCATAAGTTCTTGTGACAGTTTTGGCTTCATTGAATTCCTGACTGTTTTCAAATTTGCGCAGGTTTGCAATGAAATGCATGTGAGTTGAACTGTGAGCTAAGGTATGTTGTACACAGTAGTTGCCCTATTAATCTATAATGCTCTTGTATTCTTAAAAATCCAAAAGCTTCTGCAAAAAAATTTATTAATTTTAATTACTCTTATTCTAGAAGAAAAATTCAGACTGTGATCATCTGCATTTGGACAGGAGCAGGAAACAAATTCTCTAATTTTTCTGTTTAGCCAGTTATTTTTTTATAGCGTTCCCTATAATACAGAGAAGCTCAGAATGCTATTTGAAAATCACAGTTCAAAGCTGAAGGAAATGCTTTGAATTTTTGTTGTGCACAAGAAATAAAGTAAATAGTTAGTTTTGTAGGATGATCAAAATTAATAGTAGGCCAAGAAAGTGTTTTCTTACATATAAGATGTAATGACATAAACTTATTGCACACTGGAGGTCACCCTTGCTACTCCAAATGTTTTTTATGTTTTTGTAGAAAAAATTAAAAAAAGCAAGCAGCCTGTGTATCTTTTAATATGCATGCTGAGCTTTCTCAAATACTTCAAGCAATAAAGCAACTATATGCTTGGGATTGTGTTAACTCTTTAATCGGTTAACCAGTATGCAGTACAGGTATAGACCTTTGGAAAAACTTTTCGGTGCGTGTGTTTAGATAAAGTCCCACGAGGATTCTACAGCCTGCGTTGAAACCTCTGCTACCAGCGATTGCTTTTATCGCTCTCCAGGAAAGCTATTTTAAAGCTGGTTCTGGGACATCTAGCTAAATTGCCATTACTTTGCTAGATTACCATGAGGACCCACCCATAGTTGTATAGAAGTATTAAATTACCATCAAAATAACTGTTATGTCCTTAGATAGGTACAATTAAATGTTTTATTCAGTTGATAAGCAAAGTGCAAGTTTTACTGTTGATTAGCATAAGAACAGGGCTGAAAGGTCTTGAGAAAGCCCGTACACTGTAGCCATAGGAGTCTCAAAGGAGAAGTTTAAAGTTAAAACAATGTCCTTATATTTTCAGTCTTTTCCATGTCAGAAATTCTTCTGATAGATCTGGATGCAAATGGCAAGGTCTACAGCTTACAGCCAAGCAAGGTCTTAAACTGAGAACCTACATTCTGCAAGAATTGAACAAAAAAAAATTAAAACAAAATATTCTTTCTCAGCTATATAAGATACAGGTTTATCACTCACAGAAAAACCTAAAAATCATGTAAAGTCCAGTTTACTCATTTCTAACAAATCCAATACAAATATTTGCTACTAAAGCATCGTGTAGTGCCTTCCATTAAAGGAGATACAACACTTAATGGATACTAATTGACAAAACCCTGTACAATCTTGTGAAATTCTTTGGATTAGTGTGGCAAATAGTTTCTCTTTAGCAAGTGAGACACAAAAATTCAGAGTAAGGCAAAGTCTGATTCCTTCACGATCTGACCCTGCGACTTGTTAGCTGAAAGTGTGTGTGTGTATGTGTATATATATATATATATATATATATCTGGCCGTACAACTTTGGAGCTGCTTTACTGAATCAGATCTGTGCTTGTTACCAGTATCTTGTCTCTAACAGGATCTCATTCCAGTGACTTCAGAGGAAGCTGAGACAGATTTTCTAATAAACTAACTGTGATTTAACCATTGTGAGGTTCAAGATTATGACCCAAGTTTTGAAGCTTGCTGGCCTGTGCTTGTGACCAGGAGTAATTAACTTTCTTCAGGGAGCCATCTGTGGCCCTCCAAGTTCTGTGTTTTCATACTTGAAATGAATTCATTGGGGGAAAATGTTTGTCATAATAAAAGGTACATTGCAAATGTATTGCGAATATATTAGAAAATACACTACTAGAAAATTCAGTGATTTTTAAACAGAACTATCTAATTTTTGGGGGTTTTGTTAGGAAGTAGGGACACAGTTGCCCTGTATCCCCCTAAACATCAGCCTTGGTTGGGTGCACTCAAAGAATTAGCTGCTTCTTTCCTACCCTAACAGTTTAGCAGCTCCCCCAATGCCTATAATGTGATAGCTGCTGTGAGCGCTGGGTAGCACCATTCCTCTCCAGGGTTTTAAAGTCTCAGAGAGAGCAGATTATAGTCTCTACAGACTTTTCCTGAGTCTCTGGGAAGGCTAGCCAAGAACAAAATATTCCCTGCTCCCTTCTCACATTCAAACCCATAACAAGTCTTTTCTCTTGCTTTTCAGAAGGAGCAGAAAAATAGCATTCTACCAGTGCCACCAGTTAGTATTCTTTAGACTGCAATCCAAATTTGAAAAAATACTTGCCCACAAAGAACTTCTAGTGTAAACAAAGCATGTCTTATAAATTAATCTACAATAAAGGCAGTCATTTGTCTTTCCTAGCACATGTTAGCTCAGGATCCTGTGGACTTTCCAGCTGGAGATATTTAATCACTCAACACCTGTCATCCAGACTTTTCATGCTGCTCCACATGATGCTTCCACTTTGCAATAGAGTCTGTGTGAAGGGATGTGTAGGAGCTTAATATCCTGGTCCTGTGCTCTTCCATAATGCTGGGTGAATCCTAGATTGAGTCTCACTAGTCACCATCACTGGATGTCATGTAAAGGGTGTGAGTCTGATGCGTGGCTGAGGGAGGCCCTCCCGTTGAGTCACGAGGTTCAGAAAGGACCCCCTTGGTTTCTAAACTCCTTCTCAGAGAGGAGCCTAGGTGCGGCTAGGTCTGGTCTTAGTCCCAGACTTGGTCAACACTTCATGTGTAAGGGATCCTATCTATAGCCACATCCCAGAGTCAACGTTTGCCTCTCAGAGCCCTCTCTAGGACTTGCACTGAGACAGTTCTGCAAAGCTGAAGCAGAGAGAAAGTTGCTCAAAGCGACAGACAGAGAGAGTTCAGATGTGCCCTTGATCAATGAATGCGCTCACCGCAGTAGCACTAGGACGGGAGTACAA
>VXBL01004587.1:7076-74589 GCA_013400195.1 Aramus guarauna
TCCTCTCCTCCTCCTCTCTCCAACTGCCTGTCAGATCTACTCCAGGGTCTCCTGTGAGGTCTTTGGAATTACATTCCCAAAATTGATCTGTCACTGCTTGTGCTTTTGTCAATCAATAATCTCTAGTTTAGGCATCATACAGATCTCCCAACCAGATATTCTTCATCCATCTTGCCATACAATTTTCCATCATCACTAGTCTTTCTACCTTTCTACTATTAGCTTCTACCAATCACCTGAAAGGTTAATAGTTTCTTTTTTTATACCAATCACCTCAGTTAGTTTTCATTTCATATATCAATCAACTTAAAGCTCTACAGTTTTCTTCTTATACCAATAAACTTAAAGTTACTATTTGCACCCTTTTCTCTGCTGACTATAGGCATCAAGGGAAGATCATGTGGTCTTAGACGGCCCATGATAACAACTGGCATGGCACTAATTGACTGAGAGGAAGAGGCAGAACTACAGATTGTATCACAGTCTTTAACTGTTGTCTTTTTTCATGCTGCAGACACTAAGCATCAGGGTGATGGACAAGGAAGACATTTTCCATGAAATTTATCTCCTGCTTCAGAATAGAGGTGCAGAGCTTTAGGAAAGCACTAAGAAGTGTCTAAAACCTAAGCCATTTTCCCTCATGGGTATCCAAAAATTAAAAAGTACCCCAAATGCAACTCTTCTGGCTGTGAAATGCATTGAAAGTGACAATATGAAAGCTCCTATTCAGATTATTACCTGTCATGTTCTCTCCATTGTGTCAGTGAAGAAACTTTCTACTACAGTAGAGGACCGTAAAGCCCAACACTTAAAGGCAGTTTGAAAAGTTCATATGAATTATCTCATTCACAGTAAACCATCCAGCTGCATTCAGAACACCGTGAAGACCCAAATTAAGCTGCCATTGCTGGCACATCTCACTGCTCTTTGCAGTTCTACTCACACATTGATCTCTGCTGGATTTTCAGTGACATGACATTTCCCCACAGGATCAATAACAGTGCCTGCATAGGTGTCTGTGCACCACGTTGTACAAGCAACTTTCAGCTCCATTCAACTCTCAGGTAGTACTCTACATAGCTACATGGATTTAAATCAAAGGGAGCTGTTGGTCAGAAGCAAATAGGAAACACCACAATGACAGAAGTAAAAAGTCATCAAGGTAACTTAGTGGAGGAGCTAACTCGAAATGTTCGTGGGTGGCATAATTAACCCTTTCCAGACATGGACCTAGCAGAAAAAATATTTTAATACCTTAAGAGTTCCTGGAATGTTGGCAAGTATTGCAGTAGATGCAAAGGGCAAATTGAATAGACACATTCTAATAGAAAATGGGATAGAAACTGCAGCTGGCAGCCTTGTGTAGACTCTACATTTGATGTTTTGGCTTAGAAAAGCTGGGTTCAGTTCACTCTGACCACCCCATCAGATTCCAAGATAAATGACAGTCATTTGGATCTGTCAGATTAATAGATGGGGAAGGAGGAGGATAGGGGGTCACTGTATCCTCAAGAATCAGTTTAAAATTGGAAGGACCACAGAAATGGCATGCTCAGCCATAACTCTGCTGGGAAAGACAGGACTTGGAAGTCAACAATAAAACATTGTCAACATTTATCAGGTAGTGCTACACTGTCAGTTTAGCTCTGACTTTTCAGATCCAACTAGCATGCCCTGATTTGTTCCTAGACCATTTCAAAGGTAACCAACTAGGTCCTTCCCAGATGAAGCATGGCTATAACTCCAAGCACTGTTGATTCCAGCAAACTCACTTACAGGCGATGTAGAATAAAACTAAGCAATTTAGGTTGATCCACACCAGAGTATTGCAATACTATCCCAGAAAGCCTTGCTCCCTCAGGTACCTGCACAGCTTCTCAATACATGCTCTAGGACATACTTGCCACAAAATGGCAAGTTTTGAGGTTATGACAGAGGCATCACTTCATGTCAGGATCTTTGAGCTGAAAAAAGGCATTAATTTCTGATAATTATTTCTCAGGCCACACAACTGCTATTTTCAGCTTGGAGGAGACTTGGGCCAAGTACAAATACAAGTACTTGTATACTGCAAATACAACCAAGTCTGTCTTCAGAACACCTGTGCTGCAGAGCGTGTTTGAGAGCTACTCTGCATCCCCTGACTTGGAGGCTAGGAAATACCCTTTGGAGTAGCTGTCAATGTAGATGTCACCTTTAAAGACTTGGTGGAAAAATTCCTCTCTAGTTAAGAGTAGCAACAGCTATTTGATGATGGAGTCCCTTCCAACCCTATTTGATGGATTCTGTGAATACATTTTGGTTCAGACTCTCCAGGTACACATACTACAACTATAAGAAAAAAAATAGTATATACTATAGAATACAGGAAATACACAGTATGAAAAGAAACATGTCAGATTATTTTTGTCCCATCACAAGTCACTTTTCTATGGACTTTGGGAAGGAGGAATAAGAAAAGGAGAAAAGTTTATGCACTCAGAAGAGAAATAAATTGAAAACTGATCATAAGAACCTTGCCAAGCCTTCTGTCTGACTTTTAGCACCTCCACAGAGGAGCGACCAAAGCCACACGTTCCTACCAAAACAAGGACGAAGGGAAAGAAAAGGTGTCAAAGCAGTGACAGAGGACCTTGCTGAGCTGCCTTCTGGGTAAGGAGAAGAGCTAAGGAGAGGAGGGCATGGTAGCCCTGATTAGAAAGACTCTCTGTCTCTGCACTCAACAGTCCTTGCACTGCACACTTTGACCTTTGCCAGACTTCTCCATGGTGCGCAGTAATAGTTTGAGAAGCAATGGGCATGACCTGAAATAAAGAAAATTTCATTCAATCATTAAGAAAAAATAATTTCACTGTGAGGGTATTCAAACACTGGAATGAATTTCCCAGAGAGGTTGTGGAGTCTCCACCCTGATCTAGCTGATCGTGCTTTGAGCAAGGGGGGGTTGGATTAGATGATGTTCAAAGGTCCCTGCCAGCTGCAGAGAATCTGTGATTCACTATCTCAAACGTCACAAGTGAAAGAAGTACTCAGTAGTCTGTTAAGCAAGGAGGAGAAATTAAAATGAGGACTTCCAGCAGAAGGGTAAAATCCATTTTACTACCTCAAGTTTATAAATTTCAAGAGGGTAGGAAGGCACTTTGGAAAGTACAGGTCTCACAAAATGATAAATGAATATATGTGTCACCAAATAAAACAAACAACAGAATGATTTCAGGTTTTTCCAAAGCAGATGACACAAATAAATTTACATATTTCAAGTACACAATTTCACCATCTTTCTCAGCAACTAACCTACTAAATGTGTCTATTTGGATTACCTCTGTCATTCAATTTTCATTAATGTTTAAGGCCAGAAACCCTCCTGTGTTACTTAAAACCAGTGTTGAAGGGCTCAAGCTGTGATATGAAGTGAACAGTCTGTCTCTTAAATATCCAATAAATTCTCCCAACAGCTCAACCTGGGATGTGTGACAATCTGTTTATGATTGCCTGAAATCTCCCCTCTTCTGTCTTTTTGCTGGGCATATCATCTCATTTAATTTCAACATAAATGTCATCTCTTCCTTTTACCATTGTAGGAAAAACATAGTTAACTACTCGAGAGAATGGAAATTCCTACATTTTCATTTGCCATTTTCCTAGGCAATTCTTTTAGAATTACTAATATGTTAAGTTCTTTTAAAAGTTAGAGAAGGAACTTATATTTGTTCTTTTACCATTCCAAGTTAATTCTTTGAAGGATCTAAATCTTTTAAAGCTCAAGAAGTCAGAAGTCAGATGGGACAAGCATGTTGGAACAACACTTATTGGGTAATGTTATACTGTGTGTTTAGCTCTGACTTTTCTGATTTTTCAGATCCAACTCGAATGTTCTGATTTGTTCCTAGACCCTTTTGAAGGTAACCAGCAAGATTAGTCAGCAATGGGACATCAGTTGCAGTGTTACAGGTTTGTCTTCTGCAAATGATTATTTCTAAAAATACACATAAGGTTATGATTAAAAGCAGCTATTAGTGAAGGAGTCATTTCCTGTTTTAGCATATCATGATCATTCTCCTTGCAAACAAATCCAGAAATTGTGCCATTGGAATGCATATCTTGGGGGATGAGAGTGATCTGTGGGATCAGTGAAAGAAACAAATTCAAGATCTAACATCTCAGTAAAGGGCACACTTGCCTGATGCCCTATGAAATTCAGGAAAAGCATCCCTCCATCTGCAATGCAGATACCTGCAGAGATATGGGTCTTTCCACTGGGCAGCTTATGAGATCCATCTTACTGGTTGCATAGATCGACATCATCTCAGACTACAGTCAGAAGCAGAAGTATAAGGTAATGTAACATCAAGCTCTGGGGAACTATAATAAGATTCTTGTAGGGGTTTTGCAGAAAGTTAGGGAAATTTTGTACTAATTTGTGAGCAGGCTTCCAAGTAAGTCTCAGGTGGAGTCAACCCACCCCACGTCAAGGCAGGCAGCTTCAGTGGTGAATAAAACCCATTGCCATCTGCAGATTCTCTGTTCCTTTCCTTCTCTCTGTGCATTTATCCACTCTCAGGCAAGGTCACAGAAATCAGATATGAGACTGGATGAGCCCTTGAGCCTTTCCCTAAGGGAGATACAATTGAATTCCTTTCAGCAGTGATTCAAGTCTCTGTCCCCATGCCACCATCCATGACTTGAGCTTTAGCTGTTGTCCCTCAGCTATGCCTCAATCTGATCTGGTCACAGCTGCTTTGTCTATTTGCCTGATAAAATTATAAATTTGAGCAATTACCCAGGCCAGCTCTGTGCGGAGAGCTGCCTATGGACCAAAACTGGAGAAGGAAACAGGTGAATAAGAGCCAGATTGCCATGAGTAAGAGACAGACTGCCAGATCACTGAGCACACATGAAAAAGAGAATAGGGAAATAACTTATTAGTCCACCTGTTTCCTCTTCCTGCACAGGAAAATACATGTCTACATTAGTGAGTGGCCCAAGGGTAGATATCTGGAGAGAAACAAGTGGTGGTAGGACCAGCACTCACACACATATTGTCAATGAGACTTATGTTAGCCTAGCTGCAGCCTGCTCCGGTGAACTGAAGGTCCATTAACAGTTGGAGTGCCTGTGGGGCAATCCTGGAGCACATCTTGTGGTCACTTTGTGCCAAAGAAATCCAATTTGTGCACTTCAAGACCAATCTGCTGTGTGGGAAAAAAAAAGCACAGTAAAGGGGATGAACAGATGGTTTTCTTCAAAAGCTCTCTCCTGACACAAACTAAATCACTAATATAGATGCACCTTGAAAACAACATGCACTCTGGAGTTATAACTATGGCTGTGTCTACTTGGTGGCTGACCTGTGATTTATGTGTGTTTTAACCTGAACCTCTGCCAGAGAGCTGCAAAACTTAAAAGCCTGTGCTGTGAGTTCATGTCCACACGGCTCTCTGGGAGTGGAGGTAAAAACTCATCTCTCACTTTATAAGCTGGGACAAGGGAAGACTAGACACATTGTTCTTCAAGGCGGGGAGACACAGAGGGGGTGACTGAAAATTATTTGGTGTTTGGCACCTAAAATACCGTCCCCCATTTTGCATTGCTGTCTACAGATGCACAGGCCTTACATTACTCTGCTCATTAGGAATGTTCTGCCTATTTTATATGGTATAATTTACAAACAGAGGAAAACATCACTACTTTCAGTAAATAAAACATAGTTTGCCTTGAGCAGCATTATTTCCATTTCACTGAGACAGACATAGAGTTTACATATGTCAGTGTTTTTAAAATAGCCACAAATTCATTTTTTTAAAATTGAGTTTCTTAAGTATCAGAAAAGAAACACCACCAAAACCTTGCTCCAGAAAACAAGAAAATTATTTCTGTAACATTTTTTAAAACAATATGATTTCTTGATTTGGAATATGTTTTCCTATTTTATATATGTAAGCTTATGACATTTTATTTTAAGATAATTTTATTTCAAAAATTGATGTCAATTAAAAGAATGAAATTAAATATAGCAGTTCAACTAACAGTATATGCTACATATTACTTTGAGTCAAATGAAGACATTGGTGGGAGGGTTTCTACACCATGGAAGTGAGTGATGTTTCCACACCCAGGTTCCCACACTGATTCTAAATTTCCAACCTGTCTTTTTGTCATAACACTGCTCCTTGACAGCAGGCTGGACTTAGCACCATAGCTACTAGGGGAGAGCAAGGAGGAAGTCTTCAAGAACGTGGTCTGCTTTGCTCTGCAGATGTCCAGGAAAGGAGGAACAGAGAGAAAACACCCAGACAGCAGTGACAGCCATAGCAGAGGAACCCACATGGTTTACAGAAAATGGCAATGAGGCATCTGACTGAAGCATCCCATTTTTCCTTGGTAAGTTCAGCTACCTCTGCCAAGTACCTTTATCATCTCAAGCCCAAAGCAGAATCCCATGTTGTCCAAGGGAGCCAGTGAAAACAGGTTTAAGCTGCTACACAGCATGGCAAAAAGCACCTTTCAGGAGCCCTGGAACACTCTCCCTTACATATCTGTACCACACTGGCTGAGCAACATGCCACGTGCGTGATTTAGCGGCGCATTTCTCCATGAGAATCAGCATTGCTGGGAACACACTTTAAAAGCTGTGAAGATGAAAAAACATATATATATATCTGTCTCCAGGTACAGAAAGGAAGTCATTGATCTTTTAGGTTTCTTTCTAAAGTATCTAAAGATATTTAGAATTAAAATCTGAATGTGTACTTGTTTGGTACGTAGGCTCCTTCAAACAGATGAGGAAGCACTGCTGAGAACACCAACACCTCAGGAATACCAGAGACAAATCACCTTATATTTCTTCATTTACTATTACAGGCAGAAGAATACTCATTATTCAATATTAAATTTTCCATATAACCTAAAAGCCAAGACAGATATTCTATCCTCTGACCCAAGAGTGATTCTATATTGTTCAAGCTTTCCATAGAAAAGCTGTTTTGTGGTTGAGATATATAACCGCAAAAGCATTTTACTTTTTTTCTTTTTTTAAAAAGAACTTGATTCTGTGAAGAAAAGAGAAAATAATTCATTCTGCATTGGGTAGCATTTGCTCAGTGCCTGGTCACAAAGCAGAAAATTCATGCTCAGCATGAACCTACTTTAAAATTCTTCACTTCTGCATTCCCAGAAGGACAAAACCATATCACATGGCCATCAATGTTCACCACAAGACACTTTGCAATTCCACAGTTTTGTTGTACAAATTACAGTCAAGCTTCTTCTCATATTTGTAGTGGTTGAATTGAACCTTTATTTAGGCTGAATACCACCTCCTTTACCCAAGTACCTGCTTGAAGAGTAATAAATTACTCAGGAGAAGACTGCAGAATATGGTTATTGTACCGTAAATTCTTTGGTCAAAGGAATTTAATTTCTGAAGTGTGGCCCTTACCTCTTTGAAGCACTGTTCACTGAGAAATTCACATCCACCCACAACCCTTTTCCACCCATAGTCCATGTTTTCTGTACTGGAGCTGGTCTTTTTTTTTTTCAACAACAAATTCTCACTCAAAAATTCCAAGTTACAAACATGGAAGCACTTCATCAAAAACACCAGGTACTCAGTGAAAATTTCTGAAAGGCCTGTCAGTGCTGAGATTTAATTTGTAGTAAATATCAGGGAGAAAGAATGCAGGAAATATCTTCAAATAGGCTGAAAAGCCAGTAACAGCATAAACAGAGGAAACCACTGCTGGCTGAGGAAGTATCTTCACTGCATATGACTGAAAGCTCTCCAGATATGCCCTGTTTCTACATTCCTCCAGTGGCAACATCTATTGACCACTTCTGGAGACCATGCATGGGTCACATTTATGTTCAGTAGTCCAGGGTACAAGGCATTCAGCCAAGAGGCAAAACAGGTTGACGGCTGATTTAAATCAGGCAGAGCAGGGCTACAAATATCTTTCATGCAATCTCTAGCCAAAGTATGAAGTCCTTTCTCCAGTACCCACCATTTCCATGCATTTCAAAACAATTATTTGACCAGGATGAATAAGTACTGTAACTTACTCTGGTGGGAGCAATGCAAGCCAATATTAACCTAGAGTATACATGATACATTATACTTTAACTCATAAAGGAAGAAGCTATGTAGCATGGATATAGGTATCAGAAATTTATGGAGGGTTTAGATCTCTCTGTAACAGAAATGTAAAGCCAATAGGACGGGCCAAAATTGAAAAATTCTTCTTCTGAACTGGTCAATTAAAACATATATGCAAAAGAGCATCAATATATGGAAAAGAAAGGCTATTCTTCTAAGTAAATTTCTTCTGCATGTCAGCAATACTTTGTGTTGTATCTAAATTCATGGCTTGAAATTATTCAGGGAATGGTTAAATAATGTAATGCATCAAATTCATTTTAAAATGAACTGCATTTTCTACTTCCCAGACACCGCAAATTATTCTCAGTTGTAATTTACAATAGGCAAGTGTTAATTTACCTAACCCATATTTTATGAACATGTATTGACTAATTGCAAGTCCATGGTTCAGGGTAAATAAATACATGATTTATATTCAGACAAGTCACACAATCAATTTTCAATCTACTGCCTTAAATACAGTATCAGACTGTGACAGGTTTATTTGCATTGACACAAGATGTCATAGTTCTGTGACCTGCAAAATGTAAATGTGAATCATTATTCAGCAGCCACCAGTGGATCATGCCCAGCAGTAACGTCCACAGCAAAACCTCAGAATGTCAGCGGCCCATTTGCTGCGGCTTGACTACAAGTTGAACAAAACTCTAGTATAAGCAGGCCAGTCTTCACCCAAGGATCAGTTTTGCTGGTGATTTTGTTACCTACGGTGACTCCTAATTTAACACTTCCTCTTCTCACCTACTCAGACAGGAGAGCAGCACTTCTGCCATTAAGTGATGGGAGAAAAGGAGGTGACTGTGCCCTCTGCATATTTGGATTTGGCCTTTTGGGTCACCATTGTTGTTAAGAGCACTTAATCAAGCTTTCAAATTAGCACAACAGGTCTGTCCTGCCTCTTTTTTGAGTGCTAGGGTTCATCTTACACAAGACTCACTGGACGCTCTGAATCAGGGATTTTATTGGTAATAGAGCTCCCAAATCACTGGCTGCTTTTTGCACTCTATTCACTACCATTAAAATTTTTCAATTAAATAGAATGTGTTTAAATAACATTCCATGTTGAAGTACACCTAACCTTTTCTTTAACCAGATATCTTGAGATTCAGTTTCTGTCTCCAAAAGTAAATCTCCACACTGAGAAAAACCTTTCAAGCAAATCCTTTGGGTGCTATATACAGATGTGCTTCAGAGTCCTGTAGAGAACTAAATTTCCTAGTCTGTACAGATTTCCACGTCCTGTGGATGTGGATTCATTTTTCCTCCTCTTTCTCCTTGATGAATCCCTAAAAGATGACTGAATTGTGACCTGGGTTTGCATTTTTACCACTTGAATATAGGCAGTTTTCCTTGTGGTAATAATAAATATCAGGAATATTTGACAGGAATTACTTGTGTCTGGGTACTAGTTTTAGAGCATTGCTCCTTGCTGTCTTTTTTTTTTTTTTTTTCTTTTTTACAACTCTGAAACCATTGTTTTGGATTGTAGAAAAAGAAACAAATCACCTTTCAAGCCACAGTCATATGTAAGTCAAGTTGAGGAACTCGCAGGCCTAAACATAGGCTCATAATGTTACTACAGGTGCTCCATGGCATTAAACATGCCCTACATCTGTTTATCCAATATGTGAGTTACACAGAGACCCTCTGTCGTATCTGCCCCTACAGCGGCGGGGGGTGGGGGGAAGGCAGCCCCAAACGTTTCAGGTGGCCCTAAACCTCTTTATATAGGGCATGAAACTCCATCATGATTCATAGAAATCAATAGAAATCCAAAATCTATGAACCTGATAGATCAGCTCAAGTAGACGAGAAACAGTTAAATTTAGCAAACACTCTAAGTCGTTCATTCAGCTAGAGCAGTAAAGGTATCTCACATGATGATATTCTGATTCACTCAATAACTATTTTCTTACTAGCAGCTTTAGAGCTATTTAATGATGTCGTTATACCCACAAGACCACCTGTTAAAGAAAGAGAATACAATGAAAATGATGAGGTGGTGGAGTGAGACAAGAAAGATACGTTCATTAGAGACGCAAGAAGGCAGCTGGTGTTATTGGACATAAAAAGGAGGTCGGGCAGCCTTGTTAAAAGTTATGTAGTCTCCTGAAAGAATTACTGAACAAAGCAGCAAAAAAGTTTGGTGTTGTAGAAAAGGCTTGGCAATTACAGACATGCTTTAATTGTGCTTCAAATTAAGGAAGATACAGACAAAAGATTAAATCACAGTTTTAATCAGTACTAAGAAAAGACTCATTTAAAAACAAAGCTTCCGGTTTCATTTCTTGAGACAGTGTGGGGTTCAGCGAGCAA
Organism: Aramus guarauna; assembly: GCA_013400195.1. Lineage (NCBI taxonomy): Eukaryota > Metazoa > Chordata > Aves > Gruiformes > Aramidae > Aramus > Aramus guarauna. The sequence continues at coordinate 17,548 of VXBL01004587.1, forward strand.
TTTGAATGGAGTCCACAGGCAGGAGTTAATTATTTGCATTAGCATTTCAGATGGGCTTCCATGTAAATACCATTTGGTGTGCTATGGATGTAGACAAAAAGTAAGCTAAATGCTTGATCTCCTTTATAGGATCCTAGATTATGTCATTTAATAGGTAGCCAACAGCATGGGGATTGAATGATAAAGGCTTTGAAAACAGCTCTGGGATCTAATTAATTGGGACAATTTATCCAGAGCAGCTTGGCATTGAGAGAGGAGGGCAGACTCAGAGAGAAATGACAGATGGATGTGCAGAAAAGAAAGATGGAAAGACTTTTGCTGCTCTTGAAGGGCTAAGCCTAAAGGCCACTCTCACTCCACCAAAAGGGGTTTGCGTCACGGTTTTGTGAGTCACGTTATTTATGTGACACTTAAATGTCTGTATTTGCAACTCCATATGTCCAGAGCTTAATGCTGGATGGGTGATCAGACCCAAAAAACCAGTAAGTTTTAACAGTAGTTGGGTATACAGTTGGGACTGGTCAGCTTGGTTCACCCTCATTGCACTCCTGTACCTGAGCTCTTTGTGGCTTAGGAGACAACCTTCCGGAAGGGTGGGTCCTGAACACCAGCAGGCAACAGCCAATAGCCAGCCTCCGTGGGAAGTCCAGCCAATCAGAATCGAGGATATTCCCCACACACAAATCCTGTAACTGACAGAAGGGGGCGGAGATCCCTGAGAGGTGGCCTGGAGGCTGCTGGAGAGGAGGACACCGTCCCCCCACAGTCTGGTACTGGACTGAGGTGTCTCACTGCGGGATGGGGAGGCCATGTCATGCAGTAACGCCAAACATATCTGTGACTGAAAGCATTTGGGGTATCTGAGCCTGTTTAGCCTGCTTTCAGTTTGGTCTCAAGCTATGACACTCACCTCGCAGGTCTGAGAGACATTCTATTCCCACAGGCTGCTTAGAGCTCCTTGTAAATAGCTGAATATATTGACATTAATTGAGATGGAAGATAATCAGCAGCATACTGATAAACCAAGTGGTTTATGCACGCCTGGCATGCACAAACATCGCTTTAAATTCAGACAATATAATCAGAAATCAATGAGATCTCAGCATTTTTGGGCCTTGAAGAAGGCACTTAGTGCTTTCCAGAACTTGACCATACACTACACAGCTGTCCAAGCACTCACAATGAGTCTTACCGCAGTTTCAGCTCTTTTGTCTTTACTTCCACAAATACTCTAGCACTTAAGCACACTTGTGAAATACCAAACCATCTGTTGATCTAACTTCTAATGGCTTTAGTGGAATTTCTTCCAGTAGGGAATTTTGCCGGGCAATGTTTGGCACTTCCAGTCATACATCAGCACTGTAGGACACTCACAGAAGTTTTCTGAGGTTGTGCCTTATGAATGCTCATTCCAGAGAGTCACAGTCACTCAGGAAGCAACTGCAACACAATTTATCCACAGTTCAGTCCATAAAGATGCATAGCCTGTCCCCTGCCTCCCAGTCCTCTGAGACCTGAGGACCTGATTTGACATTGACATCTTTCACTGCCATCCCACAAACTGGCTATTCATTTCCATTCTGCATTGTTTTCTCCAGGAATGATCGGGCTGCTGTTAGATCCCTCCACAGCCATCTGTTCACTAGGCTGAACAAGACCCACTCCCTCAGCCTTTCCTCGCAGGGCAAGTGCTCCAGCCCCTCACCATGTTGGTGGCCATCATGCAAGTTCATCAACATCATTCTTATACTGACAGACCTAAAACTGGACACAATATTTCATGTGTGCTCTAATGAATGCTGAGTGATGATCTCTTTCCTTGACCTACTGTCTTCCTGCTGCTACAGCCCAGGATGCTGTTGACTTTCGTTTCAAGAGAAAAATTGGAAGAGGCAACAAAAATAAGAGTCCACCATTTGTCAAAGATTCATTCTCCTATCTGTCACAAAATCCATATACACAACTAGAATTTTTAATCGCACCTATCAATAATTAAGGACTGCAGAATAAGTAGTTTGCAAACACTATCTGCAAACTGAAATATCTGCAAATGTATGAAATGCACTGTACTCACAAAAAGCAGATGTACTAGAAATCATAACTTATAGTAGCAATTTCCTGAATAGCAAATTGTTTTAATGGGTAAACACTTTATTTATATGATGTCATTCTGACTTGTATGGCTGCCCTCAGAAGCATAACTATACAAACAGAATTGTTTCAGGAATGCAACTATGCAAACATAGAATAGTGTTCATTGGAGACTCTCCAAATACATTTATTGCCATTAAATAACTATTACATGACTTCCATGGGGTAGGTCAGTACAGTAAACACCAAGATCCTGTGCATTTGCTGTCAGAAAGTCCAGCCTCTACAACAAAATTAACCTTGCCAACAGTAAAAGGAAAAAGGTAATCACCATATTTGAACAGTACACAAGTAAATAGTGAGACCATTTCTGAAAGAGGTCTACTTTATTGACTTACAGCAATGCCTGTCATTTTCACAGTATTTGCAAAACTGTCATTCTTTTACTTCAAAACATCATTGTGAGATAGAGAACTACCACTGTCCCACGTTAAAAAATAAAAAAATTTAAAATAAATAAATAAAAAAAAAGCTAAAGGATAAAGCCACAAAGAAACTTGAGCGCCTGACTGACACTGAAATTAACTCCACTTTAGTTACTGCCTAACTTTGGACACCACCTAAAGTCTAAATAAGTGGGGTTTCTGACAGACAACTTTCCATCAAATTTCTGCTTTAAATGGCTCCATCTTGGCATGGCTTGGCAGTTCTATATCTGTCTTTCATCCAAGCTTTCTCAGACTTTAAAGCAAAAACCCTTAAAGTCTAAAAACATCCTTATCAACCTAATATTCACTCCAAAACATGCTCTTATTGTCTGGCTCCTCCATATGCAAAAGGTCAACAAGAGCATTCAGCCAGACACTGACTTCTGGGTGCAGTTCTACCATCCTCAAGAAGAAATGCAAAACTATTACCGAATCTATTTACTCCATCATTGATCTATGCTGTGGCACATTGCTAGGACAAGTTAAGCATGAGCCAGCAACGTGCCCTTGTGGCCAAGGCCAATGGTATCCTGGGGTGCATTAAGAAGAGCATGGCCAGCAGGTTGAGGGACATTATCTTCCCCCTCTACTCTGCTCTGGTGAGGCCACATCTGGAGTTCTGTGTCCAGGTCTGGGCTCCCCAATTCACGACAGACAGGGAAATTTCTGGAGAGAGTCCAGTGGAGGGCTACAAGGATGATGAGGAGACTGGAGCATCTCTTGTATGAGGAAAGGCTGAGAGAGCTGGGGCTGTTTAGCCTGGAGAAGAAAAGACAAAAGGGAGCTTATTAATGCTTATAAATATCTCAAGGATGGACGTCAAGAGGATGGGGCCAGACTCTTTTCAGTGGTGCCCAGTGACAGGACAAGGGGCAACAGACACAAACTGGAATACAGGAAGTTCCATCTCAATGTGAGGAAAAACTTCTTCCTTTTGAAGGTAACAGAGCACTGGAGCAGGCTGCCCAGAGAGGTTGTGGAGTCTTCTTCTCTGGAGATAATCAAAACCCACCAGGACGCCATCCTGTGCAACCTGCTCTAGATAATCCTGCTTTAGCAGGGGGAGTGGACTAGATGATCTCCAGAGGTCCCTTCCAACCTCTACCGTTCTGTGATTCTGTGACAGCCTTACTGCTTCCAGTGGCCATCCTGCTTGAGAGCTACCTTAGGCATCTCTGCACTGTGCCATTCACCCATCAGTTGCACAAGGACACCAGGCATCTGTGACTGACCTAGAAATTCAGGTCTCACACGGCTTGCATTAATGAGCTAACCATTTTATTTCATACTGCTGTAGTTCTAGCTGCAAAATGCCAGTGTTTCTATTTCTATGACACTTCTTCAGAAAGCTAGGGGAGAGAGTCAAGTTTAAGTGAAAAGGGGGTTTGATTGGGTTTGCATTTTTTTCTATATTTTTATTACTTCTTGGGGAAAGAACTCTTTTCCAAAAAACAAAAAAGATTTAAACGGTGAGTTTCATTAAGAAGCTTTATGGAGCTTATTGTTAGAAACTGAGTACTGGTGCAGTGATTTCCCTTGATTACAATTACAGGAGCTAAGTTACTTAATGCCAAGTAGTTGTCTGTGCTTTTGCCAAATAAGAACTACTTCAGAGCTATAATGGATCCAACATATTGTGTAAATGCATATTTTATTTAGATTTCTTATCCCAAGAGTTAAAAATACGTATTCATTATAACATAATTTCTTCAGTCTATGCCATGGGCTATTAAAAATAAGTTTTACATGATTTAATTACTCTTTCGAGGTAATAGGTGCATGGAAAGCTTTAAAGCTTACTTTGCTTAAGAACCTTGTATCTACATGATCAGTGTTGTGTGCATTGTCATCTCCCAAAGTACAAACCTTTATCTTTTGAATGTGAAAAACATCCCTATGTTAATACAGTTGATATATGACACATGGCTGACTTCCCAAAATCTAGTGAGTATTTCTCCTTATAAAAAATGATTTGTTTAGTAACCACTAACTGATAGGACAACAAGAATTTGGCCATCCATTTCAGAACACAGTTCGTACAATGTAACCATCCACATATACCAGCCAAAGTCCTTCAGTAAAGAAGAGAAATAATGGAATGGAATGTTCCTCTTCTTATAATGATAATTTAGGCTTCATCTATACACAAAGTTAATGACTTTAAACTGGCAGAGGGAAAGCCTTACCATCAGGCTTACAATGGTAGGTAACAATTTTTTGTTCAAGTAGATCTTTGTAGAAAACTTTACAATATTTCATATCATCAAAATCTACAGAAAAATATTATTCTGAGGGTGTTTAACTGAAAGAGGATATTGCATTTAATTAAACTGACCCTAATATTGTGATAACTCTCTCCTATCTGTAGTTATCTAAAATGTAGGTGTCTACTGTAAAGTAATTGACTAAAGCTCTAATGTCAATGCAGAAAGATGAGACTCTTCAAAGGGTAATTAATCCTCTGCTAAGACAGGAAGGATGAATCACCCTCTGGAAATACCTTTTTCCATCAACAGTACTTTTTCACATCATGCATAATAAAACTGTGAAACTCATTACCACAGGATGCTGTGGAGGCCCAGACGAAAGGCACTAATGCATTTAAAAGCCCTAGACTAATTCATGGAGAATGGGTGCAGTAAGCAGATGGTCTGAAAATAGCCACCAGCTCAGGAAGTCCATAAACAATATATCTGGAAGAAGGGAAGTATCCCTTTATATATTGCTTGTTTCTTATACTTGTCTCTAAACATCTGGTAACAGCCCTTGTTGGAAAGAGAATACAAGATTAGATGGTCTGTTGGTCCAACCCAGTGGGATAGCTCTTTTGTTCTAAAGTTAACTCACGTTCTCAGTCAACGTACGTATTCCCCTTAAGAAAAGAAACCATGTGTACACAAATACTAGATAGTTTTTATTTCTATAAAGGGATACTATTCTATTTAATATTAAGATATTTTATTTGGCTCCAAGATACTTTTTGGTCTGAAATGTAGCCATTTTGCTTTAGCCAATATATTGTCTTTATGAACAGTAATTTGTAGAAAATTATTTCTGTATATTCTAAGAATAATATTTCCTCAAAAAAGATCAAATAGATTTGTTTGGATATAACGTATTGTTACCTGCTGTCTGTATCTCTGATGTACCAGTTATCTGTAATCAGTCATCCAAAGCTGAGTCTCAATTTCTGTAGAAGACATTCTATAATATATGCAATGGATAATCAAACGTATAACAAGAACATGAGCAAGAACATGTTTTATCTTAAGATATGATTGCAATAAAATCATGCCTAAGAATAATGACAGATTTGGAATAGGACATTACTAGACACGCCCTGCAGAAATACATCATGATACTCAGTAAACTTTCCACTTTTTCTTACTGTCATTTTCACTATTAATCAGACCTCTTGTTTCCTATGTCTCATTAGCTTTCTTAATTTTCTGGGACTGTGATTACATTTCCAAATATGTGGGCATGGTTTTAAAGAACTTTTAACATTTTAAGAAACATGTATATGTTCTAAAGACATTTTTTAGACAGTAATTATTGAATTAGGGGAGTTTGGGCTCATCAGGACCAAACTATTGGAAAAAGGACCTCAAGTCACAAGGTCAGAAGGAAAGAGTATCTTTTCAGTCTGAGAGGAACAAGATTGATACATGCTGTAAATGAATTGAGGACCATTTGGTGAAAAACATGTTACAAATCCCTCAGTCTCATTCTTTTTCATTTTAATTCTTACCAAAGGACATGATTCGTGGCCATCCATGTGACATGAACTTCTCATGCCTGAGCAAATCCTTTGGGAGGCTCTGAAGATAAAATGCTCTAAACTGAGCTGACTACAGCAGTGTCACTAAGGGAGACAAGTGGCTTTTAAAGTTACCTTCTTTCTTTAAAATATCATTGCCATTCTGACATTTCTGTTCAATAATCAGTGGGTTATTTTTACACTCCAGAGGGACTGTCCTCTGAAACACAAAACTTTCTTATAAAGCCTCTTGGGTTTAGGTCCTAACATTACTTGTAACTTCAATTTGCTACTTGTAGCACTGCATTTCCAGAGCCTTTCAGACACTAAAACATTTGTGGGGTAGGAATCAGTTGTGAAAATATACCCCATGCCTTTTTTCAGCTTTGCCAGATGGTTATATTCCTTTTCATAACATTTGCCAAGGAGCTGCAGCTATGTAGGACCCAGGAAATACGTTCGTTTCTTTTGCCTCGAATTCTGCAGGTCAAATAGATAGTTATTCAATCCTAGATGTCGTTCTATGGTAGGTGAAGCCATTTCATTAATATAGGGTACATGCAATAACCAGACACATCCTATCCTCTAGGTAACTAATTACTTTCCCACAGAAAGGCAGTCGGTGTGTCTTTGTAGCTCACAGAAAAAAGTCTGTGTCCCAGTAGTAAACAGTTTAAATCACATATATAAATTATACCATATGAACCTCATATTGATTGAGGCAGCATGCTGGATTTTCCATACAGTGAGGAGGATCAGCAAAGAGATGTTGAAACCTGGATATGGCTTTGGTTTCAGGTAACATTTTCCAAAAGATTTACGTGTCTTTGAAACCCAAGCCCTGATTTCAAAAGTCACCTAGGGCATCTTCAAACGCGAAGCCATTGTGAAGTGAACCAGAGTAAGAATGTAAAGCACAACTATTCTGCAGCCATTTACCTTTCCTGTTGGCTGGTGGACAGTGTATCTGTTGCTAGACTGAAATTAATAAGGTGCCCTGTGCTGTTCCTCAATGCCAATGGCATTATTCCAGCCTACAGCTAAGATTCTTTCTATTTAACTATTGACACTCAATTTAGGAAATGTCTTCTCTAATCAATAGAGGAAGACTTCAGAGGAAGATTCAGCTTGGCTGAACTGCCTTCCATCTATGTCTTACCATTGACTATGTAGGGAGCTCTGCAACCCAGCTCATAACTCCAGTAACTAGCTGGCCGTGAGTGTGCTTTTCTGCAGCTTAGCTTAAGCCAAAACCAGGCTATCCACAAGAAGCACTCATACAGAATAGCTATTCTGGGCTACATTCAGAGCTGTAACCTTTATGTGACTATGGTCCTATGTGACATAGGTCACTTTATGTGACTCTATGGTCCTCTATGTGACAAAAATCCATAGAAGTCAGATTTCCAAGTCCTTCTTTGTAAAGGGGAATCCAATGCCTGAGTCACTATGATGCTTTGGATGATAATTTGCACGATTAGAGAAACACATGCCTCCCTGAGGGCCATAAACTGAGAGTATGTACATTAGGTAGGAAGACTAACCAGGAAAAACAGAAACAAGAGAGACATTTTGAATCAAGCACACCAAGACTTCCAAACTTTTATTACACAGTTCCTGCCATCTAATGCTGAAATCTCTCCAAGCCAAAAAACAAGCTTCTCTGGATCTGATGAACAGTGACTTTCAGATCTGTTTGCTTCAATCCAGGCATCCTTTGGAATAATGCAAATGTGAAGACTTGACATTTCCTCTTCTCTGAGAATACTAGTGTTTTCCCTTAATCTCATTACTCTTAGTGTTAGTTAATGGTTAGTTCACAGCAGAACTCACAAAAGGTGAAGCAAGTCATGAAAAAGATAGTAAAAACGAACCATAAAATGAAGAGAAGAATAAAGGATACAATATGTAGGTGATTTGTGACTAACCCAATACTATATATTCCTTTTACATGAGAAATATCTATGTTAAAAAGCATCATTTTTCATAAACTTAGGAACTCAGAAACTAACAGCAGTCAAAATTAAGATGTCCTCTTTAACCTTAATTCAGTCACTTGTGCATATGTTTATATCTGCACATACAAATATACACAATTCAGTTCCTTGGTCACATAATACTTCTTCAAATAAATTCCTCCAGCCAGGATTACTTCTTGTGGTTCATTACAGGTTCCCTGATTCTTCCAACCAAACCTGACACCTCATCTTTCCAAACTGCTTCCTGATCCTACCTGATTTCTTTCTAGTTTCTATTTTCTCATCCCAGCCTAATTCTCCTAGGCCAGTTTTCAAGTTTTCATTACATTTTAAGACATTCCCACTACAGCTCTCTTCCTTAACTTACCAGGGTCAGCCCCAAGCCTTGAGTCTATTCCTTTCTTTCTACCACCACTCTGTGAAGTGGTGAAAACTGGGATACCAAGTCTCTAGCTCAGCTTGAACCTGCAGTTATGGGTAAAATTGAGCAGTACCACTCTTACCTCTTCCTCCAGCCCACAAATTCCTTGTGGATTTGGGATTACACTAAGAGTGGTGGAGATCGGATGGAGACTATTAACTACTAAAGGACCACAACAACACATAAGGGAAGGAACAGGGATTTGTAGTTCCAGATTGGGGCTAAGAAGAGTCAATACAACTCCGCAAACTTCACTGAGCTTGAACAGATATCTGTATAATTGGAAATGAATAGTAATTTGCAATGTATACAAGGAGTTAAATTAAGTTAGGACACTTCATTTTAAATGTAATTACTTTCTACTGGATCATTTTGGGTGCTGTAATTCTGAAAAGAAACATTGACTTGCTCTCACCTTTCCTAGACCTTCTGACATTTTTTGGTTAATTTTGTTTGGCTTGTCAAACACATGAAGGTTGGATTATTAATAATATTCTAATGTGGCAGGTGCGTATTTGTGTGTGGGAAGGCGTCGTTTTAAAGTGACAGCTGAACCTTTTGCTGAAATACAAAGTTTCCTCCCAGGAGAAAGTGATCTTATCTCTTCATTTTTCTCTGGGTATGGTACACTATATGATAGAAGATGTTAATATTAGAAGTGGAACAGATGGCTCAGATTGAGATTGGGGGCACAGCTACAACTCAGAGATTGGGAAACAGATTCAAAAGAAGCCGACAAGAGCAGAAAATTCAATTAAAAGGTTCATTTTGAGGAAGCAGGTGTGTGGGTTTTATTATTGAGACCTCCACATTCTCATTTAGAGTAACCCATTTATGAGGCTTGTTATGAACTTGTCTAACCCTGTTGCTGGCATTTTACTATCTATGCCTACTTGGAAGGAATTTTAAATGTCATTGGGTAGCTCTTGCTCTCTCTTCCTCTCTGGTTACATCTGAGAATCTGACGGCTCTATTTCACTGGAAGGGCTGACAAGCCTGTGATTCTCATTAGGCACAGCAGAATATAGATGCTTTGGGATCTTTCTGAATGGACAGCTCTACAATAACTCAGTCCTATATTGCTGCCATAATTATGAAGCATAGAAAGAACCCAAACTGATGTTTGACAGATTTTCAGCAACATCACAATGTGTTGCAACTAACATATTATAAAATTAATATCCTCCTAACAATAGATTGTGTATGGCTCTATACAAGACTCAGCTGCTTTTTCCTCAGCCCTAAGACTCTCCTAGGCACTATTCTTGTTAACATATTATTCAAGGCTTTTAAGAAGATAGGACTGAAGACTGACTGGCTTACCAAGTCCAAACACCCTATCTAAGAAACCAGATAATATGACCTGTTTCATAAAATAACCCAAAGTCTATCTTAAATTCAGCCAGAAGAGTTTTGCCCTAAATAAATGTTATTCACAAACCTCACAGCTCTTAAAGCCTTCTTTTGATTCTCAGCCCAGGTTTATGCAGTTTGCTAATGCCATTCTGCTTCCAAACAAGCTCCTTCCCCAGGTGTTTCTGCATTCACAGTTGTATCTCCTTAACGCTGTCCCAAAATATTGGGAGTTTCATCTTAATTCACATAAAAGTACCTGATGCAGCAGCGTGTAAAGTAAATCCTCTCTTCCTAATCCCTTTCCCCTCTCTCTCAGAATTTCATCCCCATAAGAAGAACTTACATGTTGCTTTTACAGCAGATCTTGAAAGTAACCAAATGCGGATTCTGGAGGTCTAAGGCGAGAAAAAAGTCTAAGGCTTGAAACTCCTTCCTAAGAATTACTTGCCAGCATCCTTGTTTGAATCCAGAATGGTCTGTGGTAGCAGGAGCACGAGAGATAGCACCACGTACCTGATATATGCATTGCACTGCCTGCACCAAATCAAAATTCGGATATAGCCATGGGAAAATCAGGAGGGCAGGAAAACTGTCTTTGTATCCCTTCACACAGAAGCAGCTGTAATCTCATCCTGCAATTCTTATTCAGGCGAAGCTCCCAAATCCATATTCATCATTACTGGGCCAGATCCACTGGTGTCACCTAGCTGGTTCGTGTTGTTCCTGTGACGTGCAGCAGCTATGCACCATCTTTATATCACTCTCCAGTACACAGCAGGCCAGCCCATATCCAACCCATGTAACTATGTCTGGAAGAAGACTCAATTTGGTGAAAAATCTGAAGATACACCTCATCTAATTAGATTTTTACCTAGATTATGACTCACGTTGCATCATGAAACACAAGGGGACTTGACTCAACTTTGTGCCTCTAAATAACCATTCTGTAATACGGTGAATAATTGTCTGTCTCCCGGACATCAAACGACTCAGCACAATTAAAATATTTTCAGGCTTTCCTCAAAATTCTTGTGATGGAAACCTAAATTAAAAGTTGTCTTAAAACTAGTGCCTCAGTATTTTTTTTAAATTTTTCAAAACTAAATAACCTTTGTCTTCTCAATCAAGCCAAGCAGTCCATGCCCTTTACTGCTTTTTGACTACTTGTTAACCCAAAGGTGCAAATATGAGTCCTTTGACACCAAGTGCGTTCGTGTCATTCTGTACAAATGTCACATGATGATGGTACAAGTTGTAAAGACAAAGTGATTGACACATCATCTTAACTACCCTCTCAGGTACTCTTTCTGAGACAATTAATTTGGTGTTCTATTTCATTAAATTTCACTATTTTGGTACCTTCTATTAGTTGAAAGAGACAGTCTACAGTGTCCTTGAACTGAAGGTATTTAAAGATCGTTCTCACAGACAGGAATCCTGATCAGATAAGAGTCAGACCTGCTGCAAGCTGTCAAAAGGAAGGAGAAAAAGCAAAATTCATCCACCACATAACTGACTGAGGGACACTGAGATCTTCAAAAGGGTACCAAGTCCTTTTCATGTGATATTAGACAGAATCCAGCAGCAGGCAGTAGTCAGTGTAAGCAATGACACAGTCATGCTATGACCAAACTGTGCTGGCATATAAAGGCATTACAGCAGCAAGGCTAAGTTTATTGCTTTGCTGCTTCTCTACTTGCTAATAATAAATTACCGCATTAATAACCCTTTATACTTATCCTATTGGAGATTATATGATTACTGATAAAACTTCTAACTACATTAGCAACACTACACTAATTGCATTAACTGGCATAATAAAGTTAACGTATAAATATGGTGTCCTTGATACACACACGTGGTAAGATTGCACATCTCATTAAGATTAATATTGTTGGAATAATGTCACACTATTTTTATCCCAGGCAGTATTACCAAACAACCATGACCCCCTGACTTGAAGTCTTTAAATTTAATATTAGGTAACAGGATTAAACCAGTCTTTCTCAGATGCAAACATAAAGGTAAATTTAGAGGTGGTTTTATATAAATCAGAAGTTAATCAAGCAAGGCCAATTTAAGTCCTATGAGAGCCTTACCCTGAAAGAGATGGTACCAATGTAAATGGCCGAGGAAGCCTGAAAGAGCAGATTGAGATTTGTTAGTCTCAGCAGCCGGCAAACACTGGTTTCCTCATTTTTATTCCCAGTTCTGCATGACCTTTGACAAATAACACTGTCTCATTCTGTACTCACATCTACTTTGACTTGCAGGAAACCTTAATCAAATGAGGCTGTGGACTAGAAGGAAATTGAGAAAGTAGCAAAAACAGTTTTTCTACACTGCCCTCCCACCATAAATAAAAAAAAAAGAACGTGGAGTTTGGCATAAAATTTGACCCATAGGCCAACACTTAACAGGATGAGTCTAGGAATGGAGAGGGAAAAATATATCAAAGCCAAACAAGGAAAGATTGTCTAATAGGTTACAGCAGTAGCTTGTGAATAAGCAGCAGGGATGCAACGGTAGAGTTTCATCAAACGAAGAGGTGACAAAGATTATGGGGTCTAGACTGTGATGTCTTCTCATGATTCTTGATTTCTGGTGGCTTAACATGTTCTTCCCTGTGTCTGCCCATTTCCACATCCACAGTGGGAGCACCCCTACCCCAGCCACTGGCCAGCTCTGGCCACGGTTGTGGTTGTGGGCCACTCACAACTTGTTCTGAGCCACGTGGCTCTTCCCCTCTGAAGTCCACGTTTCAAACACAGAAGACAAACACAAGAGCTCAGGCATCCTCATTCTGGGCACGAGCAGAGCAGCCTCCTGTTTCAGTTAGGTACGTCAGGTTGTTACTGCGAATACCTGTCCTTGCACTGCAATTCCTCCTTTGGTAAAACAAGAAATCTAGCGCCTGTTTACCTTGTAACAGTGCTGTGAGTGGAATTGCAATATGAATTGCAGGTGCCCAGATGCAACACCTCAACAACAGATGTGCTGAATAACTAGGCAAGAGAAATACTGTTTCCTTTGAGGACAGCCGTGTTTTTACCTTAATGTTCCCTTAAAATACATGACATTTTTGGCCTGCCAAATAGCTGCACTAAAGCAGTGAAATTTCTTTCAGTTAAGTTCTGAATGGAACAACATTAAAATCCAATATTTATTCATATTACAGCACAGTAATTTGATATGTAATAAGCATTAAGGTAAATATAATTCTGTAGTTGACGAATCTCAACTTTGCTCTATAGCTCAAATCTCTGGGGGAGACATGGTACTTGACATTTAATTTGAAAAGCAAGGTAGCCTGATGGAGGAAAAAACTTATCCATGTCGATAGTAAAAAAGCATTGGTGCATTTTATTTGATATGGTGGATTTGCTTAGCTTTATTTTCACATTTTAATAAGCTCATCTCATAAAAGTATAATGAAAATAGAAAGATCATCTATCATAAGAATAGACAGGTACAGATTTTTTTTCTTTGGGTTCTTGTGTAGAAGAAAAATAGTTTTCTTCCTACTGTTAACAATAAATGTAAATTAAACAGTATGAAATTTCCTAAAACATCACAAGTTGCTGAAAGGACATCATGATGCCTAAATGGCAATACTAGATTAATTAAAGAAGCTGAAATTTCATGATAATTCTAAAACAATAATGACATCATTTTCAATTTGCAGTGTTAAATACTGTAATGTCAATACACTATGCAGCACACTGCCTGAGTAAGGGACAGGAGACAGGACACATGACACATGGAGAATCTTGGTGCTAGAAGTAGTAATTTTGGCTGGAAATGTTACACTCAAATAGTCACATATGCCAACCTACCACCTCTAGATTCTCCATAGGTGAGAATTTCACTCCAAAAATACTGCTCAGAGATCATATTATAATGAATTACTTCTTTGCTTGTGTTCATATTGCCATTATATCGATTGACTATATTATTTCTGTTTTTTTTCCCACTGTAGCAGTAAAGTAAATCCAAGCATCTTATAGGAATCACTTGAGCTGATGAATAGAAAATCAGCTGTCATCTGCAGGAAGATCCAATAATCCCTATTGTTGTCTTTCAATGGTAAAAGAATAGTTTTCCTGATGGTCAATCTCCCTCTTTTGAGGGATGAAAAAAAGCCTATACTCTCTTACCTGTTTGCTAGGTATAACTTAATATGGAACATTAGGGGGAAATGGACTTAGCACATTCAATTTCTACGTGTCAGTTCAATGAAATAAATACATAATGGTTAGACTTAATGTTGTCTGTAGCACTCTTATTCACAGCAAGGATTGTTGACGCATTTAGTCCTTCTGATTTGTAAGAAAATATGGCCTATGATGGCCAGTGCTGTACTCTTACAACGTTAATTAATAATTACTCACCACCAGAAGTATTGCAGGTATTGGTTGATGAAGTCTCCTTATTCACTCCTGTTTCTTGGCATGACCCCCATCTGGAGAGTAATGATGGGGCTGCATCTTTCTTCTGCCTGCAGCGTCACATCAGCCTAAGAGTACATGTGGGGGCATCATGACATCTTTTAGTGACCAGTCCCCAAACAGCACAGAAGACAGCATTTAGAGTCAAACTTGAGAATCTTTACACCAAGGCAACATTAATGTCCTGCTAACATCTGGGTCCAGCTGCTTCCTTGTCTCTAGTCCCCATCTGGGAAGAGCAGGTTCAACTACTACTGTAACGAGAAGGGTCACAATGCTTCAGCAGACAGAATGTACTGGGGTTCAAGAGCAAGGAAGGGTATATGAATTGAGTAGTGCTGACGGATACAAAAAGAGACCCTATATCTAAATTCTAACCTCATATCACGTGTACCTCATTTGTGTGTATATGAGCTGCAACGCTTTTTCCCAGGCACCATCTGAGTTGTTCTCATCAGCTGTTTCTCAGCAGTTCCTAATTATTCCTCACCTACTGTGAACTTCTCCCTAATTACTCTTTCCCTGTCTCTCCAGGGCTTCTGCAAGAATGACAATGCCATTTGCAAATCTGAAGTGACTCTGAGCTCTAAAGTTAACCTTTTGTGCACTTCTCTGTCCCTTCAAGGTTTTTACACTCTTATGAAGTCTAAAGTTAACAAAAGACCATTCTTCTCAAGTTGCCTTGAGGATGGAGAGGTAGATTGTATGAGAAGCTTTGGAGAAGTTGATTGGGTTTTTGTTATATTTAGACCGAAAGAGTGTTGGTAAATGCTGATTTCTGTAAAAAGGTCGCAAAAATCAAAATGCCAAGAGGTCATTGTTCTTCCTCTAAACAGATTCTCTAACCTCCTAACCTTGCAAAAGGAAAAGTCTTTCAAGACTAATCAGTTCCTTCTATTGCATCTGTCCATATATCCTATTCTCACCTCCTTTTCAGATCTAAGTTTCCTACTGTCTTACTTCTCTTTCTCCCCAGAGTGATACTGACAGGGAAGATACCCAGCTACATTCATCCTTCTCCCCTCACCTAATGAGGAGAAGAGCTTCGGAGATCCCATTGCCCTTGCTACTGCTCAAGAACAGCAGTAAGATTTTCTTCAGTCCTTCCCACTTCATTGCTGCCACTTTAATTGGATCAGGTCTACTGAGTCCTTTTCCTAGGATAAGACCAGAACAATTTGTTTATTCTAAATGGATCAAGCTGCACTCCCACATGCTATGAGTGGTGCCATCACAGTTTGGCTGGGTTTCTTCCTCATGTTTTTCTGGACTAGAATACCGCTGACAATCATTTCAGCTACTGCCAGTCTTTCTGGCAGCCCATGATCCTTCTCCTCAGGCACCTTTTGCACATGTGATGTGTGAAGAAATTCTCCTGAGCCAACATCTTCTGCACGGACCATGGAAAGCAATTCCATTGCCATTCTTTGTTTCTATTTCTATTCTTTCTTTACTCATACTGGTTTTGTTCTTCACTGACGTTCACGTGCCAATATCTGAACTTAGTAGGCAGATACTACTGAATAAGTTACAGACAGCCAAGGAGCAAGCTTGAATACTGGATCCCATCTGTTTACTTTGAGCAATCTAATTAACTCACTCTCCAAGAAAAAGCCCAGGAGCAATCTGGGAGAACTTTCCCTGCAAGAACAGCTTCCAAATGGCAGCATAAGTGAGATTGCACCAGGTTTGGTTCCTCCACCCTAGAGTCTTCCAACAGTATTTCAGCAGGCTCCCCTAGTCTCATACTTCCTCACAGGCTCTCATGATGTGTAGCACACAGACTCAGTACTATCCTATAAAAACACTGTTCTGGCTATACCATAGCTCTCATAATGCTTCTGACATTTTAATGGAAAGCAAAACAAAACAAAATATATTTTTGGATCACCAGGATACCACTGGATACCAAGGAGGCCCACCATACCAAGAACTATGGAGGAAGAACACAGAAACTCTAGAGGAAAACAGCCTTAAGCATGTGGACACAAGGCAGTTTATGCTCACAGGCATCTGTGAGCAATCAAGAAAATGAAGATATAATGCAGAGAACCAACTGGTCTGTAGCTTCTGCCCACAGACTGTAGAAATATGATTCTCCTTTATCTCTTTCATTTGGATCTATGAGCTGCCCCAGTAGCTACTGCATTGAATAGATTTGTGGAGAGTTCAAGTATGGATAACATCTAGGGTAGCAAATAACTGGTACAATCCAAGAACTCGTGAATGTCAATAACTGGGCCAAGCTTCACCTCTTTAGGAAAAGGAACACATCTTTCAAACATATGCATCTTCTAAGTACTGTGTAGTCAGCATTCAGACAGCCCAGAAATATTCTTATAGATACCACATAGCTATTTCCATATATCACCTTGCTGGAAGCTTGAAGGAAGCATTGAAACGATGCCCAAAAAGCAATTTTGGAAGTATCCAAGATTAAGACGAGTGGGTCTTTCAACAACTGATCCCATGCTTACACTAAGCATTTTACCAGCAGACAGAACCAAATACAAGAGATAGCCCTCTCCAGTTAACACATAAGCTATTCTATATCCATAGAAGAAAATAGCAAACATAGGTTGAAATGTTGGTTTGACACAGGTCATTTCTTAAACCACTTTTGCTTCTCAGATTAGGTTGTCACAAGTGAAGGACACAGCTGGACAGACAGGTAGGACTGATTAAACTGTCACATGCCAATAACACATTGAGCTACTTTGGCAGGGCAGGAGAAGCAGAGTGGAAAGGTTGCTCTCACCGGTTATATTTCACTATGTAAGACTGCAAACAAAGCCCCTGAAGATGTCAAGAAATAAACATGGGCACATAAAGCAGGGGAGCATGTATTAGGCATGCACAAGTAGGGGAAAACAGTCATTAGTCAAGGACTTAACTGTAGGGACAAAAAGGATGGTACTGTAGGCCGCTCATCTCATAGGACCTAGTTCTCTGCCTCTTTGGACTTTGAACAATTCATTTGCTTTATATCAAAATGGATACAAACCACATTCACAGAAGTCTGACAGGTCACTACTATAGACTCTGTCTTTAAAATCTCATTCATAATAATTTTCCTGAAGAGCAGAAGGACAAGACCAAGAACAGGAGGAATCTTTTCAGCCTGGGGAACTACAAGTCAGCAAACACACAACTGGAACAATTGGACCTGAGGAACATTTACAGTCAGGTGGTATTATTATTAATATTGTTATTGTTATCTTTATTATTACTATTGTTATTATTGACATTTACGGCATGCTTGTACTCATGTGCACAACTTGTCCCACAGCTGCGCTTACTCTGTAGTGAGCCAGACAGACATGTATCTGTGTCACCATATTGTCCAGCAAGTAGTGTTTACTTGCTATTTGCATTTCCAATTTAGAACTTATTGTCAAAAAAGGGATGAATCCTGGTTTTGGCTCCATCTACAGCTAAAGACTTGTGCCAGTATCAGCACAGGCATGTGCTGTGCGTGGAGAATTCCCTGAGCTTGAGCATTCAGCTACTTCTCATGATAAATCTAACAGAAATTAAACTTTGGTCTGGCTTCACCATGGAATTAATTCCCTCTCTTTGTGTGTCTAAGCAGCCTCCACCACGGATCTGAATATCACTGTTTACATTACCCTTTCTCCAGCTCATGAGCAGTCCAAACCAAAGACCTCAGAAGACTATGAAAGGATTCCCACTGGCTGCAGCAGACTCCCGGAAAGCTGTCTGCAGTATTCAAACACTTACTGGACTATATTCTTTAACCAACATTCCTTTCAGATTTTTATTACTGCAAACATTATTTCCTAGTCACTGTTATTTTAAATTTGCTTTGAAACTCTAGAGAACAGAAAGCACAACGTGCTAATCTGGCTGGCCACCAGAATTCACACCCCCGAGATACAAGCTCTCCAAGTCCTATGCTTGAAAGCTACAAACTCTGGGGTTTGTTCTGACTTATAGAGCAAAGGTTGAACGTGCAATTATTCTAGTTAGTTGCAGCCTGACTTCTTTTTATATTCTGTTTCTTTTATCCTAGGACTCTCCATGTTTTTATTTTAAACAAATAGCTTCTATAGGGCAAATAACTTTTCACAGCATCAAAGAAAGAAGACACTCTTATCCCATAACAGTAGGGAAGATGAAACATGTCTATTCACAGCACCACAACAAAGAACAATTGAACTAGGCTTACAGTTCCAGACCCCAGCTAAAGGCTGCTTGATTTTTGCATCACTTAAAATAGAGAGACACAGAGCAATTTCCTGCCCTCCATCCATCACCTTCCTGTGATGTTAGAAGTAAGGCTCCACTTTGCTTTGAGTTGGGAAACAAAGACAAGCAACGAGATGCTATACATGCCAACAGGTGCCTGGTTACACCAAGCTACAAATGAATGCCGTATTTCTGAGTTGTACTGAGTTTAAAAAATAGGGGGTTAGTAACTCATAGGAAAGAGAAACAGCTGACTCATTGTTTCAGGTACGTCTTCTCAGCAATCAATTAATTGCCTGATCGATGCAGCATGATATAGGAAGCTTAACTGTAGAGAATTAGTACTTAGGAAGCACATATCTCTGGGGGAGGGGACCTCTGCCAGTAAAGTTAACAACCTTTGGAAATGCAGCTGTCTCATTTGATTTAGGAGGAAAAACGGTGTGAAACGAGATATAAGGACATCATGGATAATTGACATCCAGAGTGATACCCTTCAACAGGGAGGCTTCAGACTGAGAATTTATTGACACCCACAGACTCTGGTGGCAAGAGTGCTAACACATACATGTTCACATTTGGAACTCAACAGCAGGAAGTCATGAATTTTTTATCATGCCATCACAAAGTTGAAGATGATTTTTCCTGAACAGAACAATGCTCTTTTAAAGAATAAATAACACTCTCCCTATAGGTTGTGGGACTTTTTTTTTTTTTTTAGTTATACTCTTGTTACAACTACCTGTTAGTAACCATGTGAAACTAGTTATATCAAATAATTTTTGTATTAAGCAGAAGGGGGCAGGGGACTGCAGAGATTTTAATGTCACCAGAGCCACTGGAAACCTAATTTTCCCTTGTGTATATATGTCATACAATTTAGAGGGAATGAAGTAACTGGTTTTGAACCATAAAAAACATCCAGCAAAATATCTCACATAAAACTTCTATCAGAATAAATCTGGGGGAAGAAGAAGGAAGGAGAAGACATTCGGAGTGATGGCATTTGTCTTCCCAAGTAACCATTACGCGTGATGGAGCCCTGCTTTCCTGGAGATGGCTGAACACCTGCCTGCCTATGGAAAGTGAGGAACGAATTCCTTATTTTGCTTGGCTTGCACAAGCAGCCTTTTCTTTACCTATTAAACTGTCTTTATCTCAGCACATGAGTTTTCTCACTCTTACTCTTCTGATTCTCTTCCCTATCCCACTGTGGGGTGAATGAGCGTCTGCATGGTGCTTAGTTGTCGTCTGGGGTTAAACCACGACACTTACACATGTACAATGCAGATGAGAGTCCAGTTTGGGCAGCTGGACCTGAAACCTGATTTAGATTCTTAAAGGATGCTACAGACCCCACAGTGGCTTTATGCACTCCAGAAAATAGCATTGAGTGTAGAGAGTTTATATGCCTCAGAGAAGTTATCCCTACTGTTCAGACAAAGAGCTGATCGTTGCTGCCAGTGCTGAGAAGAAGAAGGGGTCTGGTCCAAGCCCCTTGTCTTTCTTGACACCTACAGTCATAGCTTCCAAAAATTAGATGGGTAATTCTTTCTTCAGTAGATGACTGCTGTCTGACTATGCCCTGCAGCTCAAGGGTTAGAGTATGCACCATGAGGAGAGAGGGTGATAAAGGTGGACAGAAAATGACTGCAACAGAGTGATTGGGATGCCAACCAAGATTTTTTTCATCCTCCATGTGGATATACACCTGCAGAGTGCACTGATCATTAGTCCCTTGATACAGCCTCTAATCCTTTAGCTACCTAATAAAGCATGTGGGGTCTGCTATCCTTAGAAGTTGCACTTAGAAGAAAGCAAATAGAAAAATATTTTGTGTGTATTTTGGAGTTCATTTAACTCACCTGCACCAGTGGGCTTCCAGAAGACTTTTTCTGGGTGATATTTAGTTCCCTATCAGGTTATCATGGAGTTAAAGATCCAGCTGCACAGGCAGAAATGGGTCTGGCCTGAGGAAGGGGCAATGTTCTCTGAATTTAAAATGCCTTGAATCGAGTTGTGATTGGTGAGTTAATATACCACAGGGGATTTAGCAAGATGCTTTTATCAGAACTTTGAACCTGGGTATTTTAATTTTGCATAAATCCTGCTTGAAGTCCTCAGTCCTGTATCTGAGCTAGCCTCTACTTGCTAGAGGCAAGAGCACGCTTAGGAAACCCCAGGCATCCCATGTTCTAATCCTGAATCCACCCAGAGTTTACCATACAAACTGAGCCAATCAGTTTTTCCCTTCCCATGGCTCATTTGGCAGACTGACTGATTAATTGATGAACATGTGCAATGAAGTGAATGTGAATGAAGTAAAAATTGTTGTATGAACCAACAGTACTAACTTCACTACTCTTCTTCCTTGGAGAGATGGGAGCATTTTCACACAAGAATCTAGCAGGCTACAGGGAAAGAAATCTATTGCTTCTCCTTGCAAAATAAAAAATACATTTTGAGGAAAGACAAGCACATTAGACCTCTGATAGGATTTTAGGAGCTGTTAATAAACTGTTCTAACTTCACAATCGAAGACCCAAACTTCTCATTAGTTCTACAGCACTGCCTGGATTTACATCTACACTTGAGCCAGATAAGTAGGTAGGCTAGAACATGGATGTTTTATTTTTTTATAGGAATTTGTCAAGGTTTAATCCAGCATGCAGCCATTCACTCACTCCCCTCCTGCCAGTGGAATGGAGGAGAGAATCAAAAAGAGAAAGAAAAAACTCATGGGTTGAGATAAAGACAGTTTAATAGGACAGAAAAGGAAGGAATAATAATAATAGTAATAATAATAGTAATAATAATAANGATAGGAAAACATAAATCTCACACTTAGCATGATAGCTACTTCTTATCAGGTGAGCCTGGGTACTTGCATGCATGCCCTTCACAAATGGTGAATGCAAAGTAGATAATTTCATATCCCATAGTGAAAATGAGTCAGGCAAAATTGCATTACTTTCTATTATTCATAGACTAAGCACGAGAGCAGGGACAGTGACTGCAGCTCAGCTAACATACAATGACATGTTAAGCCATCACAGTATCAATCATCTAGCACAGCTACAGGCTTGGCGAGGAACAGATTGAGAGCAACCCTGAGGAGAAGGACTTGCGGGTGTTGGTTGACAAGAAGCTCTACATGACCCAGCAGTGTGCATTTGCAGCCCAGAAAGCCAACTGAATCCTGGGCTGTATCAAAAGCAGCGTGACCAGCAGGTCGAGGGAGGGGATTCTGCCCCTCTACTCTGCTCTAGTGACACCCCACCTGCAGTGCTGTATCCAGCTCTGGGGGCTTCAGCACAGAAAAGACATAGAGCTGTTGGAGAGAGTCCAGAGGAGAGCCACAGAGCTGGAGCACCTCTGCTATGAAGTCAGCCTGAGAGAGTTGGGGTTATTCAGCCCAGAGAAGAGAAGGCTCCAGGGAGACCTTAGAGAAGCCTTCCGGTACTTGAAGGAGGCCTGCAAGAAAGCTGGGGAGGGGCTGTTTACAAGGGCATAGAGTGGCAGGAAAAGAAGTAATGGTTTTAAACCAAAAGAGGGTAGATTTAGGTTAGATATAAGGAAAAATCTTCTCTATGATGGTGGTGAGACACTGAAACAGGTTGCCCAGAGCATTTGTGGATGTCCCATCCCTGGAAGTGTTCAAGACCAGGTTGGATGGGGCTTTGGGCAACCTGGTCTAGTGGAGAACATCCCTGCCCATGGCAGGGGGGGTTGAATGAGATGATCTTTGAGGTCCCTTCCAACCCAAACCATTCCGTGATTCTATCTTTCTATTATTTTATGATTCTATTAACTATCAGCATGGTGACGTACATGGGTACATAGAAAGTTCCACCCCCAAGAAAAAAAATAAAAGAGACTCCCAAATACGTAATTCTTCCCCTACCTCTTTTTTTCCTCCTGACTTTTAATGAGCATTGTGTGTCCTTTCTGCTTCAGCTACACTTGGTATAAGCTCAGTTGTTTTATCCTTCTAACGATCCTAAGACCTACTGAGTTTTGTTATGCTCTAAATTTTGTTTATGAGAAAAAAAGGAAGCACACCTGCTACATATAAAGTTAAGAAACTACTGTTACTATAACTGAAATATTAACTATCTAATCATTATTAATCCAGATCTAATTATTACAGAAAAAAAGAATACTTATATGCAAAATATTTCCCATAATAACCATAATAATGCAATTAAAATTGTTATACATACACATCTTAATTTCTACTCCTTTTCCTGATGTTATACTCATCCTTACCCTGTTCTTCTGGATCACAGTGTTGGTAATTTCATTCCAGATGTGGGAATGGGGCATGTTATATTGAGCCATCAGCATCTGGATTCCTTGACTGGGAGGAACATGATCTTCATATTGATGGTTTCTTCCTCCTCCCTTTAGGATCCATTTGATTTATGGATCCATTTGGGGATCCATTTTATATGTTTATTAACACCTTGCTCCATGTCACATCTATATTTACTATATATCATGCTTTTTAGGTATGTCAGATACTTGTTCTCTTCGTTACACTTAAAACCAGATGTGACCAGCTCCAAGTCTGTATTTCATTTAACTGACCTCAAGTGAGTTGTTTATAGCCATTGGGTCTCCAGTGCCAGTCTGTACCCCATCTCTTCTCATCCCTTGCCTGTGCTCCTCTGTCTTGTGTCCTGTGTCTCCACTTCTCAGCTATCCTACCAGGCTTGTATTTCTCTATACAACATCATTACATTAAAGTCATAAAACCATGGAGGTACAATAGAAAGACAAACAAAAGTAAAATAAATTAGCCGTAGACACCTGGTCAATTAGAAAAATTGCTGTAACAGCTACAGCAAGTAAAACAAAGCTCAGGCGGGTCATGAAGAGTTCAGACAAAGCAAACCTGACACGGCTCAGCCTTGCAAATTCAGCACAAAGCTTGTGGCCTGTTACTAGCAAAGGCAATACCGTATTTGTCGGAGCCCCATGTAGAAAAGCAGTAAGCTCTAAACTGAGTATGTTGATTTAACGCAGTCTTCAGAAGCATGCAGCACTAGTGAGACTCATTTAGATGGATCACTTAGAAAAATCTACTGTTCTTCTAGTGGATTCAAGCCCCCTTTGATTGTTGATAGTCACAACTTATTGTTTCTCACTAAAGATATAAAGTAAATCAAGTGAGGAAAAAAATAAAGGAAATGCATAGTTCACTTGGAAAATTTTAATCATGAAGGATTTGCTATGGAAGAAGGAAATCTGATGTGCAAGAATTAATGGCTCCAAGATATAAATACCATCATTTTCTTTCTGTGCCATTTCCAGTCAATGGCTTCAATCACGCAAGCACTTACCAAAGTACTTAGCATCATGCATTCAAGTGGTCCCAAGTGCAGTTATGGGTTTTTCGAGCAAAGCTAATGAAAATGGTACAATAAGGGACTTCATTCCCAAAGGCTGGCTGATCCTCAGTTCCTACTGTGAGATGATGCCAGCAGGAAGCGTGATCCCTCCAGCTGGGTGCTGTGACACCATTCCCTGCTCTGATAACTACCAACAGGATTGTAAGACATAACAGATCTTGTCATCCTGTTTCAGAAAAGACATCTAGACTCAAGACACTGTGCCTGGGCTGTGAGTCCTGGTGAAAGAGCTGTGTGCTGGCTTGCTCGGGGCTACCACAAGCCCAGGCAGTCGCTAATGTGAACATATTTCCTCAATATTCCTCTGCTCAGGCAGACTCCTCTCTCAGCATTTAAGACATTTCCTGTGGAAAGTAAAAGGCTGTTACACAGAGCATGAGATATTGACTGTCAGAGTAAATTAAAATTAAACAGGGCCAAATTAATACTTGTTGCTTTTGCTAGTTTGATTTCTGATAGAAAGCACTAAAATGATGACAAACATGTGCGTGTTGCTTGAGGAGAAATCAATACAGAGAGAGAAAATGCTATTTCGGACTGAAACAGCAGTGATAGCTTTCTTTTAGAAAAGCCTAGCAGAGGACATGTGTTGCTAAAAAGCCCTACCCTCAAAAAACCCTACGCTTCAACTACAGCTTGCAAGCTATTCTACCTACCTGTATATTCTTTTCCTGGGGACTTCTTAACCTTCTTGGTTAATACTTTAAAACATCATAGTTAGTGCTGACGCAGTTCACTTTCCTCAATTTGACATCAATATACTATCATGTCATCGTGATTGTGGTACATCTGAACCTTGCACTTCATTACTAACCAACACCAACTCCAGCAAAGAACCCAGACATTACCACGGAATTAAAATATCCTATCTTCACTTTACTTTTTAGCCAATAACCGAGGTCACTTTAATCTTGCCAGAATGGGCTGACTTCTTTTTCTCAGCACCCCAACACTTTAACTCAAGCACATTTCTTTGGCTTAACGTTTTCCTACCTGCATTTCTGCATAATTAAAGCACTTCAATGTGGTCAACAAAGTTAATGATATCCATTTATCTTAGGCAAACTGGCAAATGTCCAGCAATCACCCACTCGTTTCTACCAGCAGTCCCTGTGTCTCCCCTTCTGTTTTTTCACCAAAGGCTGGAAGCTGAGCCTGGATACTACAGCAGGCAGTAAAATAGTAATAAATATATTCTCAGGAAGCTGTGGCTGTAAGGACTCCATTGCCTACAAAGTCTATTGTAAATTATGCATTGCTGTTTAGTATCCTTGACATTTTTAGTGAGTGCAATAAAACACCTTTATAGAGTTGGAAAGAACTGTATGTCAGCTCAAGGGAAAAAAAGAACAAATGAAAGACATAATTGTTTTATCTACAATAGATTTCTTTAGTAGATTACTACTGAAATTCACAGACTTTTTCCTTGTCTGCTAGGCAGGATTAAAACCTGGAAGGCTCCATATGTCATTCAGCCAGGCATTAGATTAGAAAATAAGGTGCAGAAAGGAAAAGCAAAGAAAATGGCAATTGCTAAGTTCCGAGCTACGGCGAGGAGTTACATTTGCCACCGTTTTTAAAGTAAGCAGAGGGATAGGAGGGTGAGCAGGTATCCATCAGCAGCTCTCCAGAGGTCAATCAGCATCACCTAAATCCTCAGAAACTTTTCTGTGCCAAAATCCAGGGCTTTGAGCAAGATAGAGTATTACTTAGAACCAGAAGTAAGAAACTAGCTAACAGACAGACCTTAGATTTCTATCAGCTCTAACGCACATGCAAGCTGTGCTCTGCCTTCCTCGGTGATCACCGTCCAAAGGACCTCTCTACTGTCATGGTCAGGGTTGCAGTGAAGTCATAGAAAGCAGATTTTCATTTGTGCAGGCATGATGTGAGTTTGCATTTTCGCACCTACTATTAAATACAGGCATCAATCTGACTGTATCGTTTCCAGCTACCTGATAACGAGAGCAAAGTGAGCAGCTAGAAACCCAGATCATTGCTTTTTTCTTGTACTTAGGGTCTTTTCTGTTTTGCTGGCATTAGACTAGAAAAAAGAATATTAGATTGTTACATGTTAAATCAGTTCTCTCTGTCCTTCCTGAGATAACTGTATGTTCACCATATCTTTGATGTCAGCCAGAAATTCACTATTTTGGGCCCCAAAATAAATGTATAATAAGCATCGAATTGTGAAACTGAACTTTAGCTGTACTAGTAGAACTTATACCTCAAAGATGTTTTCCTCTGATTCCTCTATAGAAAAAATTACCCTGACTTCTCACACAGACATCCCTGCAGTATTTCTCCTCCTGAGGAGTATTCCTGGCCTGCACTCCTGTTCTGGCTCGGAGAACACAGTCTTTGAGACAGAAGGCTGTCCTGCCAAAAACCCTACATTTTTTTATGTAGCTTTCCCCTCCTCAATAATTTGTCTTCTGCTTAATAACAAATAAAACCTCTAGATATGGATGACACAGCACCACCACCCTGAGTCTGCAGACAAAGCAAAATGAAAGATTTCTATTGCAGCAGAGTTCTTTCTGGTACCTGGGCAACAGGAATACTGATTCCTTCAAGAACAAAAGCATCTTTTTAAGGTGGTGCCCATGAAAACATCAACCTCCCTACATCCTACTCAAAGGAAGATGCTCACTGAAAGGCTATTATTTACCTGCAATATTATTTTAAGTAGGAAGGAAGTTATGAAATGTCTTGTTGATCATCTACTCCAAGAGCACTACCGCAGCACTGTAGAGAACTCAGATGTGACCTGCAAATGTCTGCAAACACCTGCCACATTTACATCAATAAGAGGTACACTTATACAACAGACACTCCTATTTCATGTTGCCCCCACCAGCCCATGCATTCATCAGGATTTAAAAATGCCCCAGGCAAAATCTCCACTCGAATTTACTTCAGAAGTCAAGGTTTGAAGTAGAATACTGTATTTTCTTGAGCTTCTGCTTTACACTGGTGACAAACTGTCTGTATGGCTTTTCCACAGACATGCACTCACTGCCGTGGCCCCAGGCCAGCAGGACCCAAGCAAGTGGCCACCAAGCTAATCCAAGACCCCCACAGCAAGCAGGGAGCCTTATAGAATCATAGAATCATACAACAGTTTGAGTTGGAAGGCACCTCAATGCCCATCTAGTTCCAACCCCCCTGCCATGGGCAGGGACACCCTCCACTAGCCCAGGTTGCCCAAAGCCCCATCCAACCTGGCCTTCAACACTTCCAGGGATGGGGCATCCACAGCTTCTCTGGGCAATCTGTTCCACTGTCTCACCACCCTCACAGTGAAGAATTATTTCCCTATATCTAATCTAAATCTACCCTCTTTTAGTGTAAATCCTTCAAACAAGGGATGACTGTGGCCAGCTGAAGTAAAAGTGAAGTAAACATGGGACTCCATGAGGACAATGTCAGCTCCTGACCTGAGTAACCGTCATAGCAAGAAGTCAATCTGCACTGAATTTGCAGCTATTTCGCTGCTTGCTGTTGGACTCCAAACCAAGCTGGACACACCAGCTCCCACTCAAAAATGTTATATTCATGGTAGTGCTTGTCATATCAAACCAATCACCCAGATGGTGAATCGGTGTTTGTTTACATCCTCTTGGCTTGGCCATCGTCTTGGATGGATACAGGCGGGGCAGAGACCGGACACGTAGACTGAGCCTTGCTGGAGGCACAGGCTGCAGGCAGGTCCGAGTGCCCTCATCCACATCCCTCCGCTCCCCAACTTGGAGATAACTATCCATAAGGAAGTGGAAGCTGCATTCACACTAACAAAAAGAGACCATAAACCCCTTTCTGCTGTAGCAAGATTAAAGAAAAATGACTCATCTATCATAGCTATTTTCAGAATCAAATAAATGTCAGGTGGTCCTAAAAAATGGTCTGCATTAAGTAGTCAGACGTGGAACATTGGATGTCTAGTGTCACTCAGCAGTGCTTTTGTTTTGTTCACATATTTTTTGCCTTTGAAAAGGTATTTTGGATGACCTGTGGATATGTTCTCCTTCGATGAAATGAAGGCTCTTCACTTTAATTGTCATTTTCAATTGCTTTAAGTCTGTGTGTTAATAAAGAAGATAAAAAATAGTTATTATTTCAGGTTTTACTTCAGAGATATGTGTTTTGCCTTAAAATAAGCCATTTGAAATTATGACTGTACTGAAGTCTAAACTAATATAATTAAATTAATTTCAATTAAAATAAATGTTTACTGCTTAAATTCTTATAGAAATGCAAACTTCTGAATTGGTTGAAGTTACCAACTTCTCACCTGAAACCAGAATTTTCTGAAGTTATAAAACTACTTTTGACATTTGGACTCTCTTTTCCAGGTGCAAATATTAATTTTCCAAATAATAATAAAAAATAATCAAGTATCAATTCAATAACTTTCTTTCAAAATATAGATAGAAAGAGTAGAACAGTTTCTCTTCCTCCTCTGGTTTAGGACAAAAGATACAATCAGAGAATATGAGATCCAGTAGTTTTAAAATCTTAAAGGGCACAATGACAAGAAATAACAAGATTTGTTAACTAATTAATGGTAATATTTCATTTGTTTATTAAATGATCTGTTGAATATGAAGCATTTTTCATTAACTTTTTTCCCTGATATATCTACCTCACTGAAGGTAGTTTTATTAAATTAATCATTAAAATGTTTCTGTGCATTTAATTGAATTTTATTCCCATTTAAATGTAATTTGACACAAATTGCACATAAAACATTAATCATCTAGTAGAAAGGAAATGTATCATTCATCATCTTATATAGCGAATATGTGAGACATAATGATCAGAATAAGTATATGCTAAGCTCTGTTACTACTTAAAGATGCATCCAAAATCCCACATATATATGTATATGGGTATAGATATATGCCTCTGAATCCACAAACATATAGTATATGTATACAAATATCATCTTGGTTAGCAGAAAAATACCAAATTTATTCTAAAGATCTATTAATTCCCAAATCAAGTTGTTTTAATGGTTATTCATTAGTAAGGACTAACCAGTCTTTGGTAAAATAATTATCATCATAAATTCAAAACAAGATTATAATAGATTATTTAAATCAAGGCTCCCCATTTACTGATTTAAATTATTATTAGAATTGGCAATTTACATCATTTTGAATTAAACTAATTCAGTCAAGCAAGGACGATTTTTGTCATTAAAGTGTTCTAAATGATTTACAGAACATTGAATTAGATTGCTATCAAAAATTCACAACAAAATAGCACAAGTTATTTAGAATTAAATATCTTTGTATTAAACATGCTGTGTGAAGAAAATTCATATTTTGTTTCAAGTTATCATATTCCAGAGCCAGGAAGTGTGGTGTTCCTGAAGATCCTGTTTTCTGAGTCCTCCTTTGCCCTATGCATGATGTAATATTTTCTACTTGAAACATTATTTAATATATATTTTCTGTTAAAAGATGGATTTAAGGCAAAATAGGAGAATTTAGAAACAAGTTATAACTTGACTTTTCCCAGGCTGCAGTGGAATAGAATTACTCAAAATGAGAATAATCATTCGTGCCTGTATCCAAACTCAGATCTGAAACAAGCAGCTGGGGCCTTAGCATCTATCTGACATTTTCACATCTTGTTTCCGCAACTTTTCTGCTGAAAAGCAGAAAGCCCCACAACCAGCACCTAGCTGGACTTGGTACCAGGGTTGTACAGGAAAGACCATTTGCAGGTCTCGGCTCAGGTGCAGCAGCAGCTCCCTGAGATGGTGTGAGAATTGCACATGAGAGGTTAGAAATACTACTGGTGTCTGCTTACCTCTTCTGCAAGCGTTGTCGATGGAGATCTGCAAGGTTGGCACGAGAAGCAGTCAAAGGATGGAGTCTCATGGCAACAGGACAGTCCTCTTTTGGCTAAAGAAAGAGCAATAAGCACATAAATGGTTTCTACACAGAATCTTGAAGGCCACAGTGCCTGGAGTGAGATCATTTTGCATCTGTGAAATTAATATTAAAGTTAACACCCCTGAGCATGATAATGAGCTTAAAGAAGTACATGCTAAACATATATGACTATAACACTTGACTCTCTACCCAAATCATGTTAAACGTCACCCCAGGGAGGGGAACAGCTAAGGCTGGCATATGAAGGATATGGAGGAAAATACCCCTGGGGCAGAGAGAAAAGATTGAAAACCCAGAAGTGGCAGTTGATGGGCTGTGCTCCTTCTTCACCCAAACTAGGGATGCCTTCCTGGTAAGCATCAGACTCACACTCGTTTACATGACAGATGGCCAAACTGATTTTAAATGTCTGCCTCCCTGCTGCCCCACAGCTGCCATCCCCATTGTTGCGTAAAAGGGTACGAGTCTGATGTGTGGCTGAGAGAGGGCCTCCCGTTGAGTCACGAGGTTCAGAAAGGACCCCCTTGCTTTCTAAACTCCTTCTCAGAGAGAAGCCTAGGTGTGGCTAGGTCCAGTCTTAGTCTCAGACTTGGTCAACGGTTTATGTCTAAAGGTTTATGTGTGCAGTCACTTTTTTGACTTAACGTTTGTCTGTCAGAGCTGCACTAAGGACTTTCACTGAAAGTTTCTCAAAGTGGAAAAAATAGGTAATCTATTGAGGTGACAGATATAAATGTTTGGAATTGCCATCGATAAATGCACTTACTGCAACAATTTTGAACTCAGGTTAATAGTTCAGCGCTTTTGTTAATGATAGCTTTCCCTGGGTAACATCCAACATAATTGGAGGTGCAAGTCTTACCAAAGAGGCGTCCCTGCTTGGGGAGGAGAGAGGTCCAGGCCTGTCAACCTGTCTGGACAGTTGGAGTTCTTGTCCTCTGAAAGAGGATTCTAAATGCCAGATTTCTATTTTTGGTGAGGTGGGACTAAGTCAAGTGTTGTGTGCCGACTGGCCCTTAAGAAGGCTTGTTGTGCAGTTGATCAGGGCTGGCGGGGGGGAAGTGGCAGAGAACAAAGGCATTCAGTAGAGAGGAGCGGTGGTCTGTTTAGTTTTACTGAAGTAAGGTGGAGCTGTGAAGGCTCCTCCTCACCCCAGGCATCACTTAGTTGATTGAGGAGTAGATCATCAGGTCTCGCATTGTTAAGATGAAGAAATTGCTCATCTCCTGCCCCTGTTCAGGTCCAGTGCTCATCAGTACAAGATAAGCAAGTTGCTCAATCCCTGCTCTGACCCAAGTCAGACCCCCCTGGGACCCTTTCTGCTGGCTCATAATGGCCCTGTATTCGGCACCAACAAGACTGGACAAGTCCAGCATCCCACATCCATCACATCTGGATTTTCAGCCTCTGAACAATGAAGGTTCTGACTATGAGAAAAAAATGACTCATGGACAAAAAGGAGTACATATGCTATGCTGTTCAGCAAAGGTTTGCCTTAGGTCCCTGGGCATGGCTCCATTAAGTAGTAGATATCTAGTAAGTAGAGATGAATCCCACCCTAAGTCATTCAGGAGAACAGTACGAGAAGAAAACCTCTTTAAAACTACAGTTTTCGCAAAATTAAAGTTTATGTCTGTCAAAAGAAGTATATTTTTCTGCTACTATCTGAAAAGTCCATGTTCAGGTGTGGTACCACATAAAACATTTTCTATTTTCAATACAGCTAATACCAGTGTCAATTAACCTAAATACAATTAATAAACAGAAAGAAACCACGATTTAATTGGGATCACAGAAAACATTAGGATGGAATATGTGGTTCATTTTCTATTTAGGAAGTACCAGCCAAGTAGTATGAGATGTGCTAAAATGACTGTTAGCGTAAGTATCTTCCAAGTTAATAAGCTTCAGTGTTTAAGAGTGGAAAAGCCTGGTCTGCTGGGAGTTAAATGGCAGTGCTTCTTATCTGGAAGACATATTATTAACAGGAACAAATAAGAAGGAACATGGAAGAAAAGTCAAAAAGGATCTGAAGACATTATAGAAATATTGGGCTTGCTGCTAAAGAAAACAAAGCATACTGTCCTTCAAATATATGAAATAAAGCAGAGAGTTTAATCTTTTGAACCAAAATGTAACTTCCAGAAATCAGTTCATCTGGAATATACAAAGGAGTATCCCTTTCAGTCTCTCCTCTCTGAGAGCCACCAGTGCAGCCAGATGCTTACTGAAACCAAAAATCCAATGTTTACTTACCCAAGCTCCTCAGAATTGAGAGTTGCTTTTCATTTCTTAACCATTGAAGTGATTACATCCTGAAGAAAACAACAAGGTTCAATAATCTCATGTGATGAATAAAAGTACCCTGCAGCATGTGCTTCCCTGTCCTCATTGAGGCTTAGAAAGAATGAGGCTGAAAAAGTAGATCAAACCCAGTGACTGTAATAAGAGGCAAGGGAGGATCTGGTTTGAATGCATCGTGCTATTAAGAATCTCAGATGAGCAACAGAGGGTCATACCCACGATCTTTCACTGCAAGTAGTGCAGATGCTTAGAAAAAGACTTTTAAAAACAGGGGAAATCTCTAGCAATCCTTCCCTAGCATATCTTCTCGACTTCGGAATTCCTTACACTTTGAGCGAGATAGGGAATTCTTACAGCAGTGTTTCACATTTGGAAGTGCTGTTGAACAGCCATCAAAGGACCCGTTTTCCATTAATTCCTTTTATCTTTTTTTAAGTTCCTTACATTTTTGGCATTTAAAATAACTTGGGGCAATGACCTCCACATTTTAGTCGTGCACTTTGTGGAAAAGCGTGCCTGCTGTTGTTTTTAAATCCACAATCTGGCAATTTAATTGGGTGTCCCTTTAATTCTTGTGCTGCAGAAGGTAGAGACTCATTATTGTCTAGTCTTGTTCTCCTTTTCCTTCACTGCAGTATCCTCACTCCTTGAATCCTCTCTTTTGTTCTTTGACTATGGAAGAAATTACATCCATTCATTAGTGCTTCCTACTCTTCTAGATAGTTTTTTTGACCCACTGCGTCAATGAAAAGAATGGCTAGAACTGCAAGTATCATGAGTGTGTCTGGGGGCTTTTCTTCTTGTTTTCTTGTTTTCTTTGACCTCATGTTCCTTATCTTCTATTTGTCTTTGTACTAACACTAACATTTGAGTGGGCATGCATTTTTTCAAACTTTTCTCTCTTCTCTATTCATCTGCTTCAAGCTGTCTATTTCCACTGAAAATTAAGTTAAACTAATGAAAGTGACCTCAGTTAGGCATTCTGTTGTTCACTCTAAGGCTTTTAACTTTTTATTTTGTGGTTCAAATGGAAATGCAGATGCCTGAACAGCAAGTCTAAACCTATTCACAAGGGACTTCAATGCACAGACCTTTTGCATTTAGTGTGTTGACACCAGGGTAGTCCTAGATGGAAGTTGCTGGTGCAGAGGGTTAGTAGTTGTTGACCTCTGTAATAGATTTACACATGACTCTAAAGATATAAATTAAGAATATGAACCAAAGTCCATAAGCTGCATCATTCTGTGTGCATTGGGGTGCCTGCCCTGCCTGCCATACTGTACGCCTGATCATAAGCTCTGAGAATTTGATCACATGTAACAGTCTGTAAAGCTGCCCTTCAGCAAGGTCTGGTTGAGTGGTGGGGCAGACAATCAGATGCTTTAGGTGGTTTCACACATTCTACACTAAGTGGGAGAAAGGTGAAGACTTTGAAAAAACAGAGTCATTTTATTTGTAGTGTGTATCCTGATTACTCAGAGGAACGAATGACAGTAATGCTTACACTAGACCTAGAGGCAATAAGAGAAATAATTGCCCGGGGCATCTCAAAGCCATAAGAGTATCACCGCTGTCTTTCATTTAATCAAATGTGGCTTTAACTACACATTTAACATGGGTATCTGCAGTGGCAGTGTCTGTGAATTTTGCTCAGAAGGGAACAGAATGGTTTGCTACAATCTAAAAACTGTTTCCTCTACCTTGCTCATGGTGGTTAAAAATATTAACATCACACACTATTTTTTGAAAATGTGGTGCAGAAGCATCCCAGTGCAGAAGCGTGTGCCATAGGAGACATCTTCTGAGCGTCCCCATTCACTGAATACAACACAGCCTTACCAGATCACCTCCTAAAAGCAGCCGTTCAGCTGCAGAACAACCATCCCGACAGCTCTCCTAATAGATAGCTTTTCAAGCGTACCCAGTGCTACACAATAGGTGAGCTGTGCAACACAAATTACACTGAGTTATGTTCTTTCTGCAGATGACTATAAAATTATATAGGGCTCTCTACATAAGGGACTTAACTTGCCTTCTGCAATGAACACAAATGTGTGGCATGAATCATGAGGACAAAGATAAAACTGATTCTTAATAGCTAATTGCTTCACAGGGGAGAGATCACCTTTGTGGGGAAAAAAGGGCCTGTAAATTTAATACAAAGCTGATGCCTTTTAAAGCCTTCATATAGAACTGAGGAGAGGATTGCTTTCCTCATGCAGTATTATGTGTCCTTTCTTCCTAATTTTTTGCATGTAAAGTAGCCAGCTGTAGCTGTCTTCCAAGCTCAGGACATATCTCAACTACATCTGAGTTTCTTCCAGGACACAGTTTCATTCTGTGATGCAACATAAAGTCAAACAGCTCCAAAATGTCATTTTTTTTCTTCAGTACATGTTCTTTTCCTGATGTTATTTTAGCCATTTTAGGGAAAACCTGGCCACTGCGCTCTCAAGCTTGAGTGTTATTCATGGTTACCACTGGTGTGCCTGGCCATTTGAGAGGAGGGACATCAGCAGAGCATGACCCCAGGGACCGTGACTATCATTTGAGATTTCTGTTGCCCCTCCCCACTCTGCAATCCTGTGTGCAGAAGGTGGCCTTAGTCACTGACCAGGAGAGAGGTCACAGTGCTGGAGAAGAGTCAACCATAATGTTACCTGTACAGGCGTATCTAGACCCAGGCCTCCCTCTGAAGGTTTTCAGAGGTTTTCCACACCTACCTTAGAATGATTACTGTTAAAAACCACAGAATTTCCCCAGATGGTCAATGTGGGTGGGTGTACTGGAACCATTTCCTTGTACGTCCTGTACCAGCATTGCAACACAAAACAGGGTTAGCTGGGGCTTTGCTTTTTCAGTCCACTAAAGGAAATGGTGAGGACTGAGCTGTCCTCCCTTTCAACCCTTTCTTTTGCATACACGTATACATGCACAAATGCAAATTCTTGACCAGCTTATCCAGATCTCACCCAAACATCCCACTCACCCAAGCTGGCGCAGAGGGAGAACACAGGTAGGAGGCAGAAGAGCCTTGATCCTGCCTTATCTTCATCAGCCACTGCTGCTACACGCAGAAGAGCTGATACTACAGCAGCTTCCTTCTTCTGGAAGCAAAAAGGACCCAGACACTGAGTCACACCTC
This sequence comes from Aramus guarauna, assembly GCA_013400195.1. Taxonomy (NCBI): domain Eukaryota; kingdom Metazoa; phylum Chordata; class Aves; order Gruiformes; family Aramidae; genus Aramus; species Aramus guarauna. Next base: position 53,069 of record VXBL01004587.1, read on the forward strand.
TTTTCCCATGTCCCTCACGCTATTATAAGTCATGCCATTAAAGGGTAATGCATTTATCATTATTCTTCTAGATTTGCATGTCTGGTTGAGTACAGTATGAAGATTCCCATGTCTTCACAAAAATCAGCTGTTTCCTTACAAAAATCAATTTCCTTTAATGACCCAAACAAAGGCCTGACCTGAATTGAATTGGTAAATCTATCAGACTTCTGGGAAATAAAAACAAATAACCTCATATGTCAAGGAGTAGAACAACTCCAAAATTCAGTACTCAACTTTGAAATGACATACCATCTGTTGCCAGAGATTTTTATATTTAATGTCTCTGAGTCAAGGGTTATGGACTATTAGACTAAGAGGAGTAAAAATTATACATACATTGGTGAAAGTCTTTCAGGAACACCAATACCTTTCAATACCTTTTGGAGGAGACTGACACTGAAAACACTTTCTCTTCATTCTTGACTTTAATAACAGCAATTGCTGCAGTTCCGACTTTCCAAATGGCACAAGGGTGGGTATGTTGGCATGAATTTGGCTAATCATGGAAAAATTTTACGTAATTAAGAGACATGAGGGACCTGGCACTGTTTCAAGTGGTAGAATGAATTACTGAGAGTGGACTTTTTTGGGAATCATCTGATGACAATTAAACTTCACAGCTCCCTTTAACTGTAAGTGAAGAGAGATTATTCCCATTTTGGATGTGGAGGAACTGGGGAAGGATTTTAGTATAATCTGCATAATCAAGAATCAACCTTTCTTGCTTCTAGTACAACTATTCCTTTCACTGAAGAAAGCTCCTCAAAGATTTTTACTACTTGCTGCCACCACCACCACCTCTTCCCTCAGTTTCCCCGCTGATTTTTCTTTGAAGATTCCCAATGATTTAAAATCATGCTACTCTTTTTGATGTTCACATAGCCATTCCAGGAAGAAGGGCATAAGTCTGTTTGCAGTATGAACTTGCCATGTGTAGAAGCTTCTCTTTTGCATATTGTGAATGGACTTTATTTTTCATTCAATTCATTTTCTTAAGGTGAAGAATGTTTTTGCGTAGTCTGGGATTCTGCATGAAAAATTATTCTATCTGCAACTCTCCTTCCATTCAGTTGTGTGAAAAGGATGCCCTTCCTTAAAAGTAAAAGTGGTCTTTGTGTATGCAGCAGCTCAGGAAGCTCAGAATCAATCTATCATCTATTTAATCACATTTAAAGACTCTTTTCTCTCTGTCCTGCCATAGCCCTCTTCTGCTACTCTAATTTCTCCTTTATTATATAATGGTGGCAAGTCTTGTCAACATTATTGACATCACTAGAGCTACTGTATGAGTACTTCCATTTTGATATGAATAAAGGGTGGCAAAGCTGGACATCAGGGAATTGCACCAGAACTTGACAATGGTCTCAAGAATTCCAGTGAAGCAGTAGCTCTGCTTAATCTGTGCTCTGAAAAAGGGGAAAAACATTACTTCAGTTCATTTTTAATTAAATATCAAAAGGCACAGAAATCTGCATAATCCTTAGTACATCTGGATACAGTGTCTGCGTACAAAGGTGACTTCTTAAAATTATTTCTCCATTTGCTGTCTACAGTGATATTCTTCATAATTTTGTTCTATTTCACTGCCTGTGACTAGCAGAGAAGACCTCGAGAAAAACACTGAATTGACTGGAGAATAATCAGATCTACACTCTGTAAAAGAAATGAACATGTAACCATTGGTATTTCCTCAGGAAGACCAAATTCTTTATAGACAGAAAGTGCTGCAATATACAGCTATAGAGCTTGCTACTCATGGAAAGAATTATCTTACAAAGGAAACACTAAAGCAGTATTTGCAAAGGCAAAGCTTCATTTTTAGGAAGGTCAGTTTGCTCAGGGCAAAGTCACAAGACACTCGTTTCCAGCTTTTGTAGGATGATATATCACCACATCAGTCATGCATAGAAAGCATACAGTTAGGCTTTATGTGCGGAGGGGAGATAATCTAGCCAAATCCCCACTGGCAAAACAAAACAAACTAGATAATAGCTCCAATATCTGCACAAAGCCTACAAACCTGACTGCTTTTCAGAGCTCCACAAAACAGATAGGACAAGATCCTGTGACCAAAGAAAGAAGAAAAATGGGGTATGCATGTTTTCCTCTGCCAGAGAAGATCAGGAAAAGTATCTGCTGATGTAGCATTTCAGTAAGTAATTTCTATGTGCAGAGACAGAGGATCAGCCACAAGGATTCAATGACAAAAGAGTATCTGTCGTCTTTTGTGTGTCAGCCAGAGCTGCGGATATTGGGGTAAGGAGCTAAGATGAGGACACAAGTCCACAATGAATGCTTTGTGTTTTCTTTCGAGCAGTCTCACTGTTTAGAATCTAAATGTCTTTCATTTAACCCCAGTCTCTCCATCCATAAACTACCTGCAAACATATACGTTATTCACATAGAAAGTGATCCTTGTCCCTCAAATTGGGGACAATATGCTCACCACAAGATCCTCCAATAGCTGTAGGATCCTCCACTGCTTGAGGTCTACAGGAACACAGAGCTCAAATAGGAGGTTGCACACAGTTGGTTGTTGTCTCAGCGTTGTTGCCTTTCAGACAGCAAAGTTAGGAACCATTGGCATGAATACTCAGAAATTTAAAAACAAAACAAAACAACTTTGGGAGGCATTTGAAATTTGAAATTCTAGATGAAGGTCTGTATTTAATATTCTCTAAACATTAATCCTGCATGTTCTGACCAGCTGCCTAATTTTGTGTGGATTCCATCAGTTTCTACGGCAAACTCCATTAAACCTATCTGCAAGTATGGTGATTAGGTCATATGTGCCTATTTGGGGATAGGCTTCATGTTTGCTTTGGGGTTTTTTGGAGGTAATGCTTAGCCCTCAGAGCTTTCAAACCTATCTGCAAAGATTCAGGTAGTGTTGTTGACAACCTTAACAAAGCGCTGTGAATACAGTAGGGAAGAAACTCAATAGTATTAGTGCCCCTATAGTAAGAACTTAGTTTTAATATTCTTTTTAGAGATGGACATAAGCAAAATGTGAGCTAAATCCAGCACATCGGTTTTATGTACAAAAATTCAATGAAAAGGCTTTCCAAGGTTGGAAACACACAGCCAAGGCAGAAGCCCAAACCTCTCATAAAAGCCTCTCTAGCAGCTTTGGGGGCTGGTAGAGTCTAAGGTACAGACAGTGTGCTGTGGGTTTTATAAAGTGCATTTGTCTTGTTAGTGCCCCTGTGTGGGCTGATAGCTTTCCAAGATGGTTTTCCAAGCAGAAGCTGAAATATTGTCTCTCCAAGCCAAGAACATCAAAACCTGTGATAATGTTCAATTATAGTAGCTTTATTTCCATTATGTCTAATGCCTAATGTAGATATAATTGATTTCTCTTCTGGATATTTATGCATGCAATAGCACGGTTCTTCAATAGCTCTGCTTGGCTCAGAGAATAAGCTTCTTGCAATACATGCTTTAGACATTAAAGAGCATCTTTATTTGAAGAAATATTTTTCAGAAGACAAGGACTACTTCTATTTGTGTTTTTCAGAACCAGGTACTCTTGATGCCCTTCTAGCACCAGCTCGGAGCGTGCTCCATCCTGCACAGAAAATACTCCCCAGAAGATAACACATTTCCCCAGATATTTCAGAGATACAGTTTACAGCTTGTCAGAAATGTGATAACAGAGGGGGTTTGTCAGAAAAAGCTGAAGCATCAAAACCAAAACTTTTCACTACTTCCTACCTGTTTTCATGAAACTTTTGGTCAGGAGCGGTTCCTGAGTGGCATGACTGAGGTTTTAGGTGAAGAAAAGGCAAAATAACAGGAGTTCACCTGATAAGGTGTTTGGGTTTTTTTAGTATGGTCATGACCTAGGATTCAGCCTCTTTACAACTTAATTCAGACCTGGGGTTTGACCTTAGCTCATTTAAATGCCAAGCATGTTTAGCAGGTATTTGAATGTAGCAACAAGGAGGACTAATGCATATTTAATTATTTACATACACTAAAACAACTTCTGCTTGAACTAACAAGAATGGCCAGCTCTCATTCTTCACTCTTGAGCACACTGCAGAGTTCTCTACCCCGAAAGGGATTCCCTGTTTGCATCCACAATATAATGTGGACTGGAACCTCTCATGGACTGCAGGTTAAATTAATCATCCATGCACATTGCTTCACTTGAAACGTGTTTTTTTTTCAAGCAACCAAGCAGGTGTTCCTGGTAGAGAAACTCAGGAGAGCCCAGTGCCTACAGCACACTTGCAACAGAGCACGGGTGGCCCCAGGTCTGCTCCTGTCCCATCCACCCTTGCTGAGATAACATTAGGCAGAAATGACATCTTTTCTTTCAGAGATGCCAGACTCTTTCATAGGAGGGCCTTGGGTTGCCTGTTACGGGGCAGAAAATATTGACAGCCACTCAGGAATCAGGTCAAGGCAAGGTGCCAGTACAGAAACCAATGCTGTAGCTTGTAAATGGTTTAGGAGTCGGGGAGCACAACAGCTATTGCATGCAAAAAAGAAGAGCACAATAAAAACAGATGCTTTATAAGTCCTGGAGGGGTAACTCCATGAAAGCCTGCAAGCCCAACCAATGTCTTCCATAGCCATGGACTTCACCACTACTCTTGCTCACAGATTTTTCAAGGCTTATTTGCACCCCATGCCTTCCAAGTGGCACTAACACATTAGAGAACAATCCTGCTTTGGAGAGGACAAACACAAGGACAGCACTAGAATTGCACTTTCCTGAACAGAAAAAGCTGCTTTTCCTAGACTGGGCAAAATTTGCAAATGTGGTATTCACCACTTCCCCTACATATAGCTGGTGTTTAAAAGAGGCAGGTAGAAAATAAACAGCCAGTAGATCCTTCCGACTAAGCTGCCCATGCTTTCTAAAGTGTCCTCTGCTATTTCTTAGCCATGCTGTAACTACAGCACAGGGCAGAATGTTCTGTACAGATAAAGTGTCAAAAATTGCTCAGAACCAATCTTCATATTCAAAGACATGTTTTCCTTTAATTTAGCAATTCTGAATGGCCTCCAGTCACTTGAAGACGTTGAAAAGCACCACAAATGTAAAGAATTACAGCATTTGCTTTAACCATAGAAGCAATTAACTCTCCAGCAGAGTGGAAAACAGCTTTTGAGCTGTATTTATTGATGCATAGATTTCACTGTAGTGTGATATTTGAAGACAAATTGCTGTGCCCATAATTAAGACCGTTGAGGAATTGGCAAGTGAAATATAATGATGAAAGACCAGCTCAAAGGGCAAGTGAGTTAGATTGGTCAGGATGATACAATCTATATGACCTCAGTGCCCTATTCCTGCTCATTGATTTCCCAATTAAATATAACTTTTTATTCAATCAGTTAGAATATACTGCAGGTTATTGATGCACTGCTAGTAGGAAAAAGCAATGAAGTAAAGATAAAACAGTGGGTGAACACTGTCTCATTTTAACATTTTATTAACCTTAATGGGGTCATGATGAAGATGATGTTATTCACTTGGATCTTTTTGTTCTTTTTTCATCTCTACTTTTTTCTTTTACTTTAAAGTGAACTTATTCTGACCAACCTAGGGCAGACAAAGCCCAGTCCTGGGAGATGTAAGGCCCTTTTACTCTCCTTTATTTGAATGATGGTAAAATTCCATCATCAGTACTGCATCTTCACCCCAGCTCAGCTAGATGAGAGACAAACGAGGAAATGCACAGAGACAACGAGAGATGTAGAATAGTTTCTGTACAAGGAGAAATTGAACGGTCTAGAATTTCAGTTTGGAAAAAAGCCAAAAGAATGAGACAATAACAGTCTATGAAATGAAAAATTGCATGGAGAAGGTGAATAGCACTGTTTAGCCCTGCTGAATTTAAGGTATGATCTACAGAAAGGAGCTGGAAGGACTGGAGAAAAGATTTCCAGAAAGAGTATACCTGTATTTGGGCAAATTTGGCTGCACAAGAATGTTGCCAGACATTTGTCAGAAAAATACTTTTGTTTATAATCAGAGTTGCATGACAACTTGTTTCTGTTTTATGCTGCTATTTTAAATCAGATCCTCATGCAACTGACCCATCACTATTTTTTTCAGGAGTAAGGTGGCAGCTTTTATTTATCTTTGCATCGTAATCTATCTTTACCTGTTGTAACACAAATTCAATATTCTGCCTATTAAGGAAGACTAGAATATGCTAAAACTTTCACAGATTTGGGAGTCAGATAATGGTAGACATAATAGAATAGAGGTTACTCATTTTCACACTTTTCTCCAAACACAGTATTTCACCCACGAGCTGGGGAGACACTTAATTGAATACTACCATCTTGGTTTTATTCTGGTGTACTCCAGCTTGAAGGTGAAGAAACACTTTCTTTGTATTCAAAATTAATTCCCTTCCAGATAGCAACGTTTTCAGCAGACCATGAATGTTGACAGAATATGAATAAATTGCAGTGTTACACAAATTAATTACTTTGTGCAGATTGCTATGTCCTAAGGACCTGCTCTGTCATGAGCTTACATTTGTGCACCAGGAATAACAGCGTTGGGGTCAATGGGACTGCATATAACAAATGAGATATAGAGTGGAGACAAGCCATGCCTAAAGGCAGTGATTTTTTTATGTGTCTAGGCAACATGCAAAACCAGACCTTCTGTTCAGGAAACATGGATTGTGAGATCCTTGAGTTTACTGTCTATTGAAAAGCTGCAAAAGTGGACAAGGAAGAATGTTCTTTCCCACCATTCCCATCCCCTTTCTCATGACAACACACACCCAGCTCTGGCATATCTGTGCAAACCAAAGAAAACTCTATATGCCTTGAAGAACAGACACACACCAGCACACAAAGTAAGTGAGTACAAAACATTTTGCTTTCAAGCTTCACTGAGAAATAGTATATCAACAGCTTGGAGCATGGGCAGATTCCCCTTCACTCCATAATGCAAACAGTCTTTTCAGGCTCTTCCATTATGGACAATGCCTTCTATCAAAGCTGTCTCACTGTCTAACAATTACATTTCCATAAGACTCCATTTTCACAAATGAGCAACCTACCACACATTTATCCTCATGGCTTCTTGCTGAGGTACAGAAATAGCATTACTCCCAACTTCACAAAGAGAGAAAGGTAGAATGAGGCTAAAAAATCTGATCTAAGTCCCAAAGGAAATGAATGAGAAATGGGATTTTCACAGAACGAGGTTTTTTTCAGTCTTAAGAAGGAAGGCAAAAGGGAGATGTTTTTGCTGTCTACAGCTGCCTACTGGAAAAGTGTAGAGATGCTGGAGCTGGACATTTCTTGTCAGTGCACCATGATAAGGCAAGAGTCAATAGACCCAAGTTGAAACATGAAAAATTCCGATTAGGTACAAAGAAAAATGTTTCATCAGGCAGTGGTCAAGCACTGGAATAGGGGGCCCAAGAGGCTGCTGAATCTCCATCCTACATTTTGAGATTCAAGTCTCAAAATGGATGAAGCCCTGAGCAACCTGACAAGGTTGAGGAGGGGTTTAGACTAGGTCATCTCCAGAGGTGAGCATCAGAGCAAGGATGGAGACCCAGCAATTCTGTGTTACAGACCAATGGTGTCTGTAACCCATCAGGCGTCACTTTCCTGTGCAGAGGAACCAGGAGGTTTCCTGAAACAACATTAGTAGTCATTATTTCTAAGGGTATTACATTAACCCAGTTATTAATGAATTAGTTCCTGGAGCATCTCTTCCCCTCCTTCTGCACTGACCTTGGTGTCTTCAGAGTTGTTCCTCTCACATCTTCTCACTCCTCTCTCTGGCTGAAATTGCTCCTGGTGTTTTTTCCCTTTCTTAACTCCGTTATCCCAGAGGTGCTACCACTGTCACTGATGGGCTCGGCCTTGGCCAGTGGCGGGTCCATCTTGGAGCCAGATGGCATTGGCTCTATCAGACATGGAGGAAGCTTCTAGCAGCTTCTCACAGAAGCCACCCCTGTAGCTACCCCTACTACCAAAACCTTGCCACACAAACCCAATACAGAGGGGGGAAAGACCCCACATTTCTGTTCAGGGAACAAATCACAGTAACTTTTCACAGAAAAATATCACAGGACATGATTCCACCAAAGCCCTTATCAAAATAACAGGGAACTACCTACCCAAGTTTTCTATTGCCAAAAAAGCACCCACTGTATCACATCCACAAGGACACTGGTGTGAAGCACTGAAGTCAAAATGAATAGCTTCATTACCTGCCATAATTTATTGGACATAGACAGCTGATTCCATGGATCTCCAAAATTAATTTGTGATGACCTTGAAATGAAACAACTGTATGAAGGACTGTCAAACTTTCTCTTTTTTTTCCATAGATAAATTTTCAAAGGTTTTTAGGATTTGTTAAACATTTTTTTTATGATAAAAGAGAACATAATCCTTCTCAGAGTGTCCAGGTGTTCTGATCTGAAGTCCTCCTGTTTAGGATAGTACATGATCCATTTTCACACCCTTTAACCCTCCTTTGAGGATCACAGTTAAAAGGTACAGGTTCAATCTATAACAGGTATTAAAAGACACTAGAGTTTCAGTCTAATAATGGAAAGAAACAGGCACTTCACGTTTGTGGGGTGTCACATCCTATAACAAATATCCAGAATACCTGAGATGAAATCACATATTTCCTTCCATTAGCTGTAAAGGCAGTCCAGTCTCCTGAGTCCTGTAGATGTCTACATTTGGTGGTTGTGTTGAATCTATGCAGTTGCCCTAGGATTCACAGATGTCTCTGACAGACCTGGTAATGAACTCACACCTACCAGGACCCCCTTATGTAATGTTATCTCATTACTAACTTCAGAAGAGAAAACACTGCTGAATCCTACTTCCTACTGAAGCAAAGTCACTTCTCTTTTGAAATAGTAGGGGAATCCAACAGGCAGAAAAATTTCCACAGAAGAAACACCATGACAGAGAGAAATCTTTTGAAAAGACGTTACAGAGATACTAATGATGTTAATGTGCAAAATGGGTTCTGGAGGAGACCTAGTCCTTCTGAATACTTTTTTGTTTTGTTTTGTTTTTTCTCTAGTCTGTTGTCTGAGAGGAATTTTAACTCGAGACGCCTCATTTCAGACCTTGGCAGTATGAGAAAATTGTCCAGAAAGCTAGTCTGGAGCACAGGGCCAGGGCAGCCACATGACTAAGGAGATGGGAAGAAGCAGTGCCACTACGGCATTTTGTCGCAGAGTTTTCTCACCCTCTGTAAACACAGGCCAGTTGGAAAACACGGGTGGATGATTGCTCTTCTACAGTATCTTCCCTTGTGGACTCCTTATTCCAAAATAAATTTTCTATTCCTGCAAATTGATTCTGTTCTGGGAGCAAACTAAATATCTGCAATGAAATAATTTTCACTCTGAAACAGGAGTATCCCCATAGTGATCGACTCTAGGATTACTCCAGTGGGAGAACTGTTGTGCTCATGTTCCCCGTTCAGCCATTTTCCACTGCATCTGTGCTGAAAAACCTCCCCTCTTCAAATGAAAGCTGAATGGGATTCTCTGATTGCTGCCTAAACCTTGCTCTTTCCACAGTGATTCTGCCAGCAAGGAAAACAGACAAATGGTCTGTGATTACATTGGCCACATTTTTCATGGTTTTGTACCTGTCCTCATTATTTGTGGAGAAAAATGGCTCATACACAGCCTTCTCAGAGATGCAGCATCCTTCCCATCTGTTAAAGATTTTCCCTTGATGCCAATGGAGCTCTAGTGACTTGCATCACTTAAGAATCTGCCTATTTGTATTTTGCATGAGCTGAAATAGTGAGACAAGTCTCAAATGAGTCAGTATTTTTCCTGTGCTCAACTGAAATAATTTAAAGACTGCTCTGACTGTGGACTCAGTGAGATCTGAGCGGTTCCCCTTGCAATGGATAAACACTTTTTCAAGGGAATCATCTCTCTGAGGGGATTCTTGCTTAAATTCTTTCTGTTGATTCTTAATAGCTCAGCCACATTACGGCATTTGCATAATAAGCCTTCTCTGATTTGAGTGCAGCACGTCCATGCAAGGGTCGGCATGATCACCCAGTCTGGGCTCCTGCATAATGATCATCTGCTGAAGAAGTTTCTTTAGTAAGTCCAGTATTCATGGCTAAGCTGCAGCATTGCCTGCCGAGAAGTATAAAATCTTGCTTTAAAGACTTCCATACAAATGATCTAACACAGCCCCTAGCAAGGTATTCCAGTAGCTAAGCATTAAAACCACCTGCCTTATTTCTCAAAAATGCTTCTTACGTAGTATTTGGCTGCATTGGGTAGAGACCATGATCAAGGCACAAACAAATGAGTTTTACACCACTACATGGTGTTCTGACTTTCCCTACAGAAGTTTCCTCATACAAATATCAATTTTTCACTGAATCTCCTGTATCAGCATTCCTAGAATTGGCTTAGCTTTACATTTCTCTCCCAACCTATTGCTATAAATAGCTGAGTCTCATATATCATTTAAGGAGAATAAAACATTACTCCTTGCATTCATTTATTTGATTTTACAGCCTTGCTTGTATGTTAATCAAACGTATAAAGTGCTGAGGTGCATAGGTGCCAAGTAAAAGTCAATATTTTACCGTGAACCTCATTTATCTACATTAGCCTGAAACAAGGTAGATCTGTAAATTTGGATATTATTGAATTTAATGACAAAGATCAATTACAACATCTTTGACACGACAGGGATTTGTCAGATGAGGAGGAAAAAGCATTACTTCTTCCTAAGGGAGTTTATTAATGCTGGCTGGTTGGGACTGTCCATCTCTTCCAGTGGACTGATGCATGTGAAAGCTTAAATAATATTAGCTGTATTTGAAATACAGACCTACAGTTTAAAAGGAGTTTACAACAGAGCTAAGTTATAGTGAGCTCTCTGAGGGATTGCTTAGCAGGATTGGCTGGACTATAAGAAAAAAGAACTAGAAAGTGCCTTCATGGGAGAGATCTACAATTTGGCTGCAAAACTGAAAGCAATTCTGAACTCTGGCTGCTTCTTTCTGTGTCCAGTGCACAAATACCAACCATAAGTGTTTTACAAGCATTCCAGTAGTGCTGACTGTTAATTACGAAGCTGCCTGGAAGCACAAGCACTGCTTCTCTGAAGGAAGCTTGGGAAAACATGGACAATAGCCTCCACTGACAGAAACTGCCACCTTCCACTGAAGTCAACAACTAGAGACATGTAACACTTCCTACCCATCCTTCAGCCCTTTTCCCTTTCTTCAGCATTGGGTAGGAAGCATCTGTCCACATTGCTGATGCACCATACATCTGGTAAATAGTGTTTGCCAGTGGCCACGTACAGCTTGGCCTGACTGGAACGCAGCTAAATTTTCCCAAAGGAAAAAGGAATTTTTATTTTTTTTTCCCTTATTGATTTTCCAGACTTCCACTCCAGGGTTGCTGAGTACCATCACAGCCTTTGAACCTACCAGGAACTGAAGAAGTTCAACATGTCTCAGGATTGGCCATGTATCTCAATATGTTTTTCCAAACTCTGGAAGCCAAGACAAACTGTGTTCTTAGCGCATATTTTTAGTTAGCAGATAGGCAGAGACTAGTTATTATGGATCAAGTTTTTAAACGTGCAAATCCTGTAATCCTGATGAACCTTATTAGACTGCTTACACAAGGAAGGGCTACAAGGTTGTATTCTGTATTCTCACTGGAAAGTCCTAAGTAACTACCCCCAAAAAAGCAAGGTCTCTTGTTAAGAAAAGTTCATTCAGGTTGAATATTTTTATTTTTTTAAAGTTTGAACCCCTACAACACAAATTACTTTATCTTCTTTTACATTTATCTTATTAAACAGCCCAAAGCACCCAAAAACCACCCTAGCTTGAGATGGCCTAGAGTACACAGCTCAAATGTTGATTTTTCTACATGGAGGAATCCTACTCAAAGTTTTTAAAAGTACTGCTGTTTCTCACCAATTGCTCATACATGAAGGCCTTGAATTCAGCTCCTCATCCCACGTTACTGCTTGCTTGTATGTGTATTGTACAACATTGATTTATTAGCATGATAAAAGCTTCATTAAAAGCTTTATAATAAGCTACCCATCATGGAGGTATTCCAGCACACATGAACAGCAAGCTCAGATCCTGAATCTGGGTACACCTGGGCTCAAGTATCTAGTGAGGTGAAAGTGAACAAAAAGCACTTGGCCAGTTTTGAAATGCTACAGGAGCTTCTGGACATTCAGGTTAGCTCTATCAAGAGAGTCATGAGCAAAGACAGAAAAAACAGTAAGCATGAGGGATGTCAGCAAAGCTGAGGATTCAAAGAACAATCAGATGACCATACAGAGAGATTCTCCATTCTGTCTGGGGAAGCAAAAAATAGTTAGGTGTGATGAAGAGTTACTACAGTTTCCAACAGCAGGAATTAACAATCTATGCAGTTTACTAACTGCACATTGACAAGTTCCATATGAAGAGAGCCAGCAAACTGGCATGTGTTAGTTGAGACCTTCAGTGTCATAGTCTACCTGACTGCATGCTGTAAAGTGAAACAGAGGAAGTTTACCTTCTCATCTGGGACAGAATGATTTCAGAAATGGTCAGCTATGATGTCTCAATGTAAAGCTGTAACAGACTACGGTGAAGTCAACCACCTGCAATCCTGTTAACAAACCCTCAAGATTAGTTCACACCTCACCTTCAAGTAGTTGCACATTCCTCACACCTTCTCACAGATCCAACAGTGAATGCAGTCATCCTAGTGTAGAATTTCTTACTCATTCTTTTCAGAACAGCAAGAATAACAGGACAATTCTGCCCATTGAATAGCAACACCAACAGCACACGAAGTAGAAAAACCCTGCTCCTAGAGAAGCAGTTTTCTTAGAATCATAGAATCATCTAGGTTGGAAAAGACCTTTAGGATCATCAAGTCCAACCGCTAACCTTAACCTTGCCATCCCACCACTAAACCATGTCCTTAAGCAACTCTTCACTGAGAAAGAGCCATACTGTGCCCATCTTTAATGTATCTGAGGATGTCAGGCATTTAAGATCTCCTACCTCTTGTGAGTACTCCTGTTGGGGAAGCATGGCCTTGCCTTCATCAGAAATTAAGTAATCGCATTTAATGACCTGTAGATGACAGGACAGCCCAAACAAGAACTAAGGGTGAGGTACCCTAGTATGCATTGTAGGTCAACAAGTGACAGAAGAACAACATCTGAAGCTGCAGTGTCACATTGTCCAGTGTTCAATTTATCAACCGACATGTTTCATTCAAAATGTGCCCAATTGGCAGAGATCTAATATTTTATCTGTTTAAACTAATCCATCTTATTTTGGCCAAAACATCTTGGGGAATGCGTAGCAGATGACCTGAAGAACCTCTTCACTGGGTAAAAAACTGGCTGGATGGCTGGGCCCAAAGAGTTGTGGTGAATGGAGTTAAATACAGTTGGCAGCCAGTCATGAGTGGTGTTCCCCAGGGCTCAGTACTGGGGCCAGTTCTCTTTAATATCTTTATCAAGGATCTGGACAAGGGGATTGAGTGCACCCTCAGGAAGTTTGCAGATGACACCAATTTGGTTGGCAGTGTTCATCTGCTTCAGGTTAGGAAGGCTCTACAGAGGGATCTGGACAGGCTGGATGGATGGGCCAAGGCCAAGTGTATGATGGTCAACAAGGCTCAGTGCTGGGTCCTGCACTTGGGTCACAGTGACCCCATGCAACGGTACAGGTTTGGGGAAGAGCGTCTGGGAAGCTGCCTGGCAGAAAAGGACCTGGTCCAACAGCTGGCTGAATATGAGCCAGCAGTGTGCCCAGGTGGCCAAGAAGGCCAATGGCATCCTGGCTTGTATCAGGAATAATATGGCCAGCAGGAGTAGAGAAGTGATCCTTCCCCTGTACTCTGCCCTGGTGAGGCTGCACCTCGAGTGCTGTGTTCAGTTTTGGACCCCTCGCTCCAGGAAAGACACTGAGGTGCAGAAGCATGTCCAAAGAAGGGCAACAGAGCTGGTGAAAGGTCTAGAGAACAAATCTGGATATTAGGAAAAAATTCTGTACTGAAAAGATTGTCAAGCACTGGAACAGGCTGCCCAGGGAAGTGGTTGAGTCACCATCCCTGGAGGTATTTGAAACACACATAGAGGCAATGCTTAGAGACATGGTTTAGTGGTGGACTTGGCAGAGTTAGGTTAACAGTTGGACTCAATGATCTTAAAAATGTCTTTTCCAACCTAAACAATTCTATGATTCTATGAGAAAGCTTTAACAGGAAAAGTGATGAACATTTATAGTTGGGCAGAAGACACAAACCTGTGGAACCAGCACAGCTGGACCTAGAAAAGTAAGTTTGAACATCTTTGGTTTCCACCCATCAAAAAATCCCAGAGAATGAGTGTCTTGCTTACACTATAAATCAGTTCAAACTTTTTCTTGAAGCAGTTGTATGTGAGTTTTTATTCATGTATACAGGAAGGAGACAGAGCAACTTTAGATGAAATAGAATTAAAGTGATGTTAAGAACTTTGGGGAACCCAGACTTTGCTGTTTGAAGTGTTTAAAAGTCGTGCTTGGAGAGACACTCAGACAGTGTAGGTCTCAAATGAGGTTGTGTAACTTAGAGGATTTTACATAACCAAATACAGATAACTTAAAAAAATCCTTACACAGTGATCTACAAAAAAGAATTTTGCTGTGAAGTTGATTTTAAATTCTAAATGCAGATGAAAAGTTAAGCACTGGGATAACACACTCAGAAAAGTTTGGGTTGTTTGTAACCCAAACTTTGGGGTGTCAGGGCTGCATTTATCTGTGTGTGTGTGACAAGAGGGGGACTCAAACTGCTTGGGCTAAGTTGCAGAAAGGTGCCTGGAGCTTTAGTAAATTTCTGTAAAGGTTTCAGCACTGCAGCTTATCTGTTGTATCACCAGTTTTGATCCTGAATGTATAGTTCACTGGTTGCCAGTTAATTACACGTCATTAATGAATTTATAAACTGCTTCATCCCGATTATGGTTTAAACTGAATTGAGCCGTTTTTCCCCTGAGATATAATCAGAGCCAGTCTCAACTTCTGACTGAACAGTTGGGTTTTAGTAGGCCAAAACCTGGTATTTTATCACCATCTGCTGGAGACTAAGTGTCATTCACTTAAAAATGTAAATTCAGCCTCAGCCCTAAAACTTTCTACTTCATGGGCAAAATAATCTATACCTCTCCATACAGATTCAAAGATCTTAAAGGCATCAAGAACATGTGAGACCTCCATGGAACTCGGGTCCCAAAAAGTCATCTGCAGAACAGACAGAAATTGCACAACCTCCTATACTCTCCTACAATTAATCTGTTCTCTCGTTGCTAAATCTTTCACTGAACTGTAGTTAGGTGCTGTCAGATATCACTGTTATGACAAAGGCTTCAAGTTTGTTGGTAAGTGAAATAAAATTCAAAGCGCAGACACAGATTTCCTCTGTCACTGGAAAATAAAAGATTACACAAGGGCAGTAAGCCAGGCATTTTTTACCGCTATAAGACCAGTGATTATCTCTTTCAATTCCCCAGAGGATCTTAAAACAGTTTCTCAAACCTCAAAAAAGCAGCACTACTAAAAAGCAAACCATATTCTCTCTCCTTCTTGCCCCCTGCTGCAACCAAATGCGCTTATGACTTCCCTCAGTCTCACTATTTCTTCTCTCCTCTTGTACTTCCTATCACACCTAAACACCAGCACTGAGACCTGCAGAAATTATTGGATTCATCCCACTTAAATCCCGGTGTAACTGGGGCTCCTGGTTAGAAGGTTGTACTGCCAAGATGACTTCTGTAGTTACTGGCAACAAAGATGCTCTTCCAGAGCACAATTTCTGTCTTAGAGGAGCCACAATCTAGAAAGAACAGAAGGAAATCATGTTTTTAATTTAGGTACTTCCTTCAGGCTGTTAAACTAGGTGAGAAGGCCTCTGTGCTCGCTTCTTCGCTTGCTGCTCAACCTAGAGGTAGCTACAGAGGAACTTCTGAAGCATTTGGTGAGACATCTTCAGCATGGATGGAGTCTGTGGTGCTACCTAATTTTTTCCTGACCACGTACAAACTAAGATTCTTCAAATATTTCACACACAGATACAGGTGAGCTTATTTTCATGGTATCGTTTCTGACTCCAGACTACCTGCCACCAAATTGCAAGTCCCTCCTTTACAACATGAGGGAATTATGGCTTCTGAAAGAACAGGGCATCTAATTTTTTTTTTTTTTTTTTGCTTGAGCAAAACAATGTGGTTTTTACCTGTATGTTGGAAACAACTAAAATATTCTGGCTCAAACTTTCACATATTAAAAAAAAAAAAAAAGAAAAGAAAAAAAAGAAAAAAAATAAGGCAGGCTCTTAGTGAAAAGAACTTTAGTCCTAACAGTTAAAGTTTGGCAAAGCTGAGAAGCAGCCAAGGAAAGGTTACAATAATGGCCAATTATAATGCAAATTAAAATCTTTTAATATAAAACAGCATCACCAATTGCACCTGTGTTCATTGTCACTGGATTTTGATTGCTTTACGCAGTTATTTGAACAGACTCAAAAGAACATTAGCTAGTCTGTGGTTAAGCTGGGCATTTGGCTCTTTTTTGTGGTCTCCAGGTAAATATTCAACCTTGGCAAATTTATCTGGTAATATTTTCTGATCACTAGTTCTGTAAACAAAATGATCACTGGCTCCTAAAAGTTGAGGATTAACACCACTTGGTCAACAGCACTGTGGAAAGCAGCAACACAACAAATACAGGCCACTGCCCAGCAGAAAGACAATTAAAATCTCTTTTTGAAATGACCTTAGAGCCACTGACCCTAAACCATTCAACATCACATTCCAGCGTGTTTCATTTGGCCTTGTTCCTCCTCTATCCCATGAGGCAGCTCCTTCTTCACCGCTACATAACTGCATCCTTCCTATCACATATTTCCATTACCCCAAGTGCCCTCAGCCTTATTACCTGCTGGCACCCAATTCTTTCTACACAACCTCATCCAAGCGCTCAAGAAGCAGAGGTCTGAGATCCATCAGTGTGGTGGGCTGACCCTGGTTGGACACCAGGTGCCCTCCAAAGCTGCTCTATCACTGCCCTCCTCAGCTGGGCAGGGGAGAGGAAATATAATGAAAGGCTCGTGGGTCGAGATCAGGACAGGGAGAGATCACTCATCAATTACCATCATGGGCAAAACAGACTCAACTTGGGAAAATTAATTTATTGCCAATCAAATGAGACTTGAGTAATGAGAACTAAAACCAACTTCACTCCCGATTTCTCTCCCTCCTCCCCCCGCAGTGGCACAGGGGGGTGGGGAATGGGGGTTGTGGTCAGTTCATCACACGGTGCCTCTGCCGCTCCCTCTTCCTCAAGGGGAGGACTCCTCACATNGTCTCCGCTCCAGTGCCTGGATTACCTCCTTCTGCACTGACCTTGGTGTCTGCAGAGTTGTTCCTCTCACATCTTCTCACTCCTCTCTCTGGCTGAAATTGCTCCTGGTGGGGTTTTTTTTTCCCCCTTCTGAACTCTGTTTTCCCAGAGGCACTACCACCATCACTGATTGGCTTGGCCTTGGCCAGTGGTGGGTCCATCTTGGAGCCAGATGGCATTGGCTCTATCAGATATGGGGGAAGCTTCTAGCAGCTTCTCACAGAAGCCACCCCTGTAACGCCCCTGCTACCAAAACCTTGCCATACAAACCCAATACAGTCAACTACATAGAGGAATTAATTCTTGAAACATCCCAGGCATGTTAAGTCAGGTGAACAGGTCAAGAGTCCATTCTTCAATACCATCTGATCTCATGTGGCCATCAAAGAGAGCTTTACCATCTTCCCAAAATGGGAGAGACACTCACCTGTGGGCAGATCTGGCTAGTGCCTATCTGACTGCTGACAGCTAGAACTGGCTACAGGGCCAGCTGCTCCCCTGCAGTGAATCTGAGGAAATGGACCACAAGCAGCTTGCTCAGCCTAGGTCTGGTAGATATTTAGTCAGGCATAGGCAGCTTCCTGAAACATTGTGAATGTTAAGAACAAATTCTCTCCAGTTCCTTTCTCACTTGTAGAGCAGCAGAGGGTAAAAAAATCTCTGTCCCTGGAAAAACAGATGCAAAGCCCTAACTTCCTTGTGACCAAGAAATGACAGGAATCAAAAATATGGAACAACTTCTGTACAATAAATGACTACGTAGGCTAGGACTCCTCATGCTCAAAAAGATGTGAGTGAAGAGGGGTGTAACATAGGCTCATGAACTCATTAATGGCCTGGAGACTAGACACACGGCAGAAAAATACACTGGCAAACCAAGAGAAAAAGGTATTTAGGGAAGGAGGAAAGGAGACTTACTAAAAAACCTACCAAACCAGTCTTTTACAAGCTATCGTTGCTTTTGCAACTGTGACTAATTTGAATACACCAAGCTCATAGTACAAGAAAATTACTCTTAATTCAGGAAAAAAAAAAATCCTGTCCACAGCTCTTGCTCATCCAGTGTCCACACCTACATGTCTGCACCTACATTCCAATGCCCGTAGCTGCTGCTGGTCTGTGTGTTCAGGTAGGATCTCAGCACATATTCTGGCACACCACCCATCATTGTATGGGTGAAGTTTTGTTTCAGTCTGGACTCAACTTGCCTGGGGTTTCTTCCTCTGACTCATGCCTTTGCCTCACCCAGGAACAGCTACCTTCTTTTCAGAGGTTCTCTACCCATAACTGATTCCTGTGTTGTGCCACTATCTGTTAATATTGAATGGGAAATACTTTCATTTATTGCAGACAGGGAACATGCCAGCTCTGTATGACCTTCTTTTACCTCAAAGGCACTAAGCCACAGATCTTAGTAGAGGCTCAGGTGGAGATTGAAGTGTCACAAGTATGTTTGTGTTGGGTTTTCATGGCAAGGTTTTGGTAGCAGGGGCGTTACAGGGGTGGCTTCTGTGAGAAGCTGCTAGAAGCTTCCCCCATATCTGATAGAGCCAATGCCAGCCGGCTCCACGATGGACGTGCTGCTGGCCAAGGCCAAGCCAATCAGTGCCTCTGTGATAACATATTTAAGAAGGGAAAAAACACAGTTAGAGAGGGCTTTTACAGCCACAGAGAGGAGTGAGAAGATGTAAGAAACGCTGCAGACACCCAGGTCAGTGCAGAAGGAGGGGGAGGAGGTGCTCCAGGCACCGGAGCAGAGATCCCCCTGCAGCCCATGGTGAAGACCATGGTGAAGCAGGCTGTCCCCCTGCAGCCCATGGAGGAAGGATGAGGGGGTGTAGAGATTCCACCTGCAGCCCATGGAGGACCCCATGCCAGAGCAGGTGGAGGCACCTGAAGGAGGCTGTGGTCCCATGGGAAGCCCACACTGGAGAAAGCTCCTGGCAGGACCTGTGGAGCCATGGAGAGAGAAGCCCACATCAGAGCAGGTTTGCTGGCAGGACTTGTGACCCNAGATGACTTTCCTCTCTAAGTTCAGTCTGTTTTGCTCAAGACGATAATAAGTGAGTGATCTCCCCCTGTCCTTATCTCGACCCACAAAGGTTCTCGTTACACTTTTTCTCCCCTGTTTAGTGAACAAGAGGAGTGATAGAGCAGCTTGGTGGGCACCTGTCCTCCAGCCAGGGTCAACCCACCACAACGTTCTAGGGCAACATCATAGCCAGAGACGAGCTTTCGTCAGGGGTGCAGCAATAGCTCTGCTGCTGTCCTTGCATGGAAAGCTCAATAAAGTTTAGGCAGATACTAAAGAAGTAGGTTTAAATGTATACCAAATACCCTCTCATGCCTCAGCAACAAGAGCCCTGCTGAGATCATGTCTCAAGATGGGGTTGCCCTGCGCCTTTTAGACATGGTGCAGACGTCTGTAGCAAATTGGTAATGTGAGATGAGCTCTTGCCTAATTAGCAGATTTCTCCTTGTGCCTCAGTGACTGCACTGCAGAGTTTGGCCACGCTCTGCTGATTTGCAACATCTCAAGCTTTAAAACACTTGCTTTCATTCCAGTTCATCCAGGCCAGCTGGAAAAGCACCTGCCAAGTGCAGAACTCACTTGCAAAGGCTCACATCCAACATGAGGCCAGGAACTCGGGCAGTTCTGCACTACTGCCTCAACACTTCTCACACCTGGGCTTCTTGCAAAATCCAAGAGGTGAATCAGACAGAAATTATTGGCATTAGGAATTTAGGTATTAGGAGAAAGGCAGATAAATACCACATGTTCATTTCAACTCATACATTCTTGGTTCTGCTTCGCGTGAAATTTCAGCGGTCTCTGTAACAATACAGTGGCCCTTGTGTCCAAGCCAACAGTCAGGTAATATTTGCAGCTAAATCACCTTGGAGCTAAACAGGACAGGAGCTGACACTTTTGCTTAAGCAGGTAGCAAACCTCCTTTCCATGCTCTGAGACAGAAAAGACAACCTAACTGACTTGAAAAAGCAGGATGCAACACGTGATACTGACAGAGAAGCCTGTAGCCATCAGCTGCCTGTAACTGTTTTGTCCCATATTTTTCAATGCCCAAGAACCACAGGAATGGGAGGGATGTCTGTTTCAAGGCCACAAGCTCCAAAGCCTGCTGATGTCCCATGAGGGATGTTGCAAAAGTTCTTTCACCAAGGAGCTGCTTGGAAGGAACAAAGGGTTTTGGAGGAGAGGGGGAATCTTTATCATTATTTGTGGAGATTTACCAGATGAACAGCTTTTCTTCATCTCCTTGTTCATTTTCTTCCTCTGTTGTCTGCTTGATTTCATTGCACATCTAGATTGTATTAACATGGATCTATCATAACAAAGCCTAGCTAAAACAGAAAGGAAAAACATCCCCTACCTTGGCTGAGAACACTCCTGCTTCTGCCTGGCCACAACCCCTGGAAGTGGGGGAACACATACACCTTCTAATTTGTACCCACAATTATAAGCTCAGGATGAGTTTCTGGCATGGACTTGGGCACAGAGGTCCCTGGAATTAGTCTAATTCAGGTGATTCCTATGTCTTAGGTAAAGCAGAGGAAGCTGTATCATTCTCCAAAGTTCAGCACTTTTCACTCCTGGCACTTCTGATGGCTTTCTGCCACCCTTTTTTTCCAGTGCCAAGCTGGCCTAGAGCATGCACACTTACTCATCCAGTATCCTCTTCGTCAACCTTGTTCCTTTCTCATTCATTCCTATTGAATAACAGAAAATATTCATTTTCTTCTGTTTCATGGCACTTCTCACTTTCCCAGGCATTTCACTGACTTCTTTTTCTCAGTCGCATACTTGTGAAATAGGAGTGCTGACTTAGCTTAATCACTTGCAATTTTCTGTACAGCAGTTCAATCTGTAGAGGAATTAGATGAAGATACTATCCTGGCTCTAGCCTCTTTATATAATTCACTTGAGCAGAAAACCCACTTTCCAAGGTTTCTTTGCCTGTCCTATGGATTCTGAGAAATAACTCATGAGTTATGACAAAGTATATATCATATCAAGGGCAGCCTTGGCTGTAGT